>CM044014.1:29710111-30280111 GCA_024085815.1 Flaveria linearis
AATATTCATATAATATAAAATCTTGAAAATTATAATACAAATTAATTGTTAAAATTATAGGATAAGAAGAAGTGTGTAGCGGAGTATCTAATATTTCAAGTCAATTTTTTATGGGAGTTTAAAATCGAGATACGGAAATAAACATTCTAACGAGTTAACTTCTAACCGTAAAAAAAACATAAACCGTCACACCCGCAAATTTGTTAGATACCGATTAACACACACCCACACGAACAACGAACACTGTTTTATATACCTGACATCATTAAATCAGAAGGCGTCATGGCGATTGTATTTCACATTATAGTAAACTATTATCCCTTGATTATAACTTATAAGTAATTAATAACTACAATATGTTTTACAAACATAGACATGATGTAATATGAAGTAATTTAAAAATATGAGTACAATAAGTATTTTCGTTCAAAAAAACAATAGTAAAATTCAATTTTTTCAAAAAAGTAACCGTAAAAGATTGATATATGATGATATATACTTTGATTTTTCAACAGTCAAAAGAGAAGGAGAGTGTTTTTGTGAGCATGAATTCATTTATTGTGGGTGAAGGATATAAATAGTTATAGAAGAATACTCACGTATCTACAGTCGGTTCCATGAGCTCACAACTTAACGTTGGCATATGTACACCACTACCACCTTCTTCCTCAATGCATCAACGCAAATTTCAGGTAATCATCATCATTTCGAACTCTACATGCTATTTTTAACCATGCGATTACATCACCACAGCTATAAATCACCTCTCATTCTCACACGTACTGCATCCCATCATCAGACTCTTTAGCTTGAAATTTGCCAAGATGAACGGTGAAATTGAGCTTGAGCAGATCGCTTTCGGAAACCGCAGGTACTCGCCGGTGGTCGCCGTCGTCGCTCCGCCGGTGCTGAGTGAGATGAAGTATGATGATGTTGAATCTGGAACCATGGCCTTCTGTCGCATTTGCTTTGAATGCGATGAAGATAGAGGTGAATGTTGTGTTCAATTCGATCTTTACTGATTTTGAATTGAAATTGATTTCTTCAGTTCTGTGATTTGTTAGTGATTATGTTTGTGTGATTTTAAGTATGATCGTTGGTGTGTTTTCTAAACGCAAAAGGTTTGAACTGATTGAACTGATGTGATAATGAAATATGTATTAATTTGTGTGAAGTTGATATTTGGGTAACTAATTGATGTGTTTCTGATTGTGTGATTATTTTTATGATTTTATCTAATTTTGGCCATGATCATAGGTGTGATTAATTAGTCGGTGTGTTGTCTAATCTCAAATTGCATGAACCGCTTTTATGGTAAAATGTGTATTTTTGTAAAGTTGACATGTGTGTATCCTGTTGAATTGCATGTGATCGATGGTGTGAACAAGGCGATTTAGAGTTTCTTGCTGCTTATTATATTGTGTCTTAAGGTTGTTCCATTGAGGGATTTGCGTTAATTATTTTGACTGTTGGTTCAGATTACTTTTGTCATAATTGTTGATCATGCCATGTGATCGACGAGAAAGGAAATTTTAATTTTTAACTTTTATACGCGTCGAGGTTTTTCGAAAGGGTACCGAAATTGTAAGAATTTTGTCTCAATTCATTTGATGCATGGTGGTGATCATTTTGGAATATATAGTAAAAGTTAAAACTTTGAACTTTTATTGTGATCAACAAGTTATCTCCCTGTATTCCAAAGATTTCCCTTGTATTCAGATAGTACATTGCTGATCGTGAATAACACAATATATATATATATATATATATATATATATACAGGTATGTGAAAACAAACCATACAGCTTAACTTGGTTGCATGTTCTGTGAAAATGTATACCTGTATTTGTGTGGCTAACTGGCGTTTTTCTGATGGTGTAACTATAGCTGAGAGAGTAGAATACCCGTGCCTTAACTAATTAACGGCCGGTGACTACCTGTTTTACTGTTTTGCTATATGTGCACTTTTTTTATAATTACTTTTGCTCTAAAGCTAAGTGAGTACAATGAATGGATGTAAGTTCTGTAGGTTTCATGACTGATATAGAGAAGATCAGCTTCTTAGCTGGAAAAAGCTAGAGTTTAAGTAGTTCAGTATTCTGTTTCTATAGAAACTGCATTAACTATTTCTCCATTTTAT
This sequence comes from Flaveria linearis, assembly GCA_024085815.1. Classification (NCBI taxonomy): domain Eukaryota; kingdom Viridiplantae; phylum Streptophyta; class Magnoliopsida; order Asterales; family Asteraceae; genus Flaveria; species Flaveria linearis. The sequence continues at coordinate 29,712,252 of CM044014.1, forward strand.
CTTTTATGTTCTTAGTCATATCACTAGCATGGTGATGTTTGTAAAGGTTTTATAAAGTAGTAAGCATTTGTCTTCATAGTGGGTGCTTTCGCTAAAAATCCAACATAGTTGGTGCTTTACGTCGGCATCACGCCATGTGTATGAGCCTAACATTGTGTCGTATGCACATTAGTTTGAGTTGCGTGCGTGTGCGTAAGCATCGAGTCGTGTGGCTGTGCGTCAGCATCATGTCGTGTGCGTGGGCATCATCAACATCTCGTCATGTGTGTGTGCGTCAGCATTGGATTGTCGTATTGGTTTCTATAATTTTTGCTTTAGTTTCTGATTTCTTTGGTAAGAAATATCTCTCGTTACGCCACTACTATTTCGTTAAAGTTTGTATTTCATGTTCCATAGATGACCCTCTGATATCTCCATGCATGTGCAAAGGCACCCAGCAATTTGTGCATCGGTCATGCCTCGACCATTGGCGATCTGTCAAGGTAAGGACTATGGCTGCCCTACTTTTTGTTGGAAACCAGATATTCAAAGCTATTCTAGTTTTACTGTGTTTATATTTTACTCTCAACAGGAAGGGTTTGCCTTTTCACATTGCACAACTTGCAAAGCTCAATTTCACCTTCATTTTGTTGAGCTAAGTGCCATATCCTGGCCCAAGATAAAATTCAGGCTATTTGTTGCAAGGGATGTTTTCCTTGTCTTTCTGGCTATACAAATGGTGAGAATTCCTATTTCGCTTTAGATTGCTCGTATGTATATTATATTCATGCTTTCTCATGATATTATCCATCATCAGTTGTTGTAAATACATTTTATTTCCTTTTGAAGCTCAAAAATCTTAGTTGTAAGTTACTTTGGTCCCTCTATCATCCCCTCTTGTAGGGTGATTAGAATTTCTTATTCAATAAACGAGATCATGATTTTCGCTGTTTTTAGGCTCCATCTTCGCAGCTGTACATGGGTTTTCACTAATTAGTTTCAGGCTGCTTTAAAAGCAAATTTAGTATATGTGATACTCCTTCAAGTGCCTAGCCAATTTTAGTTATAACTCATTAAAGTTTTGTTAATTCTTTCTATTTCAATGGTAAAATCATATCAAGCAATCATGATCCTGAATCTAATTTGTTTTCTCTTCTTATTGTTTTATGTTTTCACGTAGTTGATGCATAAGAATAAGATTGTTGAAATCTCATTTGATAACACTATTTTGCTCTAATCTTGTATAGAGTTGGATATTCCATTTTCTCCACAGGACATGCTTTATTATAACAGGCATTTTATGGTACTACTGTCTAAAGTTTTTAAATCACAATGCCGCTTTAGTAGCTCTGATCTCCTGTGGTACTTTAAAGATGATAACGAATTCCTAAGTTTATTTAACCTAAGATTTCATTACTCTTGAACTTGTTCACTGACTATGTTATAGAAATTCTGATGTTGATAAAATCATTATCAGTTATATATTGTAATAACTAAGAAAAGACGTGAATGCCTTACGTGTAAGCGTGAGGTTCAGCTTACCTGGGAATCAGTTCAACGTCATCATAATGTGTAAATGCAGTTACTTTTTCTATCTCTTACTACTATTGGCCTATTTTAACTAATCAGACAAGTCATTCATACAGGCGATTGGGCTGATTGGAGGTATAGCATACATGTTCGATAAGGATGGATCTTTCAGAATTTCTTTTCTCGACAACTTGGACCGTATTTTGTCAATACAACCTATACCATTCTACTACTGCATGGGTATGTTTTCTCTTATAAGTTAGAAAAGGAAAAGGGGGAAGTTACTCTAGTTATGAACACCACCACCCCACAACACACAACCATATCTGCTGAATATAGTAGAAAAGTTAAAATTTCATGAGGTTATTTGTAAGAACGTCCATGTTCGTGGTTATGGTTAGTCTGACATGAAATGTGTCCATGCTGCCATGCATGCGTTATTATGGGAATACCATTGGATATGGACTTTGTTTTGAATTGTACTGACGTATGAAAACAGTTACATCAACGTAATAACATTCATTTTCTTTCTAGTATCTTGAGGTAGGATCATGTCCTTTTTCTTTATACACCAATATGATTCCTGAGAAAACATGTAAAATGATAGCGATGATCATTAGATTTAGGCAAATAATCTAGCCACACAGTTAGTGCATCCTCAAGAGAATATATTTCTCTGCTTTAATACTGTGTTTGCGATTGCAGATCCTAACCATTACATTTACTTGTTTACCCATGAATAGACACATGTCACGTCTTTAAAGTCTTTGATGTAACCACAATTAGTTTGTCTGTTCATAAAAAAAGAACTCTATAAAAGTAACTTCAAAGAAACTTCATTGGGATAGAGTAAAGGCCCGACCTGCCTATTTTACAACCGCTAGGATGTAGAAACTTATATATAATAGAAGTTATAACTACTTTAGTGTACCTTCTTTTATCAATCATATTGGAATAGTTTATCAGAACTGGTTTTTTAACTTCATAATTTGCTGGTCCTTTGAAAACATAGGTCATCAGCGAAAGTGCTATGTGGTCTTTTGCAACTTTGTTAAATGTGTTAGGTATAAATTTGTGTGTGACTATTATGATAAAGTTTTTGTTATTGAACAGGCGTTCTTGCCTTCATTGTGATGGTTGGGTTTTTCGGGCTCGTAGTTCATTGTATATCTTGCGCCAATGATCCGCGTGTAGCTGGCTGCCAGAATTTCTGTTTCGGGTGGGGAATACTAGACTGTTTTCCTAGCTCAGTGGAAGTATGTGCGGCTCTGGTTATCATTATGTTGGTTATATTTCTCATCCTTGGATTCGCCTATGGCTTTCTTGCTGCTACCATGGTTATTCAACGAATTTGGCAAAAACACTACCATATTCTCACCAAAAAAGAACTCACAAAGGTACCCATCATTTTCTCAGTTTGCATAATGCTCCCTACAAGGTAATTGTCATAGGTCTTTTGTTCTATTTATAACGGGCCAAGCAGGTAAAAATTAAATATCTATCAACTAAAAGGGAAATGGGACAAATAGGCCGAGAGTCACTAAAAGTGTGCTATTGATTTATAAAACCTCCTAAATAATTATATTCAAAAGTCTGTTTTAGTTTTTGCTTGGCCCGACCCGCCCATTTGACCACCTTTAAAATATGCCTTGAATAGAAATGACACCTTACAATTCATGAGTGCTTTTGGTTTCAACAGAAACAACACGGTTTGCTTTACAACTTATGATCAATTACTCATTTATTTCAAACAGAACAGTTAGAATTTTGAGCTCTATAATGTTTCTCAACACTTATCATCCATGACTAACGTTATTCACAAAAGAAACTTAAATAGTCTGCGTAACACTTATCCTATCATGCAGGAGTATGTGGTGGAGGATCATCATGGAAATTACACCCATCCAGAGCTGGCTCAAGAGCATGTCGACCGCCTGATCATGCTCAAGCTTATGTAAGCTTCCCATAGAAATGCATGTCGAATACCAGCCACCCAATATAAAATAAAAGTAAAAGTAAAAGTAGTAAAGTCTCGTTTGTTTCAAAGTTTAAGTACTGGTGCTTGTGTATAGGTCGAGTCTTGTTAAAACAATGAATGATGAAGTCGAAGTCGTCTGTCTTGTTATATATGGTACTTTATAGTTGTTTATATATGTGTTTGTGGTTTTAATATTTGCCTTATCTTGTCATTTTTGTATGGTTGTTCATGTGTTTGACATGAATTTTCAGCCTTTAAGTTTTACTCATGATCATAGTAACTGAAATATATAGCCCTCATTATATTAGTAAGAAAGTTAAAAACCAAGAGATCAACAAATACAGAGATTAGAAATGATGGTGTTATCTTAGATTTTCACCATCTTGTTAATTCGATTGGTTGTCTGTCCGTTTAGAATCACTAATGAATATCAAATGATCACCGTCTCTAACTACTACTATTTCATCTACTTCGGCCCCTTCGTTGTTTACTACCTTTGATGCCAAAAAACCATACTTCTTCACACCAATCTCCAACAATTCCTGGAAGCTTCTCGGTAACAAGACAAGTTTCCCTTCAACGTCTCCTTTCTCGGGGCAACTTACAACCACTCTACCGGGGTTTTCCCTCCTACCAACTTCAAGTATGCTCATAGGCCTCGGCGACACCAAGTCGATGCTATTCTCACCCTCTCGAGCATTTGACATTATCCCAAAAAGTGAGTTATGGAAATTATCACCTCTACGTCTTGGGCGTGACCGGCTCCAAGACCCGTCATCCGCATCTTGAGGACCGGACCGGGGCATAGCCGGCTCGCTTTTAAACCTTCCAAGAAATTTCACGCGTGCAGAATCACGAGAACGTTTCTTCTCAGGGGTTGGAACGACCTCAGGGATGGACACTAGTGGCGGTGGTCTGGTGAACTGGTGGTCATCAGGTAATTTGAAGGATTGGAATAGAGTTATTATGTCTTCGTGTCCTTGTTGGACAGCCAAGTCCCTGGGTGTCCAGCCATGATAATCTTGTTGGTCAATGTTGGCACCTTGGTCTAGTAGATATTTCACCATCTCGATGTTGCCTTCACAGACTGCAATGTGAAGAGCCGTTGATCCATCGTTTCTTGCACGAGTGACGTCTCCTCCATAACGAGTGATTTGTTTGAGTAAATTTAAGTTGTTCTGCTCGGCTGCAATGCAAGAGAACTGGCCTACATCACCTGATGATAGGGTGGCACCGTTATCCGCCAAAAGCCCGATTACTCTTTCATGGTTACCCAATATAGCCTCCCATAATGGAACGTACCCTTCTGAATCTGCATAGGTCAATTTACAACAACTTGTTAACCTGAGAAATCATTATAAATGTAAACAGAGTACCATGTCAAATATGGTTAAATCACAACATTGATGAAACATATATCATCATACCGATACATAGAATCTATCCGCTTTGACGGACCTTAATGACTTGTTCCAAGTGGAATGAACATTAGCCTTTCAGCTAACCACAATAAGAAAAAGAAAGTACCTTTGCAATTGGGGTCTGCTCCATAATCTAGCAGTAAAAGCACACAGTTCTCACTTCCTTGTGATGCTGCAATGTGCTGAGAATAACACAAAACACGCAGAAAATCAAGTTAGGGTATATTTTAATGTAGCTTTGATAAAACTGTGTTGGGTGTGTGCATACCAAAGCGGTTCTTCCATTGTTGTCTGATTCATTCGGATCAAGACCTTTCTTTAATAACTTTTGCAACAAAAGGTCATCTCCTCTACGTGCAGCAAAGCACAGACTTAGGGGCAAGTCCATCCTCCCACGAGCCAGCATATTTTCCGTCTCCATCAACACGCCTTCCATAAGTGGATCGTGTAAGTTTTTCAAATGCTGCAAAAGAAGACAGTGTTTAGATTACTAATCTCTCTAAATGACTAAATAGTCCCTCTCCTATGACTTAAGACAAACCTTGAGGAGATTATCCATGATCACAGTCCCATCACCGACGTGGGTTTGAACGATGTTCAAGAATGTGGTACGGTTCAGCCTTAATAACTGGCTTAATCTTTTGGTACGAACTGTGAATAGTTGAGGTCTATAACAAAGAACCCCTATCTCACCACAAAGATCACCAGGTCTTGCTTCCCCTACAACCTGTTCAACCCCATTTTTCATAACGAGCAGTTCCTGATCAAATTATTAAAAAAAGAACACACATTAGAGGATATCATAATGTCTTTTAGGCAAGTGGAATAAATATGAAATTCAGCACTCACCACTGCTCCTGTAACAAGCAAGTAGAAATCTGTAGGTGCTTCGTTCTGCAAAATAACATCTTCCTTTGGAGGAAAGTATTCAGCTTTCATTTCCGAGACCTTCAAACATATTCATTCAAAAGTAATTAGTTTGAAGCTGAGATGGCAGTTTTAGCAATTATACTTGTTTGTAAGGATAAGTGATGGAAGATACCAGCTGAAAGAGCACGTCGTTGGACACACCTTGAAACAAGTAGGCTTTGTCTAGAAGCGAATAAAACAGGTAATGAGAAATGCTTGAGCGAATGGCTTTCGGAAGTGAATCAATAGTCTCTTGTTGTTGAAGGCCCTCTGAATCAGTTCTAAACTTTAAACACAGATGTGCAAGCATCTGATCTTGCAACCGAACAGGCAACTGATTCCTATGGGCAAAACTCGAGGCTGCTTGAATGGTATCCCTCTATAAAAGTAAAGTACAACCATTAGAACAGGTAATCACATATAAATAAGAACAAAACCAAGACTCTAGAACGAGATCACTCACAAATTGTCGTGTTTTACTAGTACCATGGACAACCAAATTGGTCATATTTCCAATCAGATATGACGTCAATCCGAGGTTGAAAAGCATGTAGCATATGACAAATATCATCTCGCGTCTATTTTGAGCATGCAAATCACCATATCCCACGGTTGTGAGAGTTGTGATCGACCAATACATAGATGTCACGTAACGAGCCCCCAAGCTCTCGTCCTTGAAATCCGTATTTTCATACCCAATCCATGTCCTACCCGGGTTATCATAATTTGCAGCTAGATAATAGTAGAAACAGCCAGCACAGTGTACCGCAAAGATGGTAACCTATGATTATCATATGTTAGACAATATTAGTTCAGCAACCTTACAATTGCAAACAGGCTACATATTGTTTCTACTATGTAATTGTAACATTTATAAAGAATCATGTATATGTTGAATTTTTTGACCCAATACAAAAGATTGAAAGACAAATAGTCATTAGAGTTATGGTTTATATGTAATTGTTTTACGCACGTTTGTATTTTTCATTATAAATATGAAATTTTAGAGTATTAACATATAGGAAGGAACAAAATATCTTTTCCGGTTTAAATGGGTTTTGTTCATGTCAACCTATGGAACTTGTTATGCGTCTTACATGATTTTATCATTGCTAGACCTGGGAACACAGCCTGTTTAAGACCATTCACGTATAATTTGGACTTACAAAAATAAGCTTGGCGCATCGAACCCAAAAATAGTTGAAGTTCCTATCTTTTTCCAATCTGTCCCAAAAGAAAGGAAATCAAGTTACAAAAAATGAACATATATATCTAAAATTACCGATTATGCATAAAATCTGGAGGTGGTGTACATAACGGTTTAAAACAAGTTTGTGTTAAAAAAACGAAAAGAAAAAAAGGGTGGTTTTAGGAGTACACCTTTAACTAACTAAGCCTCACCCTTTGTACAACAATTTAATTTTTTTTATAAATAATATGTTAGTGTGATTGCAAAAGTTTCATAACAGGGGACTTTATGCATATTAGGAGTACACCTTTAGGTCACTTTCTACTCGTTCCACTCATTTAACTTTATAACTTTTTCGTGAGAGATAAAAGTATGTTGAGTCGACTCATTCACTATCGAATTGAGACCTTTAGTCAAACGAATGGAAGTTGTACCTGGCAAACAACGAGCTAACTCTACGCAAACGCCACAATCTAAACATGTTGAACAATCCATACGATTGCAAAGATCCAGTGGATATCTTGGTGGCGAGTTCAGAAGGAATCGTGGAGACGACATCAAATACCAACCAAGTGCTTGTATACCTCCAAGCAATTTGTTTTGGGTTGTCCACAAGAAGATAGGTAGTTTTATCAAGGTAAGCTACGAAGAACGTAAGGATGATATCAATGGCAAAGAACCCGTTGACAATGTTGTCAATGATCGATAGCGGTCTTTCTGGTCTTTCGAGGAAACCGAATTCGAATGGGGACACCCATGCAGTATACAACACCAAAGCAACTAGATACGTCTCCCATGCCCTGTAAAGTTTATTCAGATAATCAAAAACTAAGTGATAAATAAAAATAAATAAAAAAAGAAGAAGAAGAAGGAAAAAAAAGAAAATTCTTCTAGATTTCGGAAGATATTCCACTACAGGTAATTAAGGACACGTTCTAAGCAAATTCATTCTTTTCTTTTAAAAAGAGTCAAAATTAGACGCAGAAAGAACAAATACTCATTTCTTTTTCAATTAATTGTCATGTTCTAATATGATATGCCAAAATATTGTTTTCAGTTTCAAAATTAGGCAGTATTGTGCAAAGGGTAAAAAGAATATAACTTCTATGCATATGTGATATATATTCTTGGAGACAGCACCATTCAAAACCAACCCACGATTCCAAATGCATCTTGTGAATTTTTATGACCAAAAAGTCAATCGAATCTGTAATTATCTCCGTCCATTTCACTCCTTTCATCTTATTCTACTTGAGATTTTTTGTGTTCACTGTAAATTCCTTTTCTATTTAAGAATTGATATCATCCGTCTAAGTTCATACAAGTAGAGAAATACGATAATCACTCAAACACTTGCTTCGATTATTCTAGATTTGATACACAAGCTCGTATTTATAACTATAAATGGAAAAACATTATTCTGTATTTAAAATTGATTTCGTATTAAATGTGTCATGGCCTGTAACCAAATAAAGATACAAAACAGACATAACAAATATAAAATATTGACCAAAGGAACTTTGCAATGTGTGTTGCATAACGTCCCTGCTCATGAGATGGAGGCTCAAAGTCTCGTCGTAAATATATGGTGTAAATTCAAGAGTACATTTAGATCGTAATTGAGCTTAACGTTCAAAAATATATAAAATATCTGTACGGTATTATACTATTTGTATATCTAACTTTTGAAGATAAAACAGGATAACCTTGAACGGAGTGGTGCTCAAGGATTAAAAGATATTTGTTTTCAACTTGCAGCATGAATTTGTTGAGATGACCTTCAAGAATCAATCAAGATTCTGAAGGAAAAAACAATACTTAAATATTTTCTGTAATCTCTGAGACTCTAATAGAATCAATCGGCCCTATCGTCTTCGATAAACAGAACAGAATAATATATTTGAAAATTTTAATAAGTCACACATACGAATGCTCTTCTTCTACGTGCTGTAAGTCTCTCAATCTTTTCAAAATCAGACTGTAAAACTGACGACAAATCACCACTTTATAAGATCTCAATATACACCGTCAATGGCGGTTTCCAAATTCCACAATCACGAAGCTTCCAATAACGAACAATTTCTTCTTCCAGTTGAATTCAACAGAAATCAATCAACATATTCATAACTACAACATATCAAAACCTAACGTTCTACACGTACTCACACACACACACACACACACCCAACGATCGACTGCAATTAAACCTATACAATCACACAAACACACTGACACACATACTGATACTCATGAATATGCATAAAACACATACCTGTAACGGCGATCGTAAGGGGAGATGATGAAGTTCCGAAGTTTGACACGACGGTTGCTGGTGGCGCCGAGCGGCGGTAGGATTCCGGTGGTGAGACTGTATTGGCTTCCTTCTCTAGACATCTGTTCGACTTCTTCAGCACCACCACACATTGAAACCCTAAAAACTCCATTCCTCTTCTGAAGATTACTATTATTATTATTGTTGTTGTTGTTATTACGAGTGCTAAAAATATCCGCCATTTTTAAGCTGATGATATATGATGGTCTCCTTGTTATTCGCAAGTGTGCGTATATATAGTGATGATGGTATAGAGAGATATGTACAGAACGCAAATTGATCTGTGTGGGTCCCCTGTGCCACGAGACTCTTCTTACCCGGTGACTTCCGATGTCGATTTTATAATAATATAACATATGGTCCTTCTAATATATCATAACTTTGGTTTTAGTATTTTTAGTTTTCTAGTAAAGAGCGGCATAATCGAAATCTCTTTTCGCTCAGGCAAGGTTAGAGTATCTCGGGTATGTGGTGAGCAATGAAGGGGATAGCGAATTACTGGACTCGATGGATGGAGGTAGAGCCCTCCAACTCAAGCACCAAGTCAATGAACTGTTTAGATCAGTTGGTTTAATGGTTTGTTTGTGTTTTGATTTTGTTGTTTAATGGTTCAACGTGTGGTTTAGATGTGTAAACATTGAACTGGAAGGGCGATTGACTTTTATTATTTTTGTTTTATAGATTGTGAATTTATGTATGTGTATTACATTGATGGGCCATTTATCAAGTTTAGTGTGGATGAATTATTAAGAAAAAGTAAATTCAAGGCATCTGACCTTTAAAACAAGGCATCTGACCATTAAAACAAATTGTACGGGCTAGTTGGTTCGGTTTGGCCGACTCAATCGATCCGATCAATTTGATTTGGCATTTTCCAAAATCGTAGTTGGAGATCTGGTACGGAATTTGCAAGCTGATCCGTGAAAATTGGGAGGATAAAATTAAATTTTGTCTTAGGAATTAAATTGTATATATGAAACTATAAATTATGTTTGCAAAGTGTGAAGTTTTCAAAGGGGTACTTTTGTAATTCACTTAAAGTTGTTGTAACATGAGTTATTCTCAATATTAACAAGCATATTAAGTATCGTACGTTTTAAATACCTTTAATTAAAGTATCCGTTTCACAACTTTCACCTTACTATTCTCACGTTAACAGGAATTTGATTATTATTAAACTTTTCCTTATTAAAATTAGGAAACTTTTAATTATTACAATTAAAAGGCTTCTCCCTACTAATAAAGTATTAAATATGTTTCTTGATAAATAGACTTAGTGACCAATTATCTCTTGACACGTGGCAAGACCGATAAGAATTTTACTAAAGGAGTATATATATAATGTTATACTCATTTTCAAATAGTTTATGTTATTTTTATTTATTCTTTTTATAAAAACATATAGGAATGAGACAACCATTTATGGAGCATACTAAAATTCAAAGCATTCATAGTTACTTTTTTATATATTTGTAAGTATGTTTCATAAATTATGTGAAATAGTTGTGAATGGAGAAAATATAAATGTTACTGTTTATCTTTATATTGGGTGAGACACTGTCTATTCTTATTAATTTTTTAAATTTTTTAGATGGTTATAAGTGGAGAAGAGAAAAATGTAATGATAACGGTTGGAGTTGTGAGATTTCATCTCCCTCTCCCTGATATCGGTTTGTCAAGCCCAATCAAAAAACAATTTATAAGGTTCCAAACTCACCTAAGATAGCTAGGGTAAGTCGGGTCGATCCACAGGGAATATGTGGAAAGTTTTGTAGTTTAAATCTAAAAGTTTGTAGCTTGATTACAAGAACTTAATAAAAATGACTAATCGAGAAAAGTAACGAACTTTATGATTAATTGAGTTGCAAACAATAATGTAAAAAGGTAATCTTCTCCGGATTCAGGTTTACTACTTAGATTTGCTTTGAGTGTTCATAAAAGTCATATAAGCTTAACGGGTCAATTTGGGTAAAAACAATAGATTGAATGAGACTGTTGTTAAAGAACTACTCGAATCATATCCTACGTTTGTGATACTCAATCCCATCCAACATTAACGTTTCCAGATGAAAAGAAATCTAAAACAATCAAAGTGGAACAAGTGAATTGAAAGCAACACACATATTTTAGAGTTTTCCACCAACAAATAATGTACTCGGCTTAAATTACCGTGTTCAAACATTAACTCAACCACAATCATCAAAAACAAATCATAGTAATAAACCTTACTACCCAAAGAAGATTACTAGGAGATTAGCTAGACATGGTAATGAAGAACACCAAATCAAAATCAAAATTAAACATCGTATCTAACGTTAAAGAGTCAAACCGAATGATAAAAATAAGATCTTGAGCCTTGAAATCGCCTCCGGGAGCCTTTGGGAAGCCTTGGGGACGAAAGGGGGCGACTATGGAGGTCTGGAATGAAAGATATCCTCAAAAACCTAATTTTCGCGACTTATAAGTGATTTCAGCGCGTCCAGTACCGTAGGTCAGCCTTCTGCCGTAAGTTACGCCAAGCCCATTCTGTTTTTCTTGAACTGATGCACCGTAGGTCATGTTTCCGCCGTAGGTCATGGTCGGCCAACTTTGTCCGATTCTTGTTTTCTTCATAACTTCTTCGTTCGGACTCCGTTTTCCTCCCCGTTTGCGGCCACATTCTCGTAATTGAATTCTCTTTTATCTCATCTATCATGATCTTTGATTATCATCCATGTGTATTCTTCAAAACTCCTCAAATGATTGCGTTTAACCTACAAAACATCAAATCATCGTAGTTAACTTGTTCAACACAATCTCTTACACTTGAACATATTAAATGTATTAAATTTAACCAATTAACCATGATAAACCTCATTCTAAAACCCCGTGCATCACATCCCCACACTTGTTTCTCGCTTGCCCTCAAGCGAGGTTTCTTTTAAGAATCAAGAATTCAAGTAAAAAAATGGGTGAACACATAGAAGCACACATACCAAACTCGACTAAGGTTCAAGGGCATACCTAATTCCCAATCTAGCAATTATGACCCGTTAACAACCACAAACCTCTAACCCGCTGGACTACCTAACTAAGATTCTCAACTCTAGGCGGTTCCCTTGCACATATCATACCCCTCACAATAAAGCTCTCCACTCGGTGCAATTTCTGGCTTGGCCAAAGATGCGCCGGTATTTATGAGGCACTCAAACAACAATGCAAACGAGTGAGCATAGGCTTGTGAAGCAATCAAATCTCCACTCACTAACACGAGATTGCACACCAATCATGAGGGCTTTTCAAAGGTTGTAATGTTAGGCTTAGGTTCGGGTAGGGATAATTTAGGGTATAAGTGACTAAAGTGATGAAAAACTTGAGTTAATTATTTTATTCAACGACTTCAAATCCTTTAACTACTCTTTACTTCAAAGCACAATTTTTTTTCTTGTCTAATACTTCCGTCTTTCAACTTCACTATTTCGACATAGTTTTCTTTTCCTTCCATTTTTTTCTTTTTCTTTTTTTTATATTTTTTTTATTTTTATAACTTAACAAAACACAAAGGGATTTACTAAGCTTAACTATCCCCAACTACCTCTTCGAACCATTATATCAAATCAAACTTAACACTACTACCACTAATTAACTCAAGTTCCATCACATGGGTAAACAAGTGAATAGATTACACAAAAGGCTAGTGGGTCAAGGAGTTTGGTGAAACAAATGAATGGGAAGAGGCTCAAAATGGCTACTACGGACAAACGTTAAATAGGTGGGTGTGAATCCAAGGATCTCAAGTCAGGAATTATCAGTATTAAAATAAATCAAATCAATGATCGCGGAATTATCATTAATTGACGTTTAATTGTTTTAATGATTATTGATGAACACAAACACAAAAACACAATAAATATGAACTCAATAATTATTAAAAGTATCTCTTTAAGTATCAGTAATGATTACAAAAGAATAATTAAGAATGACTATGAACAATGATTTCTGTGAATCGAATAATGTTGTTGTTGATGTGACGGCGATTAGGGTTGCACGATGATGTAACTCTTGACAGCCATAATATTGCTTGATTGTGTTCCCCGAGATGTGAAACCTAGGACTCATATTTATAGATGGTTTGAGTCGGTTAAGGAAACACCGGATCTCTTGGGATTTGTTATTGATTGTGTTGACTTGTTTGACTTCTTGGTATTTGAAAACGCACAAGTATTCTGTTCTTCCGCAGGAGTCTTGACGTCCGCAGAAGTTTTGTTCTTCCGTAGATGTCTTGGTCTTCCGTAGAAGTGTTCTTCTTCCGTAGGAACTCTGTCTTCCGTAGAAGTCTTCACTTCATGCAATCCTTGATCATCCCCAGGAATCTTCACTTGTGATGTGGTCTTGTAAGACATATCTACGGTTTAACAATAATGTTCATCCGTAGATGTTTCTTACACTTGGTCAATTTCAGGATTCCTACCAAGTATATTGATTTTGCCTGTCAACAGTCACAAAGCAACACACATATATATGGGTTAACCTATAGATTCAATGCACACACACACACACACACACACACACATATATATATATATTATATAATATATATAATATAATAATATATATACTGACTGTTACAATTATTAATTACAAGACTTGATCCAAGTTCTAAGCCTATACAAAATGATCTAGACCTATACTATCTAGATCCAACAATACTCCCCCTTAGGCTTAGCTCCTTGTAATCAGTCTTTCAAAACTGCAAGTTCTTTGACTCTTGCTATCATCTTGTTTCTGATCATCGTACTTATACTTGATCTTCATCATGCTGATCTTCTTCAGTGTTTCATAGCTTAGTCCTAAAATGTCTTCTTCAGTAGTGAGTGTTTCCACTACACCATCATTATGCACAATTTCAAGCTCATCTTCCTCTGAGATTTTGAGTTCTGACACTTCTTCTATTGTTGATCCTTTCAGCAGTCCAGCTTTATGTTTTCTTCTCTTGTATGCCTTTGCATGCAATTTGTCTACTACTTGAATCATATGCACATAAAGGCAGAGATCATTATGAGCTTTTTCATCTGTTAGCCTTGGGAAGAATTTGTCGTGGAGATATGATGTGTAGCTTTGATGAAGCATTTTGATCTCTACAGGGTCAAAAATCCTTATCTTTTCAGCTTTCTTCCCATCAGCATTTCTTAACAATACTAGCTCTTTTGTTCTTTCAACATATCCCCATTCTGTGATGGGAGCAGTAAATTGATTTCCTGTGAAGCTTTTGATGGACTCTGAGTGTTTGTTCATACATCCAACCCTCTTTAACATATCATCATCTACAAGAGATGAGACTTCAGCTGTTCTTCTTTTCCAACTTTGTTTGATCTTTTTGTGCTCCATATCATCTCTCTTTGCTTGTTTGAGCACATCATCGATAAATCTAGTTTTCATTCCACTAACAGCTGCAGAGAAGTCTCTTCCCCTAAGATGGATTGGATAGTTTGAAATGGATATGCTTTGTAGATCTCTGATGTCTTGCTCCTGAAGACTCAATAGTGCTTCCACATCATGGAAGTAATGAATTCTTCCAGATTCCCTCTTGATGATTGCACAATCCCAGTTTGGATCATATTTCCAGGCCATAATCCTGTGTTCTTCCACAGAACTGGGAGTTGTGATGTGATCATACAGTTCGATCAAAGTGGATTTCTGTTCAGTTATTTCCCTGACATTTGTTCCCAGAGGCCATACCTTTCCGGGGATAACTGCCCTTGGCTCTCTGATCAGTTTGCCTTTTTCTTTATGTTGATCCTTAGGTTCAACAGTTACAGGATCAGCAGGTAGTTTTCTAGTTTGGTCATGAGATGGATGTGGAGCAGTTGTTCTGAATTTGACACCAGTATCAAGTTCCACAGCCATTACATGCTCCATCATCCTCCGCAGTTCATCAGTTGATCTACCTTTTAGCTCATGCGGCTTGTAGTTGTGGCCTTGTAACCAGCATATCATGTTGTACTTGGTTAGTTTTGCTATGTCACAATGGCCCAGATCTTTCTTGATTTTCTCCACTGATTGAAATACCGTGAAGGCTTCATAATCACAGTTTGGGAGTATGAATCTTGCAAGCTCAAATTCTTTCAGCAGATTCTTCATTTCAGTTGAGTTCATCCTCTCACCATGTCATATGGAAAACCATGGTTGATGAGGGTCATGAACATACTTGATTCAGGCCTCTCTTCCATGATATCTTCAGTGGTTAGAAGGTCATCGGCCTTTGCTTTCTTTTGTTTAGTGGGAGACTCCATCTGAGTTAGCTCCTTCCATTCATCATCACTTTTATCAGCATCATCGGATGAAACCTTCACAGTAGATACATCTACTGAAGGTGTATGTTTAGGAGATGAAAGCTTTTGCCTTTTTGGAGTACCTTCATTTTCAACTTCCTTCTTGCTTGCACCCAAGTATTTTCTCTTTCGAGAATACAGAATCAGTTTCTTTGGAGCTTCTGCAGGTAGTTTTGTTTGTTCAGTACTTGGGGCAATCCTTGATTCTAGTGCAGAAATTTTCTTTTTTAACTGCTCTATCTCTTCATCTTTCACTTTGATTAGCTGAGCTTTTGCACTTTTCTCATTTTTCAAGAATGCCTGGAACTCTTGTTCATTTTGCAAAAATGCATCGATTACTTCATTGTTGCTCTTGGCATCCTCTCTCAGCCTTTTTAATCTGGCTTCTTTCAGCATCGGTTCTTCATCCTTTTCTTGAATGATTCCTTTCAGCTCCTGGATTCTTTGTTTTCGCTTGTTTGATTTGAGTACTAGTTTGTTGTACTCAGCAACCAAAAAGCTTTTGCTGACTGGGATGTCACTATCACTTAGGTCATTCTCATGATAGGCAATCACATCCTTCTCAATCTCTTGTTCTACTTCCATTTGCTCATTAGCAGGTTGATCATCAAGAGCTGGAGATATGGGTTCAGTATGGTCTGATGGCACTTGGTCTCCAGTGTTTGTGGGTGACATGGGAACAGTGCTAGCTTGAGATAGTAACTCAGTCTCTCCTGAGTGCACAGAATTTAAAGACTCAGTTATCTCAACTAGTTCAGTGCTAACACTTTCCTTTGATGCTTGTTTTGGTGTGTCTGGTGGTGGTTGAACAGGGGATTGGATTTGGAGTGGAGAGAGAGGTTGAGTGTGATGTGAGGATGAATGAGAAGGTGATGGTGACTGGTGTTGAACTGGTAAGATTGGCTGAGTGTTGGTGGTGGAAGATGAAGATATTAGTTGTGGTGATTCACGATGATGAATGGGTGAGATGGGTTGGGTGTTGATGCTGGCTGGTGATTGTGGTTGATGAGGGGGTGTTTGGCTAGGTGATTGATGTTGGAGTGGTGGTGTTTGGCTAGGTGAATGTGATGCATGAGCAGATTCAGCAGATGACTCTGTCTCTTCATCTATCCAAACCAATTCTTGTGGTAAGTCGGCTTGGGCATCCACAACATGGGCGAACATGGGCATGTCTTCACCCTGATATTTTCCACTGATTTTGTTCAGCACTGATTTTCCCAAATGTGCTTGCACAAACACTTCTCCTTCTCTTTCAATCCTTGGAAGTACAGCGTTGATCACCAATTGCAAGAATCTTGGGAACATGTACATTTTGTCACTCCTTTGCAGTCTCACTTGATCACAAAGGTAGTTGAAAATGTATTTTGAGTAGTTATACGTTCTACCCTCAAAGATTCCTATGATTCCGGATGAGATGTGTCGAGAGAATCTATCAAGCCCTGCCTTTCTATTAGAGATACACTTCAGATAGGTGTGGCATAGAAATCGATATGGTTTACACTTTAGATAGGTGTGGCATAGAAATCGATATGGTTTGCATAGCCTTCCCTTCTTTATCTCCCCTTTCTCAAAATCTCCATCGTAGCCCATCAAGTTGAACACCTTCTCAATGTATTCATTCTCGAATACATCAGGGTGCCCTATCTCTCGATCACCCAATTCAAGACATCTTCGGATTGTGCTTTCATTGATCTGTATTCGTTCAGTAAGGACCTCAGCAACAATCAATTCGTCATCTCCAGCTTGTTCTACTCATGCCGAATTCCAGAAATCGACAATGTGTGATTGATGAATCACAGGATCAGCAGTCAAGGCATAGAATAGCCTGGACCGTCGAAGATATCTGATGATATCTCGACATCCTTCCGCAGCAGGATCATCAACATTCAAGAATGCACACAAGTTGTGTTCCTTCGCGAATCTGTTTGTCATCTGTAAATAGAGACGAAAATCAGTTTAACATATGAATTCGAATCGTTTTAATGAGATTGAAGGATTAACCAGTTCCGTACTGAAGATTAGAACATGATTTACCTTCGCTACAATGATAATCGATTACTGAATGATGATGTTTATGATGTTTGGAGCGGATTTTTGAAAGTTCGAATGAGGGGGAAAGTGTGCGTTTTTCTAGGTTAGAAAACTGAAAAAAAAACTTCTCTAAAAAGGTAATTAATGAGTTCTCGAGTCAAAAACCTTATTTATAAACGAACACATTAATTTCTTTTATTAATTATGTTGGGCCCACTTCCCCTTTATCCCTTTCCGTATACCAAGTTTATTCTAGATGCATTACTTTTTCCGCAGAACATCTGCGGAAACTTAACATCTGCGGATGCCTTAACATCTGCGGATGTCTTAGCTCAGGCAATACCTCGTTACTAGCACATCCGTAGTTTACCAATCCTACGAATATGCAGTTACTGTTACTGTTACTTCTGCTGAAGCAGAAATTTCACTATTACTTCTGCGGATGCGAAGTATTACTGAAACTTCTGCGGATGCAGAAATTTCACTGTTACTTCTACGGATGAGAAATATTACTAAAACTTCTGCGGAGATTAAAGTTTTGTTAAAACTTTAAATGTATGATATCTACTAAGTAGAATCATGTGTTGATATTGGACCATGTTGATTTTGTTTGAATGGCAATTAATTGACTTCGTTTGAATGGCAATTAAGTACAAGAAAGCAAGTGTCTGTATCCTGCATTCAAGTTAGTGCTCAAGTTCCAATTCCTTCACACTGAATTAACAGCTTTTTATTGTTTTTCATGCATGAACTACTCCCCCTAAATTTGTGATTAATGTTAAACTGTTGCATTCATCATAAATTTAAGCTGTAAACAGGCATGAGAGGCATATGACAGTTGAAGTGAGAGAAAATCAGTTAAAAGGACAAATTAAACTGCTGACTTAAACAATTGCATGCATGCATATATATATAGAGGGATCATACTATGACTTGGCTTCTGCGGATGTTGATTATTTGATTCATTGCACACCTGATTGTAAGTATATAGATCCACTTAAATTCATACATGAATAATGTATCAACTAGGCATGCTATTTATCATGTTTGAAGTTTGTTAATCAGTAACTGTCATGAGTTCCACACTCAATTGTCATTAGAGTTTATACTCCGTAGGTGAGGCAAATCACTACTTTTCACACTTAATGACTATGTACATTAAGTTATAAGTTCTATCTTGAGACATATTGCAATCTCATGAATGCTTTGATGTTGAAGCTCTTTGACTGGATGTACAATTGATCACAAGTGATTCTTTTTAGAGCAGAGATATGATCTTCACAGTCACCAGGTCTTTACTCTCGTAAAACAGAGGTGAACTTAACCCAGGTCTTTGTTTACACAAAACAGAGGGAAAATGAAGATCATACTCTTTAATCATATCCCCAGGTCTTTGTTCACACAAAACAAAGGGAATATAACTTTGCAAAGATAGAATATTATAAAGTATTTTACATAGTGTGCTTGTGCAAGTGATTTGGTCACATCAGGAGATAACTTACTTTCCTGACTCTCAAAATGGAGATCCCACAGACAGATACCTGTTTCTCTTAGTTTGGCATGCTCTTAGTGTAGTTTCCACTCACGATAAACCTACTCACATATCACAATGTTACAAGTCAGTTTTAGTTGTTGTTAAAGAAGGCCAAGCATACTGTACTATCATTTCCCATACATATGACTTGCATAAACATGCTATCAGACACTTAAATCATCCCTAACCATTACGCTACACAAGGACAGTCATATGATTTTGATGATTTATTCTAAGTTAATCATCCCTAGAGATTCTATGAGAAAATTAAATCTAACACAATCAAAGGCTTTAGTAAACAAATCAGCAAGCTGATTTGTTGTGTCCACTTTGACTAACTTGATTAAACCCTTTTCTGAGCAATCTCTCAGAAAATGGTATCTGATTTCAATATGTTTTGTTTTACTATGTTGGACTGGGTTAGCAGTTATAAACATAGCAGCTGAATTATCAATATGAATTGGTGTTTGAAGGAAATTGTAACCATAATCAAGTAATTGGTTTTGCAACCAAAGTACTTGAGAGCAACCAGCTGAAGCAGCTATTTACTCAGGTTCAGCTGTGGATACAGATACATTAGTTTGCTTCTTGCACTGCCATGAAACAAGCCTTGGTCCTAAAAACTGGCATCCACCAGTTGTGGATTTTCTATTGTTGTTACACCCTCCATAGTCACTATCTGAATATGAGTAAAGACTGAAGTCTCCATCTTTTGGATACCACAGTCCTAGAGCTGGTTTGCCTTTCAGATATCTGAATATTCTCTTCACAGCATTCAGATGGGACTCTTTTGGGTCTGATTGATACCTGGCACAAACACAAACAGCAAACATTATGTCAGGTCTACTGGCAGTTAAGTACATTAAAGAACCGATCATTGATCTATACAATCTTTGATCTACTGATTTTCCAGCAGGGTCAGGCACAATCTTGTCTATTGTTGAGGCAGGTGTCTTGCATGAAGTTGTATTAGCAAGATTGTACTTCTTCAGGATCTGATGAATATACTTTTCTTGATTGATGAAAATGTCATCTGTTTTCTGATGAACTTGTAAGCCAAGGAAGAATGTCAATTCTCCCATGGAGCTCATCTGAAACTCAGATTTCATTAACTCTTCAAAGCTTTAACACAGTTTCTTGTTGGTTGATCCAAATATTATGTCATCAACATATATTTAAACCACCAAAGATCTTGATGTTCATGTTTGAGATGTTTCACTCTTATGTTTTAAGAAAAAGACCCATGTGAATCTAGTGAAATCATCAACTATCACCAAACAATATTGCCTTTTTCCAATGCTCATCACATTGGTTGGACCAAAGAGGTCCATGTGAAGCAATTTGAGTGGTGTAGTATTAGTGTTGATTATTTTGGATTTATGAGACACTCTATGTTGTTTTCCTTTGTAACATGAAGAACAATGATTAGAAAAATGAAATTCTTTCTTTGGTAATCCAATGACCAAGTCATTTTTCACCAATTTATTCATGTTCTTTATGTTGGCATGAACAAGCCTTCTATGCCACAATTGTGATTCATCTTCTGAAGACTTAGACAGCAGGCATGTATCATGGCTTGTGAGTAATGTGTTGTTCATATCCAAAACATATGTGTTTCCTTTTCTTGATGCTTTTAGAAGGATCCAGTCTGTTGGAACTGCAAAACCTGGCTTAAGAATGTAACAATTAGTGTTATCAAATAGTGTAGTGTAATTTTGATCACAAATTTGAGATACACTGAGTAAATTGTACTGCAAATTTTCACAGTAATTTGCTTTTTTAAATGTTAAAACACCATTTGTTACAATTCCCTCACCAACTATTTTACCTCCCTTCTTATCCCCACCAAATGCCACATAAGAGGCATGTTTATGTTTGAAGTCATGGAGAAGTGCACCGTTTCCTGTCATATGTCTGGAACAACCACTATCAACATACCACTTGTTGTCAGCTCTCCATGATTATTCCTGCACACAAAAGAAATCAGTTAGAATTGACAACCCAAGCCTTAATTGTCTTGGGTTTGCCAAAAGTGTCAACAATAGTTACTCCTTCATGAATTAATCTTGAAGTTTCAGTATTAGTTGTTTCTTTTTGATTTGATGGTTGTGAGGATGATTCTGTTGAAGATGATTCTGGTGTTTGGATGTCTTCTTGCTTATCTGATTTTTCTTCAACTTATCTTGTTTTGGATGATATTTTAACTTTGAGGATGCTCCTGTATTTTTGAAAGTTACTTCATCTTTCAACTTTGATTGAGGTACAGGAGTTCCTTTTTTAAAGTTATCAAAGAAATCATCAACTGCTTCTGTCTGTTTATCTGACAAATCCACCTTTTTGTGAGGTGTCTTAGACTGTGTTGTTGTTTTCTTCATCAAAGTTTTATCCGCAGCAGAGGATCTTTTCTTTGATTTTTGTTGTTCTTTTTGCATCTTTGATTCTTTCTCACTCTCTGAAGATTGAGAATCTGATTCAGATAATGCATCATGTGACTTCTTTTTGCTCTTTTTCTTGTTCTTCTTGTTGAAATAAATTCCTGAGTTGAATGGTTATTTTTGTCACATATAGCACAGTGTTTGTTGAAGTAGCAGTCAGAAGTCATGTGATTGTTCATATTGCATATGGAGCAATAACTGCTGAAATAGCATTCATCAGTATTGTGATTCTTCATATCACACCATTTGCAATATTTATCTTCTGAATTTTCTTCAGATTGAGCCTTCTTTTTCTTGTTCTTTGTCTCCTTTCCTGATGGATCACTTGATTTCTTCTTGCTTTTGGTAGGAGCCTCATCATCTGTTCCTTGTTTGCCTTTGGCTGCCTTTTGTTGCTTGATATTCAACATTTTCTGTGCATTTTTGTTGGCAGTCCTTTTGACCTCATCCGTAGATTCGGTTTCTCTCTTCCGTGGCTTTTCTGCGGATTCACAAGTTTTAGCCTTCTGCAGATGTACAGACTTGGCTATTTTTGCTTTCCGCAGATGTTCTACGGATTCTTCAGACTTCTCTTTCCGCAGATCTTCAACACTCGAATTTTTCTTCTTCTTGATTGAAGTTTGATGTTTCTTACCTTTATCTGAAGGAAATAAAGGTAACTCAGTACTTGATCCGCAGTTATCAACCTTGTGTAGATTCAGCTCTTAAAGTCCTTCATTCAGTTCAGCAACTCTTTTGCAGATTGTCTTCAGCATATTTCGTTGCTTTGGAGGATACTGCAGCTTTGATTCTTCAAGAACTCGGGGAAGACCAGTTTCAACTTGAACATTCTTACCAATGTTCAGTTGATCAGTATCATGTTCATCAGAATCATCCAAGTCATCATATTTATCAAAATCTGAGTCATTATGTTTAAGTGATTCTGATTCAGTAGATTCAGTTTCACTCATCTCAGCTTCATTGTTGATGTTTGTTTTTATATTAATTTTGGTGCTTGGCACAAAATGATTTGACAAAGTATTTGTCATTGTTGCAGGCAAAGTTGTGTAGTTATTATTAATAGGTGGTGCAACAACATTATAACCCAACCCATACCTGTTCTTTGATTCAATATGAGAGTTTAACAACTTCTCATATTACTGAGATGATAGTTGAAACTTCTGAAGTTTCACTTCAGTAGATGCACGATCAGCCATGGATTTTGTTAAGAAAGTGGTCAGATGCTCAACTTGGGCTTTGTGGCTGTAATTTTCAGAAACATATTTTTCTAAATCCTTTTGCAAAGAACTAATTTTGATTTGATATAGTTTATGTTCTCTTAAATGGGATTCATTCAAAATCATTGTTTCTTTTACTTTGTCAGCCAATTGTTGAGCATGGACTCTGTAACGTTCAACTTCCTCAACACATGTTGATAAACATAACCTGTCTTTTACCTCTCTGGCCATAGGAGGAACTTTGTTTTCTATGTGTGCCATTAATGCTTGATTCTCTTCCAAGACTTCCTTTTCATACATGCTCCAATCACATGTTCCATCTTGAAGTATGATCAATCCTGACTCCTTAGAATTGCTTGGTCCTGCTGATACATTTGTGGCTGGTGGGGATGTATTTATCAGCAGAGGTTGTCTGTACAGAGATCTTTGAGAGGTTGATTGCTGATTCTGATATTGCTGTTGCTGCTGATGTTGATGCTGCTGCTGTTGATGCTGCTGATGCTGCTGCTGCTGATGCTGTTGATGCTGCTGAGATGATTGTTGGTTGCATTCTCTAGAGAAGTGTCCATAGAGATTGTATTTAAAACATCTGACTTTTGACTTATCAATGCCAATCTTTGATGTTTTACTAGCTGCAGTAGATTCTTATTTCTCCTCAAATAGTAAGTAATCATAGCCATCTGCCATTGTAGATCCATCTCTTCTACTATATCAGGGGGCAGTTCCTCCAAATCTTGCTGGCAAATGTTTGCTGATGTTAGTGAGCTTCCAAGATAAGCTTGAAAGCTAGAACTAAAAGCTGCAAAGGCTGCTTTTTGTTCTTCAGAATCCAATATCACAGTAATTGGTTCTGATTGATTGTTTTGTTGAGAAGATTTATCAGTTGCTTTAGTATCTCTTTTCTCAGCAGATCTTCCTTTTTCTTTTTGGTTTTTACTTTGAGATGATTTCTTAGTTGGTTTGGAGGCATAGAAACTAACTTCTTCTTCATCATCACTCAAAGTACAAGAGTTATCACCTTCATTATTTGAGATAAATGCACTTCCAGCATTTTTGGTTTCTTTGAAGTGATAAGGTGAGACATGAGTTCTCACACTCTTGTTTCTTGACTGTTCATCCATTTTAAGTGCTTCTACTTTAGCAACCAGAGTATCCAGACCAGTTGTCTTAAGATCTATGGGTTTGTTACTTTGCAAAAGCATGGATCAGTAGTATACTTTAACTCCAAGATGTTCATCTCAGTAACAAGTTGCATAAATCTATGGAGTTGTTGAGGAATTGATTCACCCTTAATATGATGAAAGGTTTCATATTGTGATCTGAGGGTGTCTTTTCTTATGCTTCGGATCTTATCACTCCTTTCACAGAGAGTGTGGAGTATCTTCCACAAGGAATTTGTTGTTTTGTAGTTCTCGCACCTGATTAATATCTCTTCAGGCAAAGCCATACTAAGCAAACTGTATGCTTTAATATTGACTTTAACCTTCTTGACATCATCAGGTGACAAGTCCTTTGTGCTGATAAGCTGATTCTTGTCATTATAATCCGGCCCAAGAGTGGGTGGAATATAAGGACTCTCAGTGATGGACTCCCACAAGTCAGAATCTGTGTAGTTCACATGATTTCTGAACTTGATCTTCCAGGATTTGAAATCAGCTTTTGTTTCTAACTTTGGCGGTTGATATGATCCTCCACCAAAAGTACTCATGTTTAATGCAAAGTTATGAATGAAACTTTGAATATTAAATTGGACAAACCTATCAAAGACTCAGATCTAGTATTCAATTGATTTGAATATAGATTTAAATCAAACAAGCAATGAGAAAATGCTTGCTGAACGATAAGTCGCTGAAATAATTGTTTAAAATTTAATTAAACAATTTTAATACTGATAGATCAATTGATCTAAATCAATGAGCACTTGGCTCTGATACCACCTGTGAATCCAAGGATCTCAAGTCAGGAATTATCAGTATCAAAATAAATCAAATCAATGATCGCGGAATTATCATTAATTGACGTTTAATTGTTTTAATGATTATTAATGAACACAAACACAAACACACAATAAATATGAACTCAATAATTATTCAAAGTATCTCTTTAATTATCAGTAATGATTACAAAAGAATAATTAAGAACGACTATGAACAATGATTTCTGTGAATCGAATAATGTTGTTGTTGATGTGACGGCGATTAGGGTTGCACGATGATGTAACTCTTGACAGCCGTAATATTGCTTGATTGTGTTCCCCGACATGTGAAACCTAGGACTCATATTTATAGATGGTTTGAGTCGGTTAAGGAAACACCAGATCTCTTGGGATTTGTTATTGATTGTGTTGACTTGTTTGACTTCTTGGTATTTGAAATCGCATAAGTATTCTGTTCTTCCGCAGGAGTCTTGACGTCCGCAGAAGTTTTGTTCTTCCGTAGATGTCTTGGTCTTCCGTAGAAGTGTTGTTCTTCCGTAGGAACTCTGTCTTCCGTAGAAGTCTTCACTTCATGCAATCCTTGATCATCCGCATGAATCTTCACTTGTGATGTGGTCTTGTAAGACATATCTATGGATTAACAATAATGTTTATCCGTAGATGTTTCTTACACTTGGTCAATTTCAGGAATCCTACCAAGTATATTGATTTTGCCTGTCAACAGTCACAAAGCAACACACATATATATGGGTTAACCTATAGATTCAATGCACACACACACACACACACACAGATATATATATATATATACTGACTGTTACAATTATTAATTACAAGACTTGATCCAAGTTCTAAGCCTATACAAAATGATCTAGACCTATACTATCTAGATCCAACAATACTCCCCCTTAGGCTTAGCTCCTTGTAATCAGTCTTTCAAAACTGCAAGTTCTTTGACTCTTGCTATCATCTTGTTTCTGATCATCGTACTTATACTTGATCTTCATCCTGCTGATCTTCTTCAGTGTTTCATAGCTTAGTCCTAAAATGTCTTCTTCAGTACTGAGTGTTTCCACTACACCATCATTATGCACAATTTCAAGCTCATCTTCTTCTGAGATTTTGAGTTCTGACACTTCTTCTATTGTTGATCCTTTCAGCAGTCCAGCTTCATGTTTTCTTCTCTTGTATGCCTTTGCATGCAATTTGTCTACTACTTGAATCATATGCACATAAAGGCAGAGATCATTATGAGCTTCTTCAGTAGTGAGTGTTTCCACTACACCATCATTATGTTTTCTTCACTTGTGATGTGGTCTTGTAAGACATATCTACGGTTTAACAATAATGTTCATCCGTAGATGTTTCTTACACTTACTCAATTTCAGGATTCCTACCAAGTATATTGATTTTGCCTGTCAACAGTCACAAAGCAACACACATATATATGGGTTAACCTATAGATTCAATGCACACACACACACACACATACACACACACACACACATATATATATATATATATACACTGACTGTTACAATTATTAATTACAAGACTTGATCCAAGTTCTAAGCCTATACAAAATGATCTAGACCAATACTATCTAGATCCAATAGTGGGTCCTATGGGGCTATCCTATGGTTAATCCTAATGCCTCAATCATTTTAATGGGAATCCCGGTTTCAAGCTTCAATATGCACGCGCTCCACAAGTTCTACCATTAGACTGCATCATTGCACACTCAAACAAGCAAATAGATCTAATACTACCAAAGAATAAGCTTCTCACATATGAAAACGGTGGGATCGGGCTACCGACATGACATGTGCAAGTTTCCTACACCCAAGGTTTGCCACCCCTAGCTAGGCATTCCCTTTCCAACTTCCATTGACCGACCGGGTTGAAACCTTTGGGGAATTAACCATGACCAAGAACCTTAACCAATGATTAGTATTTTTAGAGAAAAATGTTAAAAATTTTCAAATTTTCAAATTTTGTCCAAATTTCCATTTCTCTAAAATCATTTCTCCAAAATATGTGTCTACCTATGAATCCCCCATCCCCACACTTCGGATACATTGTCCCCAATGTATGGTGTTTTCTACGGATTTCAACATTTCGATCTCCTTTAGACTTTCCCATCTACGTTATCAAGGTTCTTTGACTCGACTCACAATGTAAGACAAACATGAACATAAACAAGCTACTTATTTCCTAAGACATAACATAAAAAGTTCAGACATCAAACACCACCCACCCCCCATATTGTTCTATTGTTCTTGCCACCAACCCGAAACATAAACAATTAAGCATACAACCACATAAGATAATCTAGTGCAAATTAGAGCAATTGGACCTGATCAATCGGGACAATCACGATCAGCGATTACCCCTAAAGTATCATGACTGACGTTGTCCAAATATATTGTTCAGCTCGTCCATCCATTCACTGAATTGGAATGCACCCCCTTGTGGTCCGCTACTGCTTCCTTCTCCACTCTGTTGCTGATGAAACTGCTGCACCTCAAGCTGTTGTTGCTGAAATTGTATCGGACCAATCCATTCCGAGTGATGCCATTTGGGTCTCGGTAACCTCTCCCCTCCATCATAGGGTGGAAGAGTGAGGTAGTTGATTGGTGGTGGTGCTTGTACAAACGGCTCTCCGCGGTGGTAAGCTTCATGATAACCAAGCTGCTGATGTGACTCCCAGTTGTTGTTGACTTGAATTTCTTGATGCACAAGATTAACATGATTCCAATGGTTTTGATTTGCTATGACTGCTTGAGCATCATCTTCCGCTTGCAACCTGCTGTGCTGTTGTAAATCCCAATTGTTTTGATTGTAGGTAGGCCACATGCCAAATCCTTCTGGCCTACACTCCTGCACCCGAGTCCACATGTCATCAGGCATTGGGTATGGGGGTCTTGTGGCTGGCTCCTCTTCCTTATTTGGGTTATTCAAATCATCCTCATCTTCACTATCCTCACTATCAGCTTCACTTTCCTCACCTGATCTTAATGGTCTTGCATCCAGTCGTTTCACTTTAATCTTTTCCCCATTCTTATGTTTTCACCTTGCATACCAATCATTTGTACTCCATTCCCAACCTACTCGAGCCATAAGAACTACATTGAATGGTTCCAGGTCCTTGACAATATAACTCGTTGGCATTTCGTATGCCGAATGAGCAATTACCTTAAGGTGTTTGAATAGGGCTTGAATCAACCTACAGTGGGAGATAATCTGTTTAGCCTTAGTGATACGGGCCAGCCAAATGTTCATCACGGCTAAGTAGCAAAATGACATTTTGTGATCCCCTGTCATGATAGAGTAGAGAACAGGTACATCACAAAACCGCACCGATTCCTTGTCCCCCCTACGAGGCATCACATTCTGGGTTACAATGGTTTGAATCAACCTTGCTTCCTTCTTCAAGTCCACCCTTTTCATTGTGTTGGTTTTACCAGGTTTAAAAATTGTATCCCTCATCAACTCCCACCATGGACTGTTGTCCGGTCTATTCCACTGGTTGTCTTCAGCAGGAAATTCATATTGGTTGGTGGGTAGAGAATCAAATGGTGCCAACTTTTTTATGTTGGTTATGGACATTGTAACCTTTTGCCCTCGGCAATACCCCACCAGTTTCATTTGCTGACTGTTCTTTGGCCCTTCCATCTGCAGTGTACTAACCCATTCATCTATTGCTGGTGCAAACACTTTGTCGTCCTCCTGGTCATAACACTTAAGCACTGCTTGCCATCCCAGTTTTTTAAATCTTTCATGTACCCGGTGATGGGCAAACAATGATTCAGGGACCTCTCTTTCCACCAAATATGCTTCTTTTCTGTCTCTCATTTTGGACATCTTTTCTTCCCATAGACTTGGTTGAAATCTAAGGTGAAACTTTTTCAAAGGTCCACCCTTCCACTTAGGTATGTCCTCCATCATCACTTCCTCTCCTAATGGCCTTGGTTCATCCATGATTGTCAAGGGTGGATTTGCCTTCTTTGCCTTCTTAGAAGGTCCAGCTTGTTCTTTCCCAGATCGTCCCATCTGCACACATTAAACCATAAACAATCAAAAGAACCGCTTAGTCCAACCAACCTATATAACTAACGAAACAAGTGTGGAATAACAACGTCCCCACACTTGCTTCATTGCATGCCATTAGTGGTGGTTACTCTTAGGATGATCATTGAATTGGGCACTTTTAATGAGTTACAGAACGAACTTCAAACCTTAGCACTAGCATAATGCTTTACTATTTTCATTAGATTAGTTTCTCAACAACAATTGATCCACTTTACTCTTTACGCACCATTACATGGGAAATTACATGTTTAATGACCACCACTAAAGTAACATATGACATTTAACATCACAAGCCAACATTAACCATCAACCTAATCCCATCATAGCCTTTATAGCTAACAAAGTTTGAGCTACATGTTCAATGAGTATCATTGCCTCACACATGGGATCTACCTATTGTAAATCCGTTCATACAAACAAATAGTTACTTTTATCATGCACAATTCAACCAAAATTCTAAAACTCATGTGAACAACTAAACCAAAACAATCACACTTCATCCATTCATACAATGTGGTAAGAAAATCATACCTTTATGGTTTTAGGAGGTTAGTATGAACTTTAGCACCAAGAAATTCAACCCGGAAGTGAAAAATTCAAACTTTAAAATTTTAGGGTTCGTGACCCACGTGCAGATTTACCGAAAACGAGTTGGAATTCGAAGAAACTAACCTTGGATTCTTGTTTCTCTCGAAAAGTTACTCAATTTGGACTTAAGAACCGCTTGATTTGGTTAAGAATCGGGAAAGTTATGGTTTGGGGGTGATTATGTGTTCTTGGGAGGTTTTAGTGAAGAAGATGAAGAAAAGTGAAGAGAATGGTGGTTTGATCAGCTATTCTTTTTAATTTAAAGAGAAAACAAGTTTGATATTTGTACATAATATCCCCTCCTAGTTTCCCCTTTCTTCATTTTTTGTTTTTTTTTCGTATGCAGCCTACCGTAAGCCTCTTGCCCACCGTAAGTTACGATGGGCCCTTTCTGTTCCTTCGCGGTTCCTTGGCGGCCGTAAGGCATCTCCCCACCGTAACCTACGGTGGGGGCTTCCTGCTGTTTCTGTCTCCTTACCACCGTAACTTACGGTGGCTGTATGACCTACGGTCGGTTTTTTTTTATTTACCAAAATTTAAAATTTTAATTACCAAAATTTAAAATACGAATAAGCAACTATCATTAACCATAAAATTTATCGTTAAACCACTGAATGAATCCGCTTTGAACTGCCACCCCTAACTTTTGAACCGAGTTGTCCTCGACTCACACTTTAAACATGAACGTACCTGATCGAGTGGTGCTATATGATCTACAAAGTGGTTAAACAAAACAAAACAAAACAAAACAAAAGACATGAAATGACGAAAAAATGTAAAAAAATAAATAAAAACTTACAAACACGGGTTGTCTCCCGGAAGCGCTACGTTTAAGAGTCTATAGCTCGACTCATCCTTCCTTCCAGCCTCAGACCGGGTTAGAAACCCGGATAGTGACTGATAAAAGCTCGTCGGTTTGCTTATCCGGCCCGTTCAAGTCGTTTGGTCGCAAATATGGTTTTAACCGATGGCCATTCACCACTTGTCGGATGTGGTCGTCAAAATCTTCGATCTCGATGTCTCCCGAGTTCCCTATCCGTGTAATTTTGTATGGTCCTGTCCACTTACTTTTAAGCTTACCTGGGAACAGTTTCAGGCGAGAATTGTATAACCACACAAAGCTCCCGACTTCAAAATTCTTCAGTCTTAGTTTCGCATCGTGCACGCGTTTCATTTTGTCTTTGTAAATTGAGGCGTTCTCGTATGCTTCCTCCCTTAACTCCTCTAATTCTGTTAAACTCATCCTTCTCTGTTTACCTGCAGTGTCATAATCAAAGTTAGCCTCTTTAATGGCCTATAATGCACGATGAGCTAATTCTAACAACAAGTGGCATCCCTTTCCGTAAACCAACCGGTAAGGGGTGGTGCCAATCGGTGTTTTGTAGGCAGTACGATATGCCCACAAGGTGTTATTCAATTTGTTAGACCAATCCTTGCGGTCAGGTCGTACTGTCTTTTGTAAAATCTCCTTGATTTGTCGATTTGACACCTCCACCTGGCCACTTGTTTGTGGATGATAAGGTGTGGCAATCCTTGATCAACACCATATCGCTTAAGCAATTTACCAAAATTAAAATTTTTGAAATGTGATCCCCCATCACTTATGATCACACGGGGCACCCCAAATCGACAGAAAATGTTGGTTTGAACAAATTTGCACACAACACTATGGTCATTGGTCTTTGTGGCAATGGTTTTGACCCACTTTGACACATAATCAACCGCTAATAAGATGTATAAATTGCCAAATGAGTTGGGGAAGGGCCCCATGAAATCAATCCCCCAGACATCAAAGATGTCGATTACTAGGATTGGTTGCATGGGCATCTCATTTTGTTTGGTGATACTACCCATCTTTTGGCAATTTGTACATGTTTTTGCAAACTCAAAAGCATCCTTAAAAATAGTAGGCCAAAATAGCCCGCATTGTAACACTCGATGCCCTGTTTTCTGGCCACTAAAATGACCGCCACATGCAGATGCATGCGCCAAAGACAATACATCCGGTATCTCTGAATCCGGAACACATTGTGTGATCAGTTGGTCAGCCCCTATCTTGAACAAATCTAGATCTTCCCAAAAGTATTGTTTGGCACGTGACACAAAATGTTTCTTCTTCAACTTTGACCAATGTTCGGTAATTGCACCTGCAACACAATAATTGACAAAGTCAGCATACCATGGATCATTAGATGTAGAAACAGACAATAATTGCTCATTAGGGAAGGTTTCATTGATTTCTAGCTTATGCTCATCTAAGTTATGGATGATTCTCGACAGATGGTCAGCTACGACATTTTCCTTTCCCTTCTTATCTCTTATCTCTAAGTTAAACTCTTGCAATAATAGTATCCACCTAATCAATTAAGGCTTGGCATCCTTTTTATCCATCAAATACCTGACAGCAGAATGATCAGAATAGACAATAATCTTACTACCCCAAATATACGACCGAAACTTATCTAAGGCATAGACAACCGCAAGTAACTCTTTTTTAGTAGTTGTGTAATTTAATTGAGCATCAGAAAGCGTTTTACTTGCATAGTAAATAGCGACCGGCTTCTTATCTACTCTTTGACCCAACACAGCCCCAACTGCGAAATCACTGGCGTCACACATGATTTCAAAAGGAAGTGACCAATCCGGTGATTGCAAAATCGGGGCTTCCACCAACTTTTCTTTTAAAATGTTAAATGCTTGTAAACACTTATCATCAAAGTTAAAAGGGACATCTTTTAGAAGCAAGTTACACAAGGGTTTTGTTATCACACTGAAATTATTGATAAAACGCCTGTAAAAGTCTGCATGTCCCAAAAATGATCTAATGCCTTTAGTATTTGTTGGTGGTGGCAAAGTGGATATGACTTGCACTTTTGCCTTATCAACCTCTATCCCCCTGCTTGAGATAACGTGTCCTAACACGATACCTTCTTGAACCATAAAGTGGCTCTTTTCCCAACTAAGGACCAAGTTCGAGTCAACACATCTTTTTAACACTTTTTGTAATTGATTTAAACATGATTCAACAGATGTTGAAAATATTGAAAAGTCATCCATGAAGATCTCCATAGAATCCCCCACCATATCTGAAAAGATACTCATCATGCACCTTTGAAAGGTGGCGGGGGCATTGCACAAGCCAAATGGCATTCGCCTAAATGCGAAAGTACCATACGGACAAGTGAAAGTTGTCTTATGTTGATCATCTGGATGGATTGCGATTTGGTTATACCCAGAATATCCATCTAGAAAACAATAATATTTCTGACCCGCTAATTTTTCTACAATTTGGTCAATGAAATGTAATGGGAAATGGTCTTTAGAAGTTGCAGCATTCAACTTTCTGTAATCGATGCAAATCCGCCACCCGGTTACCGGCCGAGTGGCTACCTCTGTACCATCCGCGCCTTGAACAATCTGGATGCCAGCTTTCTTTGGTACTGTTTGCGTTGGGCTGACCCATTCACTGTCAGAGATAGGAAAGATAATACCTGCATCCAACCATTTCAGCACCTCTTTCTTCACTACCTCCCTCATCTTTGGGTTCAATCGCCTCTGAGCATCTCGAGATGGTTTTGCTCCTTCTTTGGTGATGATTTTATGCATGACAATAGATGGGCTGATTCCTCTCAAGTCTGCGATTGTCCATCCTATCGCAGCCCGATGCTTTACTAATACCTCCATCAAAGCCTTCTCATGTTCCTCGAATAAGTTAGAGGCAATAATCACCGGAAGGGTGTTGTTGTCTCCAACAAACGCATACTTCAAGTGCTTAGGAAGCTCTTCCAATTCCAACTTAGGAGGCGACGTTAATGATGGTTGTAGCTTGGTGTCGATATGCTCGGGTAAGCTTTCCACTTGATGGGTCCAAGTAGGTCTACCTTCCTTGACTGCCATCACCTCCATCTCTTGCTCAACCTTCTCCAATTCACTAGTTAGTTCCACCTGATCCCTGTCACAATGAATACACGCCTCTGTGATGTTGTCCTCATTGACATGAAGACCACAGCTGTCCATAGTGTCTACCAAAGAGCATTCACTATGGACCAGAGGATTAGATGTATGGGAAAAAGAGTCTATTAACTGCCTTTGATCTCCAATTCTACAATTGATTAGTGAGTTGGAAGTGGCCAAAAATGGACGACCTAGTATAACTGTTTGTTAAACATTTGACTCTCCCGACACATAATCAAGAACTAAGAAATCAACCGGGTAGTAAAAGTCTTCCACCCTAACAATAACATCAAAGATCATTCTCCTAGGCAGTCTGGGTGTTCTGTCAGCTAACACCACAGTGGTGTGAGCTTTATGTAACGGACCAAAATCGTATTGGTCATATAAACTGCCTGGGAGAATGCTCATACTAGCTCCCAGATCTAACAAAGCCCGTGATATGTGAAAATCACCTACCTGAATGGATATCACCGCCTCTCCTGGATCCGGAAGCTTGGGTGGAACCGGTTGTCCTGCTAGTATGGCACTCACATTATTAGACACTTCAATTTTCTTAGGTATTTTTTCATTTCTCTTTTGAGTACACAAATCTTTTAAAAACTTTGCATACACGGGAACTTGTTTAATTACCTCAAGCAATGGGATATTAACTTTGACTTGTTGAAAAACTTCCCACATCTCATCCTGTTGTGGTCCCCTTTTTCCCGATAAAACCTTTTTACCCGGATCGATTAATGCCCTAGGAAATGGGATGGTATTAGCCTCCACACCCTTTTCCTGAACACTAATTGATTCTTCCCCCATCACCCGATCAATTTTATTTGAAAAAGTTACTTTCTTGGGTGATTTAGGTGTGACAGGTTCAATCTCACAATCACTATCCTCATCCTCATTGACATCCTCCACCACTCCTTCAATGAATTGTGCTGGAGGTTCAACTTTATTATCATAAACCTTACCTGAGCGAAGAATGCTTACCTGGCTAACTGAAGGATGTCTGCTACTTGATGGTCCTGCATTAGAGGAGCTGTGAGTTGGGTTTCTTTGAGTATCACTAGGAAGTTTCCCTGGAGCTTTCTTCAAAATTGCAACTTCTTCAGCCAACTGCCCCACTTGTTTGGATAAAGCTTCAACACTCTTGTCTCTAACTTCGTTGGATTTCTTCATCTCCTTTATAAACTCCAACAATTCCCTGTTTGTTGGCTCTGCATTTCCTCCTGATCCACTCTGATCCTGGTTATGCTGATAATTCCTTTGACCACCCCTGTTATAACTTCCTTGATTGTATTGATTACTCTGACCCATTGACCTATTCTGATATTGTTGATGTGAAGGACCTTGAAAATTTGGATTCAACTGGTTGTCTGGGTTACCATACCTTAAATTAGGGTGATTCTTCAAACTGGGATGATAAGTATTATTATTAGTGTTGTTACTGTATGGTCGCCTA
The DNA here is from genome assembly GCA_024085815.1 of Flaveria linearis. NCBI lineage: Eukaryota > Viridiplantae > Streptophyta > Magnoliopsida > Asterales > Asteraceae > Flaveria > Flaveria linearis. The sequence continues at coordinate 29,747,138 of CM044014.1, forward strand.
TCACCCTATACATAATTCACCTCTTCCAACCCCTCATCAAACTCTGGACAATCTTTGGCAGTGTGTCCAACTTCACCACATCCCTGACATATAGTAAAAGAACTTGTAGCCTTTACTATAGCCTTACCTGATGACTGACCCAACCTGGAAGTCCTTCTATCCGAATCATCAACCACATTCCTTGATTTCCTCCGAGACTGAGCTTGCCTTTTTGAATGTATACTCATCCGTTCCAATAACTCCCAATCATCATCCTCAGTATTAGTCATGAAGGTTCCTGCACTCGTTGAATTCACATCTCTTACATCTTCAGCATATAACCCATCATAAAATGAAGAAATCAACTCCCATTAAGGAATGTCGTGATGTGGACAAGTTCTCAACAACTCCTTGAATCTGGTCCAAGCTTCGTAGAATGGCTCATCTTGTTTCTGACTGAATGTACAAATGGCAGTTCTAGCTTCACTTGTCTTCTGTGGTGTATAGTATTCCTCTAGGAATGCCTGCTGCATTTGCTCCCAGGTGTAAATGCTGGCAGCAGGTAGGGAATGAAACCACTTCTTTGCATTTCCTTTCAATGTGAACTGAAATAGCACTAACATCACTTCTTCGGGTGTAAAACCTTGTGCCCCAATAGTTTCACAAATGGCACTAAACTCATTCAGATGCAAGTAAGGTTCTTCCTTGGACAGTCCATGAAACTCAGGAAGAATGGCTAGACTGTTGGATCTAATCTCAAATGACTTCCCTCTAACTTGTGGCCTGACTATGGGTGATGAAGCTCCAGCTATGGTAGGGAGAAAATGGCTATCAACCCCTTGAACAATGGCTTGGTAGGGTTGAAGCCCGGGGTTCCGATTTGCCTGAGGAAATCCTTGCCTTCTACCTTGAACTTGGCCTTGATTTTGCCTATATTGCCTTGGTTGTTCATTATGTCTGTATCGGCCTTGGTTGTTATTAGGTTCATTGTATTACACATCCTCCTCAACATACTCATCTTCATTCCCATCACTTCGTCCATCTATGTCATCATCCCAAGTAAGGATGCTCAATCTGTCAAATCTATCCTCTTCGGCCTCGATCCTATTAACCCCCCTTTGATGTCTCATATTCTGCCTTGGAGGTCCATGTTGGTAGGGGTTCTGCCTTGGTTGAGGATAAGGATTTTGTCTTTGAGGTGGTAGGTTGTGGCCAATTGGGTTTTGTGCTTGTGGTTGCAAATTTGGGTATGGTAATGGGTCATTTGGTTGGTTTGGTGGAGGTTGATCAATTGGTGGATTTGGCGGTTGGTCATTGGGTGGATTTTGGTTAAGTGGTGGTGGTGGGTTGTGTTCCATTTGCACCCTTTGACTGCACTTGATGATTGAGTTTTTGCACGGTTTTGCATTTTGCTCGATTTCTTCGAGCGGTCTTTTCAACTTCTGGATCAAAAATTAACGAAGACTTGTTCCTTGCGTACCGGGTATGCATGCACGGAGCTGTCACCTGCACACACAAGCACACCTAGCGTAACAAAGAAGAGAAAGTAAATAAAACAAGCAAAACAAGTAAAAATTTAAACTTGACACTTTGCGCACTAGTTCCCCGGCAACGGCGCCATTTTGATATCGGTTTGTCAAGCCCAATCAAAAAACAATTTATAAGGTTCCAAAATCACCTAAGATAGCTAGGGTAAGTCGGGTCGATCCACAGGGAATATGTGGAAAGTTTTGTAGTTTAAATCTAAAAGTTTGTAGCTTGATTACAAGAACTTAATAAAAATGACTAATCGAGAAAAGTAACGAACTTTATGATTAATTGAGTTGCAAACAATAATGTAAAAAGGTAATCTTCTCCGCATTCAGGTTTACTACTTAGATTTGCTTTGAGTGTTCATAAAAGTCATATAAGCTTAACGGGTCAATTTGGGTAAAAACAATAGATTGAATGAGACTGTTGTTAAAGAGCTACTCGAATCATATCCTACGTTTGTGATACTCAATCCCATCCAACATTAACGTTTCCAGATGAAAAGAAATCTAAAACAATCAAAGTGGAACAAGTGAATTGAAAGCAACACACATATTTTAGAGTTTTCCACCAACAAATAATGTACTCGGCTTAAACTACCGTGTTCAAATATTAACTCAACCACAGATCATCAAAAACAAATCATAGTAATAAACCTTACTACCCAAAGAAGATTACTAGGAGATTACCTAGACATGGTAATGAAGAACACCAAATCAAAATCAAAATTAAACATCGTATCTAACGTTAAAGAGTCAAACCGAATGATAAAAATAAGATCTTGAGCCTTGAAATCGCCTCCGGGAGCCTTTGGGAAGCCTTGGGGACGAAAGGGGGCGACTATGGAGGTCTGGAATGAAAGATATCCTCAAAAACCTAATTTTCGCGACATATAAGTGATTTTAGCGCGTCCAGTACCATAGGTCAGCCTTCTACCGTAAGTTACGCCAAGCCCATTCTGTTTTTCTTGAACTGATGCACCGTAGGTCATGTTTCCGCCGCAGGTCATGGTCGACCAACTTTGTCCAATTCTTGTTTTCTTCATAACTTCTTCGTTCGGACTCCGTTTTCCTCCACGTTTACGGCCACATTCTCGTAATTGAATTCTCTTTCATCTCATCTATCATGATCTTTGATTATCATCCATGTGCATTCTTCAAAACTCCTCAAATGATTGCGTTTAACCTACAAAACATCAAATCATCGTAGTTAACTTATTCAACACAATCTCTTACACTTGAACATATTAAATGCATTAAATTTAACCAATTAACCATGATAAACCTCATTCTAAAACCCCGTGCATCACTCCCCGGACCCCCTCCCCCTCTTCGGTAAAAAAAAATTTAATAGAAATTAAGAGAGAAAAGGAATATTTTAAGTGTAATTATAAGGTTAAGAATATTATTCCAACAAAAATAATGATTTTGATTGATTTTAAAAAGTCAACACAGTTATAACAATAATAAATAATTAACATTTGATTCTTACTCTATATATGCTACTAGGTTAGTATCTCGTGTATTACACGGTTTGAATAAATAAAATATTATAGTTATTAATAAAAATTAATGAATTATAAATAATATTTTGATATAAGATATGATTAACATTACGTACGAGTGATAAAAAAGTGTCACTTTTTGTAATTTCTTTATTATAACTTTGAAATTTAATTATTTTTGTTTCATAAAAATTTTATTTTTTAAAAGCCACAGATTTTAAAATATATTTTGTTTTTTTTAATTTTAATTTTTTTAAAAACTTTCTTATTTTATAAAAAAATTATCTTTACAAATTGTATTCGTAGAAAGATCTCTTTTTTTATTTAATAAAAAATATTTTTAATATGAAAAGAATCCAATAATATCATTTGTAGCTAATGTGATATTTAGGAGAGAGAAGCGGAAAAATAAAATAGGAGTTTTAGAATTATGATAAGTGTTTACAAAAACTTTCTTTTATTAGTATAGATGGATTTTCTTTTCTAAACGTTCATATCTTGCTTATACGTTGTTATTTAAAAAAATTACTATAAAATAATCCATATGCTATTTATCTTTCTAACGAGTATTATATATATTGCTAATTATCAATTTTTAATATATATAGTTTGTACTTTAACTTTATTGAGTTATACTCACTTTTGCTTTTTGTGTTTTTTTTGTTTTTTTTGTCTTTGTATTTTTAACTTTTAACTACAAAACTTTTCATCTTTTATAATTTTACCCCTATAATTTTTTTTCTCAACTTTGGTCATTTATACTTATCATCTTTTACAAGTTTTTCGTTTTATCTTTCAGTATAAATTTACGAGTTAAAATGCTGCAACATGGGCGTGTGGTTCGATGTTTTATGCTTAGTTTTTTCCTAGTTTAACGACCCTTCACAACACGCGGCTTCTAGATTGACTTAGTTATGGTTTTTCATGTTTTACTTTTCACGTGTGTGATTCAATATTTTTACGTTTACTTTTCGTTCAGTTTTATTTTTTTCATTTTTATTTTTTTTAAATTCGAGTTTTTCGGTGTTGGTGGTCCCTGATGGTATGTGACATCGGTGCTACTTGGCACGGTTTTACGTCTCCAGCTGCAATGCGGGGGGCTTAATACTAGTTATAGCTATATACTAAGTATTAATACAAATTGGTGTTTTGATGGTGTGTTCTTTGGGTGTTCATTAAATCTAGCGTTTTATGGTACTTTTAAACTATACAATTTAATGGTGTTTTTAAGCTATGTGATTTTATAATGTTTTTAAACTAAGTAATTTTATGGTATTTTGGACAGAGCAGTTCATGTGTTTTTGAATTAGACAATTTCATGGTATTTTCGAACAAAATGATTTTATAGTGTTTTGTATTTAAGTAACTTTATTGTGTTTTCAACTAGAAGTCACTAACAAACTAGTCTGTTTTATATAACTTGTAGAGTTTTTATGACATTGATGGATGTCGCAAGAGTTATAATGGATCGGCTTGGTCACCTTCTCCGAAATTTTAGAAGAAAAGTGCATGCGGGATACATACTATCCAACCTAGGTAACCCGACGAAACTTGCAAGGATTCCTAGGTGTTAGCATACATTGGTGAATCAAGCAGACTAGGAAAGTTCATAAGGTACACACAATTAGGCACGCCATGTATGACGGAATGATGAAAATTATCTTGGGTAAAATAAATGTATGTGACCAAAGGTGACACAATAACCACACTTAAAAGCACAAAATTTCATGTGTTTTACATAAACATTAGTCAAATAATCTAATCCCCTTTGTTTTTATATGTGCGACGGCTTAGTAGAAAATCTCTTGAGTAAAACAAAATGTGTGTGACCAAATGTTGCACAATATATAGCCACACTTAAAAGCATACAATTTAATGTGGCTTTACAAAATTCGCTTATGTGTCTAAAAACCATTTTTAGTTACACTTGTTTTAGATTCATGTGACTATATATAAATAGAAATGATCACACCTAGAGTAAGCACATGTAGCCATTGCTAGACTGTAGCCACACAAACAAATTGCAAAATTGGTTTGAGTGTCTAGAAATACTTTTTCGCCACACTTATTATGTAATTTAAGTCTTTATACAAACTAAACTACCACACTTATTATCAATTCATGTGACCATTGTTGCTCTATAGCCACACCTATTAGGATAAAATGGTCGTTTACAACAACCTTTTGTCAAGATATTTTTATATAATTGTGGATAAAACAAACTTTTTAGTAATTAAATTTATGTAACAGTTGCTACCATTTAGCCACACTAATAGAAAACTTAGGTGATTGTTGCTACCTTTTAGCCACACTTATGTGGACAAAATGTTAGATTACAGTAGCTTTTTTGCCATGGGTGTTTTGAATAAATGTGGCTAAAACCAACTTTTTAATAAATTCATGTGACAGTTGCTACGCTTTAACCACATTAATTGTAAATCATGTGGTTGTTGCTTCCCATTAGCCGTACAGTTAATGGTCTTGATTCCAGCAAAAAAGATTGATGCGTTAGCCACACACTTTGAAGCTGCCACAACCACTAAACATGAATGCGACTATATGATACCTACAATTGCTCGACCTATGGTCTAAAAAATTACATATGGCAAAGGGTCTACGACCATACTTTTTTATGTGGCAGGCCTACCACAATGTCAATTTCTCAAGTAACAAAGAGCCTACTCATCTTTCGGCATTTAGGGTAAATCAATTTAACTTGAATAGTATGTGTGTTACATTGAGCTTTAAATTAATCACTTAAAGTGAACACACCTTAATATACTTTTTAAACACATATCTTTTTAATTAAGGTACATGTTTTATAAAATATTTCAACGGCTACAAAAAAGAGCAATCGCAATATCCCCCTCAAAACTTGTAAAATTACATGCTTCTTCAAATTATACTTATAAAGAATTATAATTATGCATTAAAAACTTATGTTGTAAGAAAATATACAATTTTTCAGATTGGAAAGAAGGATATAGGCAATTCCTTCCAAAAAAGGGAGAGGGATATACGCAATTTCTCCGAAAATAAATAGATTAAACGGGAAATTTTCAATATCTATTACTACCAAAAGCTTCAATACATTTTGAACCCAGAGACGAGTACCGAGAGAACTTAAGATTAAAAGAAACAAAGGTTGGAAACTTAAAAATGATTACTAAAGAAAGTTTTATGAAATCAAAAGAGTTTTAAATTATAGAAATTATATGATACATATATATCATCTACCTGCAAACGTATTTGAAACAAACTAGAAATAAAAAATCTTACATATTTGTAACATACAAGTATTTAAATAGAATTGTTTTGTAAGAATTTTCCATAAATGGAAATTTTGTAACATATTTTTCACCCTCCAACCTGCAACATATACGTACTTTAAGAGAATTTCCCATCTGTGAAATTTACGTAACTTCATTTTCTTAAATGTCGATGTGTGTATTACTTTATAAAGAAGTTGTCAGTTTTGATTCTTTCTACTTTTTAGCATGTAAATTTTCTTTAAAAAATATTATTAGGGTTATTAGTAGGAGTGTACCAGCTCATTTACGTTTTAGAGTTTACATTATATTCTTTATATATTGTAAACAAACATATCAATAATATTCAACAAGTCTTTTACTATCTTACATGATATCAGAGTCTTAGGTTTAGTTACCTTCTTCTCCGTTGCATCACCACAAAAACATACAAGCCCTACCAGTCGCCATCGAGTTCAAACCCTTGACATGACGGTGTGCCGCTACCGCCGCCCTGTCCCACCTTCATCTTCTGTTTCGTTTCTTATATATTTTCTAGTTTATGTTTAATAAAGCTTCGTTATCGGTTACGGATTCAAACCTATTACTCATATCCATTCTCTTGATTTGTTCACATTCATTCTCTTGGTTTGTTTCTAAATTATGGCTCCCAATTTGCAACAGCCACTATGTTTTCTTTGTTCTTTTTATTTTTTCGTTTATCGGTGTTTTAGCCGCATTAAGGACCACGGTCCACGACCACCGATCTCAAACTACTGTTTGATTAAATATTTTTATTACTTTTAGATCTGCGGATCCAAGAGACCGCCACCTGATCACATTACCGGTCTTGCTTTCTTTTTTTATTTATATCTACTTATGTCATCTCTTGATCAACGGATCCAAGAGAGTGCCACTTGCTAGCCTTGAGACATCGCCAATGACTACTGTCGGTAGGTCTCAACTTATTATTTCAAGAATCAAGAACCATGAAGTATCAACAATTATGGATAACACAATCATCAAAATATGGATGACAACATCAAGCACAATATTGTTTGTTGGCAATAGTTTGGATAGTCAAGTCGATCGAAGTATGTTTATCATATTATTATTATTTTATGTTTTTTTGTTTCCCAGTCATAACATCAGGTTACTTATACTATGACTATGGAAGAGTATTAGACAATATTAATAGGGTTATTAGTATGAGCCTACGAGCTCAATTAGGTTTTAGATTTCGTTATATCTCTACATATTATAAATAAACCTATCAATAATAGTCAACAAGTATTTTACCATCTTACATAAAAGTCATTGTAAACTCAAAAACAACTAAAAATTAAAGAAAAGGATTCAGGATTTATACACCCTTTAATCAGGAGTTTACACCATAACATCTGTAAACCGCAGGTTACAATATGTAAACTACGATTTACTTTGCAAATGATAGTTTACACGTTGTAAATTGTAGTTTACAAATCAAAATGTTAAATTTATTATTTTTAATTATATTATATATGTAATTAATATATATATATATATATATATATTAAATAATTAAAAAATAGTTTATGTCTAAAAGATAAAATAAAGTTCATATAGATATTAAATATTTATATTAAATACCACTTCCAACATAATGGGTAAGACATATGCAAATAGTGAAATATTAAGGACTAGTCCTTCGATTTCAAATTTTTTAAGGCTCAAGATATTAGGGGTGTGAAAAAAAACCGAAAACCAAAAAAAACCGAACACCGATCCGTATTCGTAACCGTAAAAAACCGAACCGAATTATGAATTCGGTTTTCGGTTCGGTTCACAACCGAAACCGAATTGGGAATTCGGTTTCGGTTCGGTTTTCGGTTCTGGATAATGTTGAAATCGGGTTGTTCGTTTGTTCGGCTTAACCGAACTAACCGAATTTAATGTGTTATAGTTTATATAAATTTTTATAGGTGTATAGTTTAGCCCAACTATCTCAACCCAAAAACTATTCAAAGTGAAATTACTTGAGTCAAAAAACAAACCTTTTTACTCTTGGCCCAAATATATGCTTGCCTTGAGTACATCGATTTTTTAGGGCGGTTTCGGGCCGAACCGCCCTAAAAAACACCGCCCTAAAAAATGTATAAACCGCCCTAAAATGACTATGATGATATTGGCAAAGACTTTTATGACTTTCTCTTTTGGACTATTGTTTAGAATTTGAACTTGGTATTTATGTTTGACTATTTCTTTGGTTTTGTGTGTTTTATTGTGGCGTTTTCTGGTTTTGAACGTTTATGTGCTACAAGTTGTGTTGTTTGAAGTTATTTTTGTTGTTGTCCGGAATGCAAACAGGTAACCTCGGTTGAATTCGGGTTTTTCGGTTTTTAACCGAAACCGAACCAAATTGAATTCGGTTGAATTCGGTTGAATTCGGTTCGGTTAAGCATTTTCCCAATTCGGTTCGGTTCGGTTTTCGGTTATGCATATTAAAATTTGAAAACCGAATAAACCGAACCGAATAAACCGAACAAACCGATAACCGAACCGATGAACACCCCTACAAGATATGTAGGTAACATAGGTACCCTACAAATATGTCTTAGAAGGATAATTAGAATGTTATTAAAATTAAGGTAATTCAAACCAAATATGTTTTTGAAATAATAAGACTAATAGTTGATATTTTGTCATAAATATACATGTTTAATTAATATACATTTTTATATTTAATATATATATTATTAAATACATGTTTAATTAATATATATATATATATATATATATATATATATAGATTAATTATTGATTTGGTCACATCTTTATAAATTACAGTTGATAAGTGTATACTGTTATTCATCGAGTAAACTGCAGTTTACAAATATAAACTTTTGTTGTGACTAGTCAACTTGATGTATGAGACCCAGTCCCTTAAAAAACAAACTGTAGTCGAAAGACGATCGGATGCATGCATGCATAGTTAGTCCGCCATAGAAGGTTTGTTTGCCTTTTAAAAAGTTGATTTTTCACGCTATTTAAGCAGACATTCTTTCCGAATTTAACATATCATCTTACACACTAAAACTCAAGACTTCTAAAGCATTTATAGTGACATCTACTCTTTACCACCTTCTACATAGGAATAAGAATATTGGATTAACAAGAGAAAAGGTGTTTGAGTTTCTTATTGTAATATTTCTTCAAACACGTATTTCTTAATTTGTGAATGGTGATCCATACTAGGTTTCGAGAGATTTTTTTATGTGTGACCTCTACCTTAGCTAGAGTAAATAAACGATGAACCCTACCAAACACTAATTGGGAAGAAGCATTGATAATAACTACTAATTTTACTGGAATGAGAATGCAGGATCGATGTTTGTCTCTCAACGTAAGATTTTACTCACAAACTTACTAGGTGTCACTCATTTGATGATGCAAAATCTCTAACTAAGTTAATAATAATCTACTAAGTTAATAAATACAACAAATGGTTATTTCAAGATACTTGTATATGTTACTTCTCAACTCAGTATTACATGACTCTTACAAAAGTATGTCTAAATGAGTTACATTGAGAAACTATATATACTACTATCTACAGTCGGTTATACTTAAAAAACCAGCTGGAACTTACATGTAACAAATACTACAATGCTAGAGGTAAGGTGTCTAAAACAAAATACTATCCTAGATTAGGTAGTCATGACATGTCCATGACTTACCTTTTGTCACTAACTAAAGTTGGTAACTGCACTAACTGATAAATGGTGAAAAGTGGAATAAAGTATGGTCAACTACATGGGCGTGGGAAAGCGCCATGCAGTATATCAGAGTTAGCAGCATGTGTCAGTCGGACCATACTTTTGTCTACTGGTTCATAATTAGTTCTTCTGAAGGTTAAATGGCTTCGGAAGAATAAGTTCTTCCGAAACCATTTATACTTCGGAGGAAATAACTTCTTCCGAGACTTTTGCGAGTCTTTATGACTTTGTCCTTCGGAAGACTTTGTCTTGAATCTTCTAAGTGTTTTACTTCGGAAGGAGAACTACTTAGTCTCGAAAGACTGAGTTCTTCCTTCGGAAGTTCTTCGTCCTTAAGCTTCGGAAGATCTTCAATATAGCTTCAGAAGTGCATCTTTGTCTTAGGAAGTTTTTATTCAGTTGTACTCAAAATCTTCTAAGTGTAGTTTTGGTTGCATTATCCTCATCTAATCCAACAAACTCCCACTAGGCTGATGCTATCAAAACTTCACTCCCTTTTTCTTCTCAAAACTTTCAACACCAAGGAAAGAAGGTATTTTTCAGTCTCCTTGTTCTTTTCTAAAGTGGTGCTAAGAAGTTTGTACAAGTCATTTGTAGATAGGAGATCCAATCTATTGCTCTGGATGACATGTACCCTTTGATGTGGCCCTCTGAAGAGAGTTAGTTGATGGGAAATATAGTCATATTCCCATCTAACTACAGAATCTGAACCAGAGCCTTCAACCATTTAAAGATATGAACTTCCTTTAATAGTGGTACCCTCTCCTTTTTCCTTTCTCAACTTCAAATCCTCTTCAGTTCTTGGTTTCTTGGTTAGCATGGCAAGATGAAGGCTGCTTAGGTGACTTCTGATGTGAGCAGCTACTTGAGAGTTAGAGGGAGTGGAGAATGGTTTCTTTGCTAGCTTAACAATATCAAATCTGCTTGAGTGTAGTAAAGATGGTGTGTCTAGTATGTTGACTTCACCATTCTCCCTTTCCATAACAAAGTTGTAAGAAGGTTCATCAAACCTCCACTGGACAATTTTCTTCCTAGGAGTGAGGGGCATGTTTGATAGTTTGTTCGCTTTCCTGGTATCCAGTAAAGTCACCAATTTTCTCCTTAGCTTCTTCTTTTCTTACTTAAGGGAGTCTGAGTTTGTTGCTAAGAATTGAAGAGCTTGGTCCAGTGTTCCCCGGGTAGATCTACGAATGCATCCCTTGTGAGGGAACAGGAAGAGTCATCAATGTATCTCAGTCTTATGGAATCTTCCTCACAAGAGATGTTGCTCAGAGTTATGTAGTTAGTGAGCTTCCTTTTGATCTTCTTGAATTCCTCTAAGGTCAAAGGCTTAGATGGTTCAGAGGATGGCTTGGGTGATGATTGGGTTTTGGGTTGTGTTTTGTGTTTTGTTTTGGGTTGTGTTTTATGTTTTGTTTTGGGTTTTAGGACGAGTAGTGGTGGTGATTATTGAGAGGCAATGGATGAGGGTGGAGTTAAGGCTGATGGTGTAGGTTTAGGGGTGTAAGGTTCAGTAGTGGGTTTAATTTTAATAGGGAAAGGAAGATGTGTAGGCTCAGATCTTGTTAGTTGTGGTTTGGGTGTTGGTTTAGGTACCATCCTCTGTACACCTTGAGCTTGATATACCTCCTTCCTTCTTTCTAAGTGAATGTTAGCCTTGATGTCACTAGCATGTCGTTGTAGGGTCTTCTCAGACATGGGACCTACTTGACTGCCTGTGAAGCCGTTGGCCCTGAGATAAGCCTTCATCCAGGTTTTGTCTCCCACCTTCTTGATAGCCGCAAGTTAGGCCTCATCCTCTGTCCTCTTCCTTTATTTCAACTTTTCTCTGGCAGCTTTCTTCCTCTCCTTATTGATTTGATCTTGTTTTACATTGTAAAGAAATAAGTTGTCTTATTTTCATGAGGAGTCAGCTCCTCCTGATAATAGCCCCTAGAGCATAGGAAGGCTATGCCTTCCAATCTCTACCTTTGCTCTGCCTTTTCTTTCATTCGCCTATTCTCTTCCTCTTCGGCTCAAGGTCATCAAGTGGAGTAGAAGTATTTACTCATTATCCACTCCCAGGCTGATAAGCCTGTCTATCACCTCCACTATTCTTCTGTTATTGATAGACTCTTGAGTTACTGTTGCTGCCTTACTGCTTGCAGCCAACATTTTCCCAGTGTCAAGTCTACCTTTCCTTTTTAGCTTCTCTAACCTTTTTTCTTCAAAAATCTATTCAACAGTCATCATCCTTTTTCCTTTCGAATCTGAGGAAGATTCAGCATTTGGAGATTTTGGCTTGGATGATTCAGGTTAGGAGAGTGGGGTTGATCTTGTTGTGCTTGTTATGCCTGAGAGAGAGGGGTTTTAAGAAAGTACTTACTATTTACCTCAAAGGCTAGATCAAGGATAGCCTCCGTGATAAGCAGATCACCAGACAAAGATGATAATTTAATAATCCCTTCCGCAGCTTGAATTTCTGCTTCAAAAGATATTGGGATAACACTACCTGTCTCAACTGAGTCAGTTGTTGGACCATCAGTTCTTATTTCCCATTCAAAGTCAATCTCAAGTTCAAAGGGAACTTAGGTTGACCAACTTCCTTCTCAGTGGTAGGTGATGCACTCAACCTTTGAAGCTCTTCAGCTCCAAAGTAGGCTATAGCAATATTATGTGAGGGTTGTTCAAGTGAGGAGCTTATAAGATACTTGGTTAAGAATCTTTGAAGATCAATAAGCATCTTAAGGTCCACTTTAATTGATATGGGAGGTGGCTAAGGGAAGATGGTTGTAAAGTATTATTGTGTAGGATAGAGTGAAGATGGAGTTGAGATGGCCAAGTTTGGTTCCTCATGACTTTGACTCTGTATATTCTCTCCTTTTTTGGTAGCATTATCTTGAGAAGTAGATGAGCTATATGAAGAACTTAAAGAGACTTGAAAATGTACATGCCTAACTGACTTCTTAATCTGTGTCTCAACTAGTTTGGCTTTGATATTTTCAATCTTAAGTTGCTGAGTGGTAGACCTATCCTCTAAAGTTCTAACCTTGAATTCAAGGTTTGAGAATTTAGAAAGTAGGTACTGAATGATGGGTTACAGACTTCCCTCATTTTCTTTTGAAGAATCACGAGGAGATGAGATAACATACCTGGTATGTTCATCTTAATCACCAGATGTAGTTTCTTGGTACCCTGGTTTCCCTTGCGTACTGATGTCCTTTTTAGAGATATCAATTGGTAAGGTTTTCGTAGACTCAGTCTTAGTTATGTTACCATTGTCCTTAGAGGTCAATGAGACACTCTCAGTAGTGGTAGCTCAGTCTACATGAGTCCTCTCCACATCTGTGGGACTCACCTCAGTTTGGCTTAACTAATGTGGGTTAGAAATAAGAGGTTCCTTGAGGCTCAGTTGATCTGGAGAATGGTGTGATAGGTCAATGCCATGGCCCTGATGAAACATGATATCTTCATCAGATTAGGTTAATAGGTCAGTAAAGGATATAGAAGTTATGCTTAATGACCCGGGACCTTGGTCAACGTCTAGTGGCATTAAGCTAGTGATGTGGCTGTCCCTTTTTGGTTACTTAGGGGAGTGTTGGGACTTACCCTGACGGCTTAAAGCTCGGGCTATGGGCTCATTAGTTTAAGACTGAGGAGACTCAACGCTGATGTTGAGGTCAATTATAAAGGATGGTTGGACCTCTGGCTAAGTAGGAGCCCTTTGTTCACCTCTAGTATTTTTGGTTTGAACAGAAAGGACTTGTTCAATCAAAGTAGATTGAACAAGGGTTCGTTTAGGGCATTTGTGATATGTGAGTTTAATTTGGTAGGAAGAGATGATTGGCATTAAAGTGATGGTGTCTAGTGTGGGTTCATCACCTGCTAGGTTTGCAGGGATGTCACCAGGAGCCATAGGCTCAAGCATACTTGAAAGGAGGTTAGTGAACCTTCCAGTAAAGTTGGTGTATATCTTCTTCAGCATCTTGAAGATACCCGACCTAATTTGGGGAACCACTAGAACATCTGCATATTCTAGTTTATCCTGATCCAACTCACAATTGATTATGTGCTAGATATACCTGGGATACATGTAAAATGTATTTCTAATGAGATTACCTCTTAGGTTATTCAGCACAAACCAAGAGTAGTTGAATCTGAGGCCTTTTACTAACCAGTGGACTAGGTAGCCCAGATCATACAGATTTTGATCCCATCCTCCTGATTTGTTAGACAGGCTGTGCTGGATGATATGCAGCAAGAACTTCCAGTTGTAAGAAAAGTTGAATTTGTATACTGTAGACTTGATTATATCGCCTCCATATCCTATTTAGGTATAGGTGTCTTCCAAATCGGACTTGGGGAACTAAGTAGGGGCTCTTTCATCATGGAGTTCTAGATGCTACCTGATGAGGGCTTCTTCATCATGGAGTTTCAGATGCTCCCTGATGGTGGTTTCACTGACAGTAATCTCCTGTCCGCATATTTTAGACCATAGATAACCATTTGACCATTGATTTTGTCATTGTGACCATTGGCCCAGAATTCGGCCAGGTGGTTTGAGTAGATGGTGTGGTTAACGGTTAGAGCAGTGAAGTATACAGATTGGGTTAGGAATTGGATGATGGGGGCAAAATTGGCATCCCTAGAAGAGTCAAGGATGGTGACCTGGTTGTGTTGGGGATTCAAGACTATTGTTTTATGAAAATACTGTTTGAAGAAGTTTGAGAGTAATAGTTTGAGAGAGAGTGAAGAAGACAAGGGAAATTTTAGGGCTTTTACAGTGGTAAAGAAAGTAAAGAAAAAAAGTCAAAAATATTTACATGGTGGTTAAAAAGTCAAACCGATAAGGTGAAAGGACATTTTGGGTTCCGCTTTTGACAGAGCGGTAAGATAGACCTTTTAAAATATTCCAACAAACATCAATAAAATCTTACTTTTTGCAAAGTGGGGCCCAAAGATTTCCATTACACAGTAAAGTTTTCTTCCGAGAGTAAAATTGCTTTCGAGAGAACACTTGTGTTTCTCTTTCTTGATTTTCTTTCAAAGACACTTTTCCTACCGAATCAAAGTATGTCTTGAAGACATATTTGCTTCCGAGAGTAAAGTGTTCTTTTGAGAGAAGAAATTAGTAGTCTTCGGAAGGAAATTTGATCTATGACCAAACAATATTCTGAGGTGAAAAATTTCTTCGGAGTGAATACTTGTGCAGAGGAATTTGCATTTGGAAGATAAATAAAGATCTCTGCCAAGGGTAAATTTCTCTTTGAAATAATTTATACTTGCAAAATTTTAAAGAAAACCTTTTGTAACAGAGCTTAGATTGTAAATAGATAATTTATATAAGACATATTTTCAAAGATTCACTAGTCAATATTGATCATCTCAATAGCCGCAATTAAATATTTAAATCTTTATTCATTGAAAGCTTTGGTAAACAAATCAGTATATTGTTCATTTGAATCAACTTTAACTATTTTGGTCAAGTTTTTCTCATTTATATCTCGAATGAAATGACACCTGATGTCAATATATTTTGTTTTAGAGTGCTTGACTGGGTTTTCTGTGATAAAATAGCACTCTTGTTATATATATGGATAGGAGTCTCCATGTAACATCTGATTCTGAATCCATAGTAGTTGAGCACAGCAGCTTGCAACAATAATGTATTGAGCTTTAGAAGTTGATGTAGAGACGTATGATTGCTTCTTGCATTGCCAGGAG
Organism: Flaveria linearis; assembly: GCA_024085815.1. Taxonomy (NCBI): domain Eukaryota; kingdom Viridiplantae; phylum Streptophyta; class Magnoliopsida; order Asterales; family Asteraceae; genus Flaveria; species Flaveria linearis. The sequence goes on from CM044014.1 coordinate 29,762,857, forward strand.
ATGATCCTTCCACCAAGAAATTAACATCCTCCTGATGTGGATTTCTTGTTAATGTTGCAGCCACCGTAATCACTGTTAGTGTAACCATAAAGGTTGAAATCCTTGTTCTTAGGATAACAAAGACCTAGTTTAGGAGCTCCTTTGATGTATCTATGAATTCTCTTGACAACAATTAGATGAGACACCTTGGGAGCAGCCTGATATCTAGCATAGATGCATGTTGCAAACATGATATCAGGTCTACTTGAAGTGGGATACATCAGAGATCTAATAATTGCTCTATACTGATGCTGATCCGTATCCTCCCCCTGGGAATCAGGACAGAGATTGTGATTTCTTTGTATTGGTGTCTTGGTTGGCTTATAATCTTTCATCTTAAATCTTTCTAATATGTCCTTGACATAGATTGATTGATGAAGAACCTTTCGTTTAACTGCTTCACTTGAATTCCAAGGAAGAAATCCATCTTTCCTATGGAACTCATCTTAAACTTCCTTTTCATGATGCTTTCAAAGCCTTTGCATATTTAGTCATTTGAAGAACCAACTATGATGTCATTAACATAGACTTGTACAAGCAACAAATCCTTCTCAGACTTCTTTATGAACAATATCTTATCTATGGTGCCTCTGGTGTAGCCATTCTTTTGGAGAAACTAAGAAAGTGTTTCATACCGCAGCCTAGGTGCTTGGTGTTGCCCATAAAGAGCTTTATCCATTTTGCACATATAGTTGGGGTGTTGTGGGTCTTCAAATCCAGGTGGCTGGCACATATACACTTCTCTGTCGATATCCCTATATAGAAATACACATTTGACATCAAGTTGATGGACTGTGAAGTTCTTAGATGCTACAAAATCTAGGAAGATTTTCACAACCTCAAGTCTTGTAATAGGTGTAAAGACATCGGTGTAATCTATTTCATCCTCTTGTGTGTATCCTTGAACTACAAATCTGGCCTTGTTCTTGATGATCAAACATCGATCATCTTTTTTATTCCTGAACACCCACTTAGTGCCAATAGGGACTTTGCCAGGTGGCAATGGACATAGGTTCCATACCTTTTGTCTCTTGAATTGAAGCAACTCCTCTTGCATTGCTTTGATCAATTATTGTCCTTAGAGCTTCTTCCACCTTCTTGGGTTCCAGTTGAGAGAGAAAGCCTATTATGAGTCTGTCTTCTAGTTCTCACACCTTTTGAGACATCCCCAATGATGTTTCAGCTGGATGAGTGTTATGTATCCTGAGCCTGGGAATCACATCTAGTTGCATAGATAGATCCAAGTTTGACAAGTTTGCTCAGGATTGTGAACATTAGTTCCAGCTGATGTCTCACACTTAATCAATGAGGACTAACTGAATGAATGAGTGATAACATCAATGGTGTTTTACTGTGAAGCAGCATTAAGAGTTGCATGTTCCTCCAGATTACTTTCTTTATCAGCTTGGTGTTGAGAGTTAGAGTCGTCAGCTGATGAGTTTTGATGCTCAGCTGAATGACAACTTGTTGAAGCTCTATTGTTTCCTGTGATATTCAAGCTTTCAGGACTTTCAGTAGTGGGAGCTTGCTCTTTATGTCTTATTGTAGAAATTAAAATAGGTCTGGGTAACTCAAATAGTTGATCATCAGAGGAGTCATTTTGAGTTTCTATTTTAGCTAAAACATTCTCACAAGATGGTTTAAAATAGTTAGGAAACAATTCTAATTCAAAGATATGGCCATGGCCATTCCCCTTAACACAAGTAGTGTGCTCATTTACAACAATGTTGGATGATTCCTTAAATTGTTAATTAGTAATATTGTATACTCCATAGGCTATAGAGCTTGAGGAATACTCAACAAGGATAGCATCAACTGATTTTTTAGCATATTTTGCTAAATTGTCCTTTGTGTACATCTGCTGTCAAAGGATCTTAGAAATCCAATGAACGATGGCCTCTTGTTCCATAGCTCATAAGGGGTTTTCCATATGGCTTAATAATAAGAACCCAGTTCTGCCCAAAACATGCAGTGCTGACTGCCTCTACCCAGAAAGTTAGAGGCATCTTTGAATCACCTAACATGGTTCTTGCAGCCTCAATAAGTGTCATGTTCCTCCTCTCAGCAACACCATTCTATTGAGGAGTTCTAGGAGCATTATATTGTCTGATAATCCCTTCTGAGTTACAGAATGAGTCAAGAGCTTAATTCTTAAACTCAGTCCCTTGATCACTTCTAATTGTTTTTACCTTGTGATCAATTTGATTTTCTATTTTAAGTATAAAAGATTTTAATGTTTCAGTAGTTTCATCCTTAATTCTTAAAAATATCCATGTGAATTTTGTAAAATCATCAACTATCACAAGGCAATATGATTTCCTTCCAATGCGCATTATACTTGTGGGACCAAATAAATCCATGTGCAATAAGTGTAATGGAGTGTTGATAGAATTAACTTCGTTGGATTTGTGTGATGCCTTGTGTTGCTTCCCTTTTAGACAAGCAACACAGTTGTCTTTATAGAAAAACTCCTTTTTAGGCACACCATATACCAAGTTATTTTAACCATCTTATTCATAGTTTTTAAATTAACATGACATATTCTTTTATGCCAAATAGTTGACTCATCACCATTAGCTTTGGAAAGAAAGCATGATACTTCACCCAGTGGGGAAGTATTGTTCATATCCAGCTTGTACATATCCCCTCTCCTGGGCGATCTAAGAAGCACTAATTCTTGAGGAATTGTCATCTCGGGTTTGAGGGTAATGCACTCATGTTCTATGAAAAGTATTTGATGGAGGGCCAGTTGCTTTTGAAGGAGATGTAGGTGGTTACATTACAGGAAGGGGCAGGGTCATAAATGGTAAGCTTAGTATTGAAATGGTAAATTTTGTTAAGCAGCCTGGGTATAATTTACTAAGTGTATTCTAAATTTATGATCAGAGACACAACATGTTATTCACTAAGCATGAGTGCATTGTTTTCATGCCCGGGCTGATCATTCCTCAAGAGCATATCCTGTTCAGAGTCCCCAGGAAAGGGAATATGTAAAAGATGGATTTGAGGGAGACATCCCCCTCAAGAGAAGTTTCTTGATTTCTATCTAAAGAAAATAGTGATGAGTCTTTCATTTGGCATAAAAGAATGTACCATATAAACTTTAAAAACATGAACAAATTAATAAAGAATGATTTGGTAACTTGAATGCCAAAGAAAGAGTTTACTAGTGATGATCACTGTGTTGCATGTCTGGAAGGGAAGCAACACAAGGTGTCTTACAAGCCAAAGGAAAAAAAACTCGATTACTACTCCCCTACACTTATTACACATGCATCTCTTTAACCCCACCAGTGTAATGAGTCTAGGAAGGACCTCATACTGTTTGGTAATCATAGGTGTTTCATAAAATTCATTTGGGTCTTTTTCCTTAGAACTATTGATGAGACTCTTGAGAACTTGAAGAATTTCTTTTGGAAAATTGATAATCAATGTGATCATAAGGTAAAGACCTTTAATAAGCATACTCCCTGTGTGAAAGGTTCTGGTCCTGATTGGCTATTTGATCTTTATTTAGCTACCAACTGTTTTAATAAATCTTTTGAGAATGTTTCAGAATCTAAAGGTAACTTATTAACAGGAGATCCTGACCTAATATTTGAGTTGAGAAGACCAAGCAAAACACTGCTTCAGCTCCAATGGTAACTAACCCTGCAGATGGAGTTCCTATCAGCACAACCATGACAAATTTAGCTAATACATATAAGGTGCCTAAAAATTCCAGCTCAGAGGCATAGAGCTCAAATGATAGAGCTTCAAATGTAGGAGAAAATGGTGGTAGTGACAATAATCAAGAATTTCTTAATGCTGATAACCACTACATGGAAGACAACATCAATGATTTCACATACTCACTGGATCAAACTTCTCTTGATAAGTGTGCTGATGTGGTGGGTGACTATTCATTACCAGATCTAAACTTCATAAATTTGGATCTATTGAATCAACTTGCTGTGATTCCTCAACTTAGAATCCACAAGTCTCACTCTATCAAAAACATCATAGGAGATGTTAACATAAGGGTGAGAACAAGAGGACAAACCCATGATAAAAATATTTGTCTATACTCTTGCTTCTTATCCTAGATACAGCCTAAGAATGTTTATGAGGCTTTGAAGGATGGAAGTTGGATTGAAGCAATGTAGAAAGAGCTGCTTAAATTCAAAAGACAAAAGGTTTGAAACCTATGTTCTCTCCCTCCAGGGAAGACCACCATAGGTACCAAATAGATGTTTAGGAATAAGAAAGATGATATATGACTTGTCATCAAGAATAAGGATATACTAGTTGTTCAAAGATATACACAAGGAGAGAGGATTGACTAAATAGATGTTTTTGCTCCAGTGGAAAGACTTGAAGCAGTTAGGATATTTCTTGCTTTTGTTGCATTCAAGGATTTCAAGGTCTACCAACTTGATGTCAACTGTGCTTTTCTATATGGGGTAATAGATAAGGAGGTGTATGTCAAACAACCACCTAGCTTCGTAGACCCAGGTCATCCTGATTACGTCTGCAAGCTTGATAAAGCTCTTTATGGGCTGCACCATGCTCCAAGAAAGTGGTATGAGACACTATCTCAGTATCTCTGTCAGCATGGCAATAAGAGAGGTACTATAGATGGAACACTATTCATCAAAGGAAAAGGAAATGACTTAATGCTAGTTCAAGTTTATGTAGATAACATTATCTTTGGGTCAACTAATCCAAAGCTCTGTAAAGACTTTGAGAAATTGATGAAGAATAGATTTAATATGAGTGCCATGGGGAAACTCAATTTCTTTCTAGGAATTCAAGTGGAGTAGGTTAACAATGGCATCCTTATAAGTCAGTCAAAGTATGTATAGGACATACTTACAAGATTCAACATGACTGAATGTAAAGTTGCAAAGACACCTATAGCAAGAAACCACTCACTTAGGCCTAATCTTGAGGAGGAGTGTGCAGATGAATATCTCTATTGAGCTATGATTGGATCTCTTATATACCTTATAACCAATAGGCCTGATATCATGTTTGCTACATGTATATGCGCATGATATCAAGCCAACCCTAAGATGTCACAACTGGTTGCTGTCAAGAGACTTCTTAGATATCTCAAAGGTGCTCCTAAACTAGGCCTTTGGTATCTAAAGAATTCTAACTTCAATCTGTATGCCTATATAGATAGTGACTATGGTGGCTTTAACATGACTGCATAGTCTACATCTTGGGGATGTCAATTCCTTGGTGGAAGGATGGCTTCATGGTAATACAAGAAACACTCTTTTGTGTCCGCATCAATTACTGAAGCTGAATACATTGTTACTGCTAGCTGTTGTGCTCCAGTGCTTTGGATTCAGAATCAGATGTTGTATTATCGATTCAACTTCAAAGTGACTTCAATCCACATAGACAACAATAGTGCTATTTCTATCACAGAGAATTCTGTGCAGCACTCCAGGACAAAACACCTCAATATCAGGTATCATTTAATTGGAGATAATTTTGAAAAGGGATTGATAAAACTAGTCAAAGTTAACACAAATAAACAATATGCTGATCTGTTCACAAAGGCTTTTGATAAACAGAGATTAAAATATCTTTTATCAGCTATTAGGATAATTAACTTTGAGTAGATTTTTTTAACTTAACTCGAGACTATGTCCAAAACATGTGTGTCCTAAGTTATCTATATTATCATCTACATAAGCCCAGTTTACTTTGAAAAAAAAATTTCAAAATGATATTCCTTACAATTTTGGAAATTTTAGACATATTTTTTCTCGAAAGACATTAAGTCTTCAAATCAGATATCTACTTATAAGAAATTTACCTTCGAAAGAAATTTTAATATATCTTCCAAAGCATAAACATGCTTCTAAGTACTTATGTGTTTTCGAAAGACAATTTTCTTCCAAAAGTAATTAAGCCTCGAAAAATTATTCTCTTATGAATAAAAATTCTAAGTTTAATCTCTTCCAAAACCAAATATGTCTCAGAAGTAAAAATACTATAAGTATTTTTCTTGTGAAAAAAATTTCCATAAAGCTCAGAGATATCTTCTGAAGTTAAATCGGCTTCGGAAGTTTTATAAAAACTTCCAAAGACAAATTACCTTTGTAAGATTTTTGACTTCCAAGAAAATACCTTTTTGGGCGCCTTTTTCAGAGATGGGGCTGACATCCGGATTTCAAAGTTCATACTTTTGTATTAACATTGTCTCAAATCCAATTCATATATATATATGCATATATATATACATATATATATATATACATATATACATATACATATATATATACATATATATATATACATATATATATACATATATATACATATATACACGTAACAGTTCCCCCTCTTTCACTATATTCTTCACATGTGAATTTCTCTAACCTAAATCCACACAGAAACCGTCATTGTTCTAATCTTTCTTCACAATAAAGCTACATCACAAATGGCCAACCTTGATCGACGAAACCAACCAGATTTTTCCATGCACTTACACAAGCAACACAATCCGGTTGCTCTATTAAACTCTGAGAAAGATCTTGGTTCTCAGAGGTTTGTCAATTCATAACTCTATCCAATTACTTCACCACCCTCACCGTTGATCCTCACTTTATGAAGATCAACTATTGGAGTTCTGACAGACCTGCAAAGAGGTTGTTAGATCTAGAAAGAATAGGTCTAGATCATTTTGTATAGGCTTAACTTTAATCAATGCTTGTAATAAATATTTGTAACTGATTATCATTATGTATGCATTGAATGTATAGGTTAACCCATATGTGTTATGTGATGTACATGATGACAGGCTAAAACAATATACTTGTTAGGATTTCTGAAATCAGTCAAGTGTAAGAAACATCTACGGATGAACAATAATGTTAATCCGTAGATATGTTATTACAAGACCCTTTGTCGTCAGATGAACATCACCCAAGGATCTCTCAAGTGAAGATTCCTACGGAAGATAAAGATTGCATGATGAAGTGAAGACTTCTACGGAAGACAAGTTTTTTACGGAAGACAAGACTCCTGCGGAAGACAAGACTCCTGCGGAAGTCCAGAACACTTGTATGATTTCAACCAGTCAACAAGTCAACAAGTCAAGTTCAAATCCCAAGAGATCCGGTGTTTCCTTAACTGACTCAAAGTGCCTATAAATATGAGTCCTAGGTTTCACACCTTGGGGAACACAATTTTAGCAATACTACGGCTGTCAATTGTCACATCATTGTGCAACCCTAGCCGCCGTCACACCACCACCAACAATTCGATTGAAGAATTCTTTGTTCATAGTTTGGATACTTATACTTTTGTAATCATTACTCAACATTAATGAAACACATTTGAATCAATTATTGTGTTCGTATTCATTGTGTCTTTGTGTTCGGGTTCTTCGATTATCAATTAATACAATTAAACAACAACTAATGATTATTCCGCACTCATTAAATTGTAATTATTTTAATACTGATAATTCCTGAATTGAGATCCTTGGATTCACAGGTGGTATCAGAGCCAAGTGCTCATTGATTTAGATCAATTGATCTATCAGTATTAAAATTGTTTAATTGCTTTTTAAACAATTAATACAGTGACTAATCCTTCAGCTAGCATTGTTCATTGCTTGATTGATTCAGATCTGTCTTCACATCAATTGAATACAATATCTGAGTCTTTGATAGATTTGTCTACTTCATCTTTTAGATTTAAATTCTTAATTTAAAATGAGTACTTTTGGTGGATCATATCAACCACCAAAGTTGGAAACAAAAGCAGATTTTAAATCCTGGAAAATCAAGTTCAGGAATCATGTGAACTCTACTGATTCTGACTTGTGGGAGTCCATCACAGAAGGTCCTTATATTCCACCCACTCTTGGGCTGGATTATAATGATAAGAATCAACCAATAAACACCAAAGATCTTTCACCAGATGATGTCAAAAAGGTCAAAGTTGATATTAAAGCTTACAATTTGCTTAGTATGGCTTTGCCTGAAGAGATATTAATCAGGTGTGAGAATTACAAAACAGGTAATTCCTTGTGGAAGATACTTCATACTCTCTGTGAAGGGAGTGATGAGATTAGAAGCATCAGGAAAGACACCCTCAGATCACAATATGAAACCTTTCATCATATTTAGGGTGAGTCAATTCCTCAACAACTCCGCAGATTCATACAACTCGTCACTGAGATGAATATCTTAGAGTTGAAATACACTAATGAGGAGTTAAACAAGAAAATGCTTCATACTTTGCCTGAAAGTTGGAAGCATATTGTGTCCATGTTTAAGAACACAATGGATCTCAAGGCAACTGGACTAGATACTCTAGTTGCAAAAGTTGAAGCTCTTGAAATGGATGAGAAATCTAGAAACAAGATTGTGAGAACTCATGTCTCACCCTATCACTTCAAAGAACCTAAAAGTGCTGGTAGTGCATTCATTTCAAACAATGATGGTGATAACTCTTGTGATTTGAGTGATGAGGAAGAGCAAGTAAGTTTTTATGCTGCTAAACCTTCAAAGAGATCATCTCAAAGTAAAAATCAAAAGGAAAAAGGAAGATCTGCCGACAAAAGAGATACAACTGCTACCATAGCAAAGTCCTCACAGCAAAACAATTAGTCAGAACCAATTACTGTGATATTGGATTCTGAAGAACAAAAAGCAGCATTTGCAGCTTTTAGTTCTAGTTTTCAAGCCTATCTGGGAAGCTCTCTAACTTCAGCAAATATATGCCAGCAAGACTTGGAAGAACTACCTCCTGATGTAGTGGAGGAGATGGACTTACAATGGCAGATGGCCATGATTGCTTATAAAGCTAAGCAATATCTCAGGAGAAACAAGAATTTGGCTGCAGCAAGCAAAACATCAAATATTGGTGTTGACAAGTCAAAAGTAAGATATTTCAAGTGCAATCTCTATGGACATTTCTCCAGAGAATGCAATCAATAGTCAAACCCGGAGTTTAGGCAACATCAGCAGCATCAGCAACATCAGGCTCAATATCCCCAACAATCAAACTCTCAAAGATCTCTGCACATACAACCTCAACTGACCAATACATCCCCACCAGCCACGCATGAATCAACAGGACCGAGTAACTCCAAGGAGTCGGGGCTGATCATACTTCAAGATGGAACATGTGACTGGAGTATGTATGAAAAGGAAGTCTTGGAAGAGAATCAAGCTTTGATGGCTCACATGGAAAGCAAAGTTCCCCCAATGGCCAGAGAGGTAAGAGAAAGGTTGTGTTCATCATCATGTATTGAGGAAGTTGAACGTTATAGAGTCCATGCTCAACAGTTGGCTGACAAAGTAAAAGACAATAATTTTGAATGAATCACATGTTAGAGAGCATAAATTATATCAAATCAAAATTAATTCTTTGCAAAAAGATTTAGAAAAATTTGTTTCTGAAAACTACAACCTAAAAGCCCAAGTTGAGCATCTGACCACTTCCTTAACCAAATCCATGGCTGATCATGCATCAACTGAAGTGAAACTTCAGAAGTTTCAACTATCATCTTAGCAATATGAGAAGTTGTTAAACTCTCATATTGAATCAAAGAACAGGTATGGGTTGGGTTATAATGCTGTTGCACCACCAATAAATGATAATTACACAACTCTACCTCAAACAATGACAAACACATTGTCAAATTATTTTATGCCTAGCACCAAGTTTAAAACAAAATCAAATCAAATACACATTAACAATGAAACTAAGCTGAGTGAAACTGAGTCTTCTGAATCAGAATCTCTAAAACACGATGACTCAGAATTTCATTATGATAAATGTGATGACTTGGATTATTCTAATGAACATGATGTTAATCAACTGAACATTGGTAAGAATGTTCATGTTGAAACTGGTCTTCCAAAAGTTCTGGGAGAATCAAAGCTGCAATATCCTCCAAAGCAAAGAAACAGGCTGAAGACAATATGCAAGAGGATTGCTGAGCTAAATGAAGGACTGCAAGAATTGAACCTTCACATAAGTACATCATCAAAGGAGGAAGGAAATTTTGAATCAAATGAGGAAGTACCTTCATCTAATGTAGATAAAGGTAAAAAGAAACAAGTGTCGAGCAAACACAAGAAAAATTTGCGGAAGACAAAATCTGCTGAATCCGCTGAACATCTGCGGAAGACAAAAACTGATTCTGCGGATGGAGTATCACAGATGAATGTTAAAAAACATGCACAGAGAAAGGTGGATCTCAAGCTGAAAAGATCAGCTAAAGATAATCAACGTTTAGTGGATGGTTCTACTAGCAAAAGCAAGGAGAAATCAAGTGATCCATTGAAAAAGGAGTTGAAGTCTCACAAGCTGAACAAGAACAAGAAGAAGTCTAAGGAAGAGGAAAATTCACAAGAAAAATACTGCAAATGGTGTGACATGAAAAACCACAATACAGATGACTGCTACATTAGCAGTTACTGTTCCATATGCAATATGAATAATCACATGACTTCTGATTGCTACTTCAACAAACATTGTGCAATCTGCAACAAAAATAATCATTCAACTCAGGCATGTTATTTCAACAAAAGGAACAAGACAAAGAGATCTAAGAAGTCAAATTCTGAAGTATCTGAATCAGACTCTCAATCTTCTAAAAGTGACAAAGGGTCAAAGACTAACACAGTCCAACAAAAATCCAAGCAGAAAACATCTGCTGAGGACAAGCCTTTGAAGAAAGGAGTATCCAATCAGTCAAGAACACCTCATAAGAAGGTAGATCTATCAACCAAAGAACCTCTAAAGAAGGCAAAAGTAAAAGATGATTTCTTTGATAACTTTGAAAAAGGGACTCCTGTGACTCAATCAAAACTGAAAGATGATGAAACTTTTAGAAATTCAGGATGTACCTTAAAATCAAAATATCAACCCAAGAAAGAGAAGATAAAGGTAGACTCAATCAAGAAAGAGGACACACAAACATCTGCTTCATCTTCAACAGAATCATCCTCACCATCATCGAATCAAAATGAATCAATTAGGACTGAAATTAATACTGAAACTTCAAGATTGATTCATGAAGGAGTAACAATTTTAGATACCTCTGGCAAACCCAAGACAATTAAGGCTTGGGTTGTCAATTCTAATTGATTTCATTATTTGTGCAGGAACAATCTTGGAGAGCTGACAACAAGTGGTATGTTGACAGTGGTTATTCCAGGCATATGACAAGAAACTGTTCTCTTTTACATGACTTCAAACATAAACATGCCTCATATGTGGCATTTGGTGGGGATAAGAAAGGAGGTAAAATAGTTGGTGAAGGAATGGTAACAAATCGTGTACTCACATTTGGAAAAAGTAAATTACTGTGAAAATTTGCAGTACAATCTACTTAGTGTATCCTAAATCTGTGATAAAAAATACACAACATTATTTGATGACACTAATTGTTACATTCTTAAGCCAGGTTTCTTAGTTCCAGAAGAATGGATCCTTCTTAAAGCATCAAGAAAAGGAAACACTTATGTTTTGGATATGAACAACACAACACTCACAAATCATGAGACATGTATTTTATCCAAGTCTTCAGAAGATGAATCTCAATTGTGGCATAGAAGACTTGTTCATCCAACTTGAAGAATATGAACAAATTGGTGAAAAACGACTTAGTCATTGGTTTGCCAAAGAAAGAATTTTATTGTTCAAATCATTGTTCTTCTTGTTACAAGGGAAAACAACATAGAGTGTCACATAAATCCAAAACCATCAACACTAACACTACACCACTCAAATAGCTTCACATGGATCTCTTTGGTCCAACCAATGTGATGAGCATTGGAAAAAGGTAATACTGTTTGGTGATAGTAGATGATTTCACAAGATTTACTTGGGTCTTTTTCTTAAAACAAAAGAGTGAAACATCTGAAACATTAATGGTCTTTGTGATCAATACTGAGAATCAACTTGATCTAAAAGTTAAGATTTTCAGGAGTGATAATGGGACTGAATTTATGAATGATGAACTAAATTCTTTTTGCAGGAACAAAGGCATTGAAAGACAATTTAGTGAACCAAGAACTCCACAACAAAATAGAGTTGCTGAAAGAAGAAATAAAACTCTCATTGAAGCAGCTAGAATTTAGCTGACTCTCAATTGCCCATCACATTCTGGGCAGAAGCTGTAAACATAGCATGCAATGTTCAAAACAGGATTTTGATTGTCAAAGAACATAATAAAACTCCTTATGAGCTCTTATTCAAAAGAAAACCTTTTATAGGATATCTTAGAGCTTTTGGGTGTCATGTATCTGTGTTAAACACTAAAGAACAACTGGGAAAATTTTCTAAAAAAGCCTATGATGGTTTCTTTGTTGGATATTCATCCACATCTAAATCATATAGGATTTACATCCCAGAACATAACATTTTTGAAGAAACTCCTAATGCCTCTTTTGATGAATCCATATTTACAACAAATGTGAAGGGTTCATCTTGGTTATTTGATATAGATGCATTAACAGAGTCATTTAATTCCGGATATCTACTTAATGCAGGTTCTGCTGATACATGATATCCATTTGTTCTACCAAGTTTGAATGACGTGTCAATATCAGCTGATCCTCCAAGACCACCTCATTCAAACATCCTGCAGCAACAAACAAATAATCTGACAAGTCAGCAGAATGGAGATACATCCGGAGAAGCAAATCATTCATCCGTAGTTCATGAAAATACATCCACAGATGATCACATTCCACCTGTAGATGTAACTAATGTTTCAACAGATGTTTCTAGGGAGGGAGAGGATGTTTTGAATCAACAAACTCAATCCGTGGATGTTGCTGTAACTCTTACGGAAGAACGAAACACATCCGTAGAAGTTCCTACGGACGAATCCCATGATGCAGTTGAAGTTCATGCTGATCCTGTTGAAACTGAAGAGCAATTTGACTACTTTATAGACTCAACATCACAGCTGAACCCCTCTACTCCAATGGATTCCACCAATTTAGAATCAACCATCCCAGCTGACACTATTCCAACAACCAGAATTCATAAGTCTCATCCATTAGATAATATCACAGGAGATTTGAATGCAAGAACTACAAGAAGCAAAGGGGGAATGGCCAACATTTGCTTATTCACTTACTTCTTATCTCAAGTTGTTCCTGCTAACATAACAGCTGCTCTAAAGGATAATAGCTGGATTGAAGATATGCAAGAAGAACTTCAACAATTCAGAAAGCAAAAAGTATGGAATCTTGTAGATCTGCCTGCAGGTCAGCATCCAATTGAAACAAGGTGGCTCTTCAAAAACAAGCTGGATGACAGAGGTATAATTGTAAGAAATAAAGCTAGACTGATTGCTCAAGGATATACTCAAGAAGAAGGAATAGACTATGATAAAGTCTTTGCTCCTGTTGCAAGAATTGAAGCGATCCGTGTTTTTCTAGCTGATGCTTCTTTCAATAAGTTCACTGTGTATCAAATGGATGTCAAGTGTGCCTTTCTTTATGAAAAAATTGATGAAGAAGTGTATGTGGCACAACCACCTGGATTTGAGGATCCAGACTAACCACACAGAGTCTACAAGTTAGACAAAGCTTTGTATGGACTTCATCAGGCACCAAGAAAGTGGTATGAAACATTGTCCTCTTTCTTGCTAAAGCATGGATACAAAAGAGGAACTATAGATTAGACTCTTTTTCTCAAACAAGAACATCAAGATCTCTTGGTAGTCTAAACATATGTTGATGACATCATTTTTGGATCAACCAACATGAAGTTGTGTCAGAACTTTGAGGAGTTAATGAAATCTGAGTTTCAGATGAGCTCAATGGGAGAATTGACTTTCTTCCTTGGCCTGCAAGTTTATCAGAAATCTGATGGAATTTTTATCAATCAAGAAAGTACATTCATCATATTTTAAAGAAGTACAATCTTGCTGATACCTCATCATGCAAAACTCCTGCTTCAACAATAGACAAGATTGTGCCTGACCCTGCTAGAAAATCTGTTGATCAGAGATTGTATAGATCTATGATTGGATCTTTAATGTATTTAACTGTCAGTAGGCCTGACATAATGTTTGTTGTTTGTGTTTGTGCTAGGTATCAATCTGATCCAAAGGAATCTCATCTGAATGCTGTGTATAATGTTTGTTGTTTGTGTTTGTGTTTGTGCTAGGTATAACTGCTAACCTAGTTCAACATAGCAAAACAAAGCATATTGAAATCAGATATCATTTTCTGAGGGATTGCTCAGAAAAGGGGTTGATCAAGCTAATCAAAGTGGATACAACAAATCAGCTTGCTGATTTATTCACTAAAGCCTTTGATTCAGTTAGATTTAATTTTCTGATTGAGTCTTTGGGTGTGATTAACTTAGATTAACCTTTCTTCAATAAAGAAAAGCATGTGACTGTCCTTGTACATAGAGTTTATCTTATTTAATTAATAACAAAAAAATTAACAAACAAATTAAAAAAATTTATTTGCATTTCTGTGACTACTTTCTGCATGTCATGTCTTTGGGAAATGATAGTACACTATGTCTTGGCTTACTTCATCAGCATAATTACCCTTCAAACTGATTAAAAACACTTTGATATGTAAGTAGGTTCATCTTGAGTGGAAACTACACTTAGAGCATGCTAAACATAAATAAATAGGCAACTGTCTGTAGAAACTCCATTTTAAGGATAAAGCAAGTAAGTCTTATCCTGATGTGATCAAATCACTCACCCAAGCACACTATGTAAAACACTTTATAATCTTTTATCTTTGCAAAATCATATTCCCTCTGTTTTGTGTGAACAAAGACCTGGGTATATGATTAAAGAGTATGATCTTCATTATCCCTCTATTTTATGTAAACAAAGACCTAGGATGATAGCACCTCTGTTTTACAAAAGTAAAGACCTGGTGACTTTATGCGGATCATATTCGGCTCTCAAAAGAATCCTTTGTGATCAACTGTATATTGTCTAAAAGAGCTTAATCATAAAAGCATTAATGAGACTACAAGAATGTATCAAGATAGAACTTATAACTTAATGTACATAGTCAATAAGTGTGAAAAAGTGATGATTTGACTCACCTACGGAGGACAAACTCTAATGAGAATTGAATGTGGAGCACATGATAGTTACTGATCAACAAACATCAAAACATGATAAACTGTATGCCTAGTTGATACAATACTCCTGTATGAATTTAAGTGGATCTGTATACTTGCAATCAGGTGTTATATCAGATCATTTCTCATTCATAGAATCAAAATCAGATGAAGCCTTGTGTTATAGTATGATCCCTACATATGCATGCTTGAATAGTTTGTCAATTTGTTTAGCTTGTGCTCTTCAATGTTTACATCTCTTTTGGACAATCATATGCCTTTCATGCTTCTTTCAAACATAAATTTTTGATGAATGAAACAGTTTTACATTAATCACAAATTTAGGGGGAGTAAGCTATGTATGAAAATCAATAAAAAGATGTCAAAAACACCTTTGAAGGAATTGGAACTTTAGCACTAACTTGGATGCAGGATATAGGAAGCCTTCTTGTACTTAATTGCCATGCAAACAAAGTCAACAATGTCCAACATCAATAAATGATTCTATTACTTGATAGAAGTCATACATTTATAGTTTCAATGAAACTTGAATTTCCGCAGAAGTTTCACTAAAATTCTGCATCCGCAGAAGTAACATTGAAATTCCTGCATCAGCAGAAGTAACAGTGAAATTTCTACATCTGCAGAAGGAACAGTAAAAAAAATGTAACTGTATAATCGTAGAATTGGTAAACTACGGATATGCAAGTAACATTAAGAGTATAATTTATATTCATAGAATGGTAATCTATGAATAAGATGTACTCATATGTTGCATTTGATTTTCATCTAAGGCATCCGCCGCAGATGTTAAGGTTCCGCAGATGTTCTGCGGAAGCTGTGATTCATCCGGAATAAATGAAGTATACGGAAGGGATAAATGGGAAGTGGGCCCAACATATTTAATAAAAGAAATTAATGTGTCCGCTTATAAATGAGGTTATTCAAATTAAAAATTCATTAATCACTTTCCAGAGCACTTTTCACTTTTCTGACCTAGAAAAGCGCACACTTCCCCCCTTCTTCAAACTTTCAAAAATCCGCCCTAAGAAATCATAAAAATCATTACTCAGTGATCGAATATCAGTGTCGCAAAGGTAAATCATGTTCTAATCATCAGTACTGAACTGGTTAATCTTTGATTGTCATTAAACGATTCGTATTCATGTGAGTTACTCTAATGCTAACACAATCTTTGTTCTTATTTTCAGATGTCAAATAGATTTGCGAAAGAGCACAATGTGTGCGCATTCCTGAATGCGGATGATTCTGCTTCCGAAGGATGTCGAGATATCTTCGACGATCCAGGCTATTCTATGCCCTGACGGCAGAGCCTGTGATTCATTAAGCTCACATTGTAGATTTCTGGAATACGGCACGAGTAGAACAAGATGGAGACGATGAAGTGATTGCCGCTGAAATGCTGACTGAGAGAATAAGGATCAATGAACAAATGATCAGAAGATCACTTGAATTGGGCGAACGCGAGGTGGGACACCCAGATGTATTCGAAAACGAATACATAAAAAAGATTTTTCACCTGATGGGTTATGATGGTGATTTCGACAAGCGTGAGATCAAGAAGGGGAGGTTATGAAAGCCCTATCGATTCCTGTGTCACACTTATCTGAAGTGCATCTCAAACAGAAAGTCAGGACTCGATAGGTTCTTAAGACACATCTCCTCAGGAATTATTGGGATCTTTGATGGAAGAACCTACAATTACTCTAAGTACATCCTCAACTGTTTATGCGATCAAGTGAAATTGCAAAGGACCGACAAGATGTATATGTTCCCAAGGTTTTTGCAACTGATTATCAATGCTGAACTTCCAAGGATTGCAAGGGAAGGAGAGGTGTTTGTACAAGCTCACTTGGGAAGGTCTGTACTGAATAAGATCAGTGGAAAATACCAAGGTGAGGACATGCCTATGTTTTCTCACGTGGTGGATGCTGATGCCAACATTCTACAAGCACTGGTATGGGTAGATCATGAAGAAGAATCATCTGCTGAATCGGATCAAGCCTCACACTCACCAAACCAAACATACCCTCATCAACATCAATCACCGGTCAGCATAAACACTAATCCTATCTCACCCATTCAACAACATGTGTCACCACAATAGCTGTCCTCTTCCACTCAAAACACCCAGCCTATCTCACTTAGACAACAAAAATCCCCATCAGTTTCTCTCCCAGCCTCACAAAACACACAACTATTCTCACCCTTCCAAACCATATCCCCTATTCATCCACTCCCACCAACACCTAAACTTACATCCCCGGAAAGTGCTAACACTGAGCCTGTTCACATAACTCAGTATCAAAACTCTGTTCACACAGGTAAGACTGAGTTGATATCTCAAGAAAGTACTATTCCTGTTTCAGTCACCAATTCTGAGAACCAATTGCTGTCTGATCACACTGCTCCGGTGTCTCTAATTACAGATCAGCAACACATGGATCAGCAACAACTTAAACACCTTGAAGAAGAAGTAAGTGAACACTGTTCCAGTTCAGCTAATGTAGCTGCAACTGAAGAAAACAAGATTGAGTCTGATGCTGAAAAGGAAGAAAAAGAGAATGAAGTGGATGTGATTGCTTATGATAAAGATGACCTAAGTGATAAAGACATCCCTGTAAGCAAGAGTTATTTGGTTGCTGAGTACAATAAGATGGTACTTAAATCAAATAAAAGAAAGCAAAGAATTCAAGAACTGAAAGGGATTATCAAAGAGAAGGATGAAGAGCTAATCAAGCAAGAAGCCAGACTAAAAAGGCTTAGAGAAGATGCACAAAGTAACAATGAAGTGATTGATGCTTTGCTCAAACATGAACAAGAACTGCAAGAAGCTGTGAGATATGAGAAAGATGAAAAGGAAAAGCTGATTTCTAAAGTAGAGCAAATCTCTGATGATGTGTCTGCAAAAGCTGAACTAATAAAGCAGAAAGATCAAGAGATTGAGAATTTAAAGATGAAAATTTATGCGTTGGAAGACAATTCATCAGTCACTCCAAAACAACAATCTACTGAAGCATCAAAGCAACTCGTTCTGTATTCACGGAAGAGAAAATACATGGGGTCTTTCAAGAAGAAGATGAATGAAGATGAAAGTTCCCCTAAAAAGCAAAAGCTGACTTCTCCTGAGCATACTCCTTCAGTAGATTTATCTACTGTGAAGTTGAAATCCAGTAATGATGGTGACAGTGATGAAGAGTGGAATGAGCTGATCAAGATGGACTCACCAACTGACCATAAAGACTCAAAGGCTGATAATCTACTGACAACTGAAGATATTATGGAAGAAAGGCCTGAGTCAACTATGTTTATGACCCTCATAAACCATGGTTTCCCTTATGACATGGTTGAGAGGATGACCTTATCTGAGATGAAGGATTTACTGAAAGAGCTTGAGTTTGCTAGATTTATGATCCCAAACTATGATTTTGAAGCTTTCTCAACCTTTCAAGCAGTTCAGAAAATCAAGAAGGACCTAGGTCACTGTGATACAACAAAGTTGAACAAATACAATATGACCTGTTGGTTGCAAAGTCACAATTACAAGCTGCATGAGCTTAAGGGAAGAACAGTTGGAGAGCTGAGAAGGATGATGGAGCATGTTATGAATGTTGAGCATGACACTAGTATGAGATTTAGGACTGAAGCTCCAAATCCGGTTATAGAGCATCATAACAAAACACCTACTGAACCAGTTGTTGTAGAAAGCAAAAGTCAGCACAAAGGGAAAGACAAACTGATAAGAGAACCAAGAGATGTCATACCAGGCAAAGTATGGCCACTTGGAACCACTGTCAGAGAAATTACTAAACAAGAGTCAACTTTAATACAGCTGATTGATCATCTCACAACTCCCAGTTCTGTGGAAGAGAACAGGATCATGGCCTGGAAATATGATCCAGACTGGGATTGTGCAATAATAAAAAGAAGATATGGAAGAGTTGAATACTTCCATGATGTGTTTTCAGTTTTGTGCTTACCTGAGTGTGATATCAAAGACTTACAAAGCCTTATCATTTCTAACTACCCAATACACCCAAGAGGAAGGGACTTCTCAACCTTGGTGGGCAAACTGAAGACTAAGTTCAGAGATGATGTGTTGGCTGAGAGTAAGAGAGAAGATGCTAAACACAAGAAGAGAATCAAAGGTCTGAAAAGGTTCAAATCCAATGCCTTTGAAGTAGTTGATAATGAATTTCTAAAGAGGGTTGGATACAATAACTGGAAAACAGCAACCATCAAGAATATTGAAGGAAATCAATACACATTCCCTATAACTGAATGGGGTTATGTAGAGAAAACAAAAGAACTTGTGCTGCTGAGGAATGCAGAGAACAAAAGGGCTGATCGGATCTGGATCTTTGACCCTGTGGAAATCAAGCTACTCCATCCCAGCTACACATCATATATGCATGACAAATTCTTTCCAAAGCTGAGTAATGGACAAGCTCAAAATTATCTGTTCCTGCATGTCCATGTGATCCAGGTAATTGACAAACTTCATGCTAAAGCCTACAAAAGAAGAAGACACAATGCTGGATTGCTGAAGGGAACAACTTTTGATGAAGTAACAGAACTCCAAATCTCTGAACAAGATGAGCTAGAAGTGGTGAACAATGACAAACTGTTAGAAACATTCACTACAGAGGAGGATGTTCTGGGACTAAGCTTTGAGACTCTGAAGAAGCTCAGCAAGATGAAGATCAAGCACAAGTATGATGATCAGAAGTCTGCCGTGTCTTACTTCTCCAACAAAATCATTTCCAGAGTTAAGGAGCTTGCAGCTTTGAAGGATTGATTACAAGGATCCAAGCCTAAGGGGGATTATTGTTAGATCTAGAAAGAATAGGTCTAGATCATTTTGTATAGGCTTAGAACTTTAATCAATGCTTGTAATAAATATTTGTAACTGATTATCATTATGTATGCATTGAATGTATAGTTTAACCTATATGTGTTATGTGATGTACATGATGACAAGCTAAAACAATATACTTGGTAGGATTTCTGAAATCAGCCAAGTGTAAGAAACATCTACGGATGAAAAATAATGTTAACCCATAGATATATTTATTACAAGACCCTTTGTCATCGGATGAACATCACCCAAGGATCTCTCTAGTGAACATTCCTACGGAAGATAGGGATTGCATGATGAAGTGAAGACTTCTATGGAAGACAAGTTTTCTACGAAAGGACAAGTTTTCGACGGAAGACAAGACTCCTGTGGAAGACAAGACTCCTGCGGAAGTCCAGAACACTTGTATGATTTCAACCAGTCAACAAGTCAATTTCAAATCCCAAGAGATCTGGTGTTTCCTTAACTGACTCAAAGTGCCTATAAATATGAGTCCTAGGTTTCACACCTCGGGGAACACAATTTTAGCAATACTACGGCTGTCAATTGCCACATCATTGTGCAACCCTAGCCGCCGTTACACCAACAAAAACAATTCAATTAAAGAATTCTTTGTTCATAGTTTGGATACTTATACTTTTGTAATCATTACTCAACGTTAATGAAACACATTTGAATCAATTATTGTGTTCGTATTCATTGTGTCTTTGTGTTCGGGTTCTTCGATTATCAATTAATACAATTAAACAGCAATTAATAATTATTCCGCACTCATTAAATTGTAATTATTTTAATACTGATAATTCCTGAATTAAGATCCTTGGATTCACAGAGGTCACCATGGATGGGGAGAAGAAACTGTCTGTCATAGTACAGGAGAGGACAATCTTCATCACTGCAGCCTCCATTAACACTCATCTTAGGTTGGATGATGTAGAAGGTGATTTGTCCTTTCCAAAATTTTTTGTCAACCACTCATTCGGGCAGATGGGCTATGAAGGTGACTGCTCTATAATAACCTTTAGGAAAAGGAAGGTCTCTTCCCAGTAGAAGTACCTCCTCCATGTGGTCGTCCACTGTCTATCCAACAAGCATGGAGGATGGGAACGAATTCCTGAAGACCTTTCCTATATAGTCCATGGGATGGTTCAGGGGGTCAGGTTCAGGTATTCTCAGTTTGTCTATACAAATTTACTTCCTAACTTGGACTCCTTAGAATATTATATGTTCCCTAGATATGTCCAGCACATTCTTAACTGTGAACTGGGCTCATAGTTAAGGGGGACATGTAATGTTCTAAAAATGGGATAGATAAAGCCCAACATCTTTAATACTATGAGAAAGCCAATATGGGCTTCTCAGGGGTAGAAACAGCCCTTGTTCCAAAAATATTTGAGCTCATTGCTCAAGGTGACAACCTAGTAGCACTAACTAGTGTTGAAACCACACCTTCTACTTCTAGACCACCCAAACGGCCTCAAATAACCATCACCTACACAAGAAAATCTAAAAAAACCCATACACAAGCTACTCAGCTTGTGCAGGCCCCCATATCATCATCCATGTAGGAGGAAGTGGACACTAGAGCTCCCACTTCCCCTAAGGAGCAAACCACTCCCATCTCACCAAGGATCAATACTGAGGTTCCTTATGCTCAACCTAATAAGCTCATAACCCTAACAGCCTAAAGCCTTCACTCATAGTCTTAAAACTCTAGTAAACAACCTTCAGGGGAAAGTTACCATCCCGGGCCTCTAGACCTTAACCAACCCATACCTAACCTAGAATTCTATGATGATGAAGACATGGGCTTCAGTGAGTACCATGAGTCTCTCTTCTCCACCCTTGATCAAGGAGAGATGAGTAATCCTGCATCACCCATGTTTAGCCCACATCATCCACCCACTACTGAGGTGGATCTCTCTGAACAAGTTCAGGAGGCCCATATGGAAGAGGCTCTCACTTCAGCAAGTGACTACATCATTAAGACCCTAACCATAGCAACCCAGCCCTTTGACACTTCAAATGAAGCTATCATGGTGCAGGGGAAATCCAACATCCAAGAACATAGTGCTGGTGATGAGGAAGAAAAATTTAGTCCTATCCTCTCTTATCTTCCGTGATTGTTCTGACGAAGATGAGGAGAGTCTAAAACTAAAAGTGCAAAAACTGACTCAAATCTGCACCTATTTAGTTTCCAAGGTTAGTCATCTAGAATCTCAGGTGACTACCTTGCAAAGGAGGGTCAATTACCAGTAACTTGAGATCATCGATCTTAAGGGCAAGTTAGCTAAGAGACCACTCAGAAGGACTCAACCAGGTCCACAAGAACCTATGGATGTAATGGACCTAACCTCCAGCTCACCTATGTTAGAAGGTGATGCTACCAAAAAGGGGGAGAAAGTCCTAGCAATCATAGAACCTAGGAGTTTTTCTCAGTGCATGAATATTGATGATTCACTACCCTCACTTGCAATTGTTCATACTCAGCAACCTCCTTAAGTTCACATTGATATGGACTCACTTATACAAACTTAGTTTGAGGAGGGTATCCCAAGCATTATGTCTACCCCACCCTATGATGCTGAGAATGAAATACTAGGGTGGAGGTATGATATTAATAAGAGAGCCTAGATACTGCATAGACTTCAAGGGCAGCAAGAGGTTATCATTTTTTAGAGCCTGAAGTACTATGAAAGTCTTCCTCTACTCCATATGTCACTTTCCAATCCCAGTCAAAACAAGCAAGCTGACAGACTGGTTGAGAGGATTCAAGATAGGATTGTTAAAGAGTTCAGACATAGAAGAAGACATAGGGTAATAGGCAATGTCATTGGCCAACTTGATGTTAAGGTGTACCCTAAGATTAGAGTACACGAACTACTTCAACATCCTCTACCCTAAGTGATGCACCAGCTGGTGAATGTGTCTCATAACCTCTCTCTGTCCAGAGCATGACTGCTAAACAAAACAATGAAGGCCAAAGCTCTCCCCATCTTGAGTCAATAAGGCCTGTGAGTGACAAAGGGAAAAGAAAACTGACTCCTGAGGAGATTAAGGAGGTAGAGAGAGAGAGAGAGGAAAAGGAAGCTAAGGGGAGAGAGAGTTCAAGTGGGTCCCTAGACTTTGTGGAAGCTGCAATCAAGGCTGCCCTCAGGCCAAACAATCAAAATGATAAGTTGAGGGCAGACAGATTAAACTACTTGGGGACCAAGAACTACAACATAGATGAACTTATCCCTCTTCCCTTAAAAGAGATAAATAAACTGCTCACACGAAGTTGTCAAAGGAGAGAAAGGAGACAAAGGATGCAGAACTGCTCCTCAAAATCAAGGAAGAAAGTAGGAAGAAAAGACTCTACAAACATGTTCCTACCCTCTCCCCAGTTCAAGAAAGTCCTAAGACAAAGACTGTGGCAACCAAATACCTCATGTAGACAAGGAAGCCAATAGACAAAACATGATCAGCTACCTGAGTGCCACAGGCCTCTATTAGGTATTTACACTTCTTCCCTTATCCTATGAATACATAGAATTTGAGTACCTCAAACAGCTTGAACAACAAGTGATAAAAGAACAAAAAACTGATATGAGGAAGATGAGGGAAGAAGCTGCAAAATTCCAAATAGCCAAAAGAAGTCTGCTGATAGGCAGAGGATGACGAGCTTCTTGAAGCTATACAGATTCTCCAAAAGGAAGCTTGGTCTAATGTCTCTATACACTATGGATGAGCATATTAGAGTGACCAAGCAGAAGATAAAAAAGGGGGAGCTTGTTGACTTTCATTCTTTATCAAGTCAAACTCCTCCTAAAGTTGAGATCAAGGTTGAACCCTAAGAGACAACATAACATGGATCTAGTGCTGGACCATAGCTAATTTCATTTTCTGATCCACAGCAGGGTCCTGATCCCTCTCCTTCTCCACCTATGAGGGAAGAGGACCTAATAGAGGAAGACACACAAAGACAAACTGGTGCTGAAGGCCAGTCTTCTCAGTTAAAGTCTTTAAAAAGTAGGAAAAGGATAGCCATGAATAGGGACACTAAGAAGAAGAAGAAGTCCAAGGCATCCACCTTCACACCTCAGGATGAGTCAGAGCATCCTAAGGTAGCTCAAGAAGAGGCTGCTCAATAAAGTCCAACACAAGTAGAGGCTCTTGTTACTGGAATTCCCATTCTGCACTGGACTTTTACTGCATATCTAGACAGATGGTATGTCACCATAGATCAAGGAGGTCAAGATGTCTATTTCTTGCAAGACATGCTTGATCTTCCTCTGCATGATCTCTATGACATAAGAAAGTACTATGAGAATCTGAGGGATCCTAACCAATTAATAAAAAAGGAATGTTCTTGATCCTGATGAGGACTGTCAATATTTGAGTAACATTCTCTGTTTTGATAGCATCAGCCTAGGGGGAGTTTGTAAGGTTTATACTTAAAGGCTGATACAACTAAAGCAACCAAAGAGCTTTTAGCATGCATGCATGAAGTGCAGAGTAGAGTTAATTAGGAAGTTTTACACAACTTAGAGAAAATATTCTAAGTGTAAAATCTTCTTAAGCCAAAGACCAAATCTTTTTAAGCCAAATATGAAGTTTTTTAAAGCTTCAAAGACAAAGTCTTCTGAAGCCAAAAGACTAAAAAATGATTTCTTTTGAAGATAGAGAAGACATGCTTTCTCTGATCACTTTTCAACAAAATCTGACCAACTTTCCGCTGCCACTCTGAAGACTCACCAACTTGTATAAGTTGGTGAAAAGGTCCATGCTTTTGTAAATTGTAGATTATGGTTTGGGGTTTGTAACTTTCTACTTTGTATCTTTTATTTTTTTATAATATATTAGGATATGAGCTATGATATTTCATAGTAAAGACAAGCTGCCTTTTGACTGTACATTTATCTTGTTGTCTAGGTTAGTGTTTCCAGCTGACTCTCAAAGTATAGCCGACTGTAGAATGTAGCATAAAGTATCTCAGGTTATTGTATTTATTTTTATGCTTTGTAACACTTGTAATAGAATTTGAGAGCAATATACAACATTCTTAAAAACCATATTTATCTCGTTTTTGTTCTTAGTTCTGTCTCATTACTTACTTGTGTTTCTAGTGTCATTTTCCTATACCCGGTTCCCTATTTGATCTGTTAAGTGTTTTAATATTCTTTTCATTGTGAGACTAATTGTATTGACCATCCATCACCCGGTCCTGCAGAAAGGATGAACGTTAATGTAATTAATCACGGGTACTGAAATGACAAAAATGATATAAAATCAGGGATGAAAATAGCAATTTAATAAAAAAAATAACGGTTTTACCCCTGGTGGTAATGAAAGTTATCTAGGGATTTAGACGAAATTGTTGTTTCGGTGATTTTTTTTTAAAATATGAATACTAAAACCGCAAAAACTAAAGCACAAGTACTGAAATGACAAAAAGAACATAAATTAGAGGAAAAAAACATTTAACTTTGTAACATGAGTTATATATATAAGATTCCAAGTAATTATTGATAAGGTAAATTGTATCAACTACTCATATTGACTTAGAACTAATATAAATTAATGTAAAATAATTTAGACATGTATAATTTAATCACATGATAAAGTTTCTATTATTATATAGTGATGGTCTTGTATTTTATGTATTTTGTAGTGCCCCAAAGTGAAGGTAGGGTCGTAAAAAGCGAAAATATGCATGGACACACCTTTTTGATAAATAAAAAGTGAATATATGAAATTCACTTGTCGAAGTCATCCAACTTTTATGTAAACATCATAAAAAAGTTTATTCCTACCACTTTCCCATCTCCACCTTACGTTGTACCTTTTCTTTAATATGCAGTTATTGATGATTATAGAAAATACTGACATGTTGAAAAACAAAGACTACTTTGGTTGTTATTTGTTAGTAGTTTTTAGTGTCAACACGTCATTTTAAATAACTCAGATTAATTTAAGATAAAATAAAAAATATATTATATACATTTATTGTAAGTTATAAGGAGGTACGAGATATACACCAACCATACTATCTAATTTTCTGATGCCAAAACACCTAAGTATTTCTGGTGGGCTTCAAGGGGCAATACCCCAAGCTAGTTGGTAAAAGTTTATACCATTTGATGATTAGTATTAATGTTGGACCAAAAGAACCAATGAGCCAAGATCAGGAAAACCTCTAAGTCCCACAAGACATCACAACAACTACTGAAAGCTTCATCAATAGTTTGACAAAGACTGAAGACTTCAACAGCTGAAGATCAAAGAACTGAAGAACAACAGCTGAAGACCTCAAGTACTGAAAACACAAGTACTGAAGACACAAGTACTGAAGACCAAGTACTGAAGACACAAGTACTGAAGTCTCAAGTACTGAAGACTCAAGTACTGAAGATCAACAACTGATGTACAAAGACTGAAGACAAAGACTGAAGACATCAGCTGATGATAACTACTGAAGTCATCAGCTGATGAATCATCTGAAGTTAAAGTCTGAAGAAAAAGTGCTGAAGCTTCAGAGTTTGTCACAACAGCTGAAGAAGTATTCTTCAGTTGTTGTGATGGTTTACCTTTCAGCTTTTTCTTATCAGTAGTTTTATTTTCTATTTCAGTAGTTTGTAAAACGACTGAAGATTATGTTCTTCAGTCGTTGTAGTTTTTCAGTAGTTTCTTTTCAGTTGTTGTAATAAGTTTAACACTTAGCATTTTGTAAGAAGATGTCAGCTGTTTGACATCTTTAGTAGTTTAGGTGTTTTTCAGTAGTTTGTTAATAACGGTTTGATGTCACTATCAAGTGACATCAGCTGACGTCATTCTGCCCATAAAAGGTAGATGACCTAATTGTTAAGAACATGTCAGCTGTTTGACATCTTCAGTAGTTTAGGTGTTTTTCAGTAGTTTGTTAATAACGGTTTGATGTCACTATCAAGTGACATCAGCTGACGTCATTCTGCATATAAAAGGTAGATGACCTAATTGTTAAGAAGATGTCAGCTGTTTGACACCTTTTTGTAGAATTCTCTCTCTTTCTCTATAACTTACTGTTACATGCAAAATTTCTTGTGTTCTTGTTATAATTTCTAATTCTTGTGCTAAATCCGCTACGAATACAACCTAATTGATCAAACAAGAGGCTTAGATCCTGTCAAATGGTATCAGAGCTGGTTAATCATTGATCGATTTAACGATTGATCATTGAAACTGCTCTTTTGATATCTACGTTTGATCGAATTAGCAATTTGCAAGAATTAGTTATAGAGATTGAGTTTCTGCTGCTTTTGGCCATTAAACTTGAGGTTCTCGTGGTTTTGAGCAAGATTTGTTTTGTTTACCTTGAATTTACTTGAAATCTAAGATGGCGACACCAACAAACGATCCTCACAGTACTGGCTCCTCAACAAAGCCTCCGATGCTTGTGAGGAGTGAGTATAATATTTGGAAATGTCGTATGCTCCACAACTTGTCTATCAACAGTGTTGGTTGTTGGAAGTCAGTGGTACATAGACCATACAAGCCGATGGTGAGCGTTCCTGAATCAAATGAGAGGGTTCCGAAGAAACCCGATCAGTATTCGGACGAAGATCTTAAGCTGTTCGAGATTGATGCTAAAGCCCATGGAATTCTGGCCATGGCACTGCCTAATGAAATCTATTCTGGGCTCATCCATCATGATCATGAAACTGCTCATGATCTCTGGGTTGCTCTGAAGGAACAATTTGGAGGAACCGATGAGGTCTTAGCAAACACAAGGGAAATCCTCGCCCAACAATATGAGACATTCTCTCATAGGAAGGGTGAGACTCTGACTCAACAGTTTGAGCGATTCTCATGTTTGATCTCTGAGTTGAAGATGGTTAAACAAGAGCATTCCAATAGCCAGATGAACAACCGATTCCTCAGATCCCTGCCTGAGAGATGGGACACTTATACCATTGTCTTACACTCTAGTGCAAATCTGAGCACTCTATCTCTCACCCAACTTCATGGGAAACTGCTTACATTTGAGAGAGAGATAGAACAGAAAAGGAAGTTGTCCACCTCTGGCAAACTCACTGATGACTTTGTATCAGGCAATGCTGCCCTGATTGGTCAAGAGTCAGAATATGCTGCATCTGAGAGTGCCTATGATGAGCATATTGATTTCTCTAGCAATTCTAAACATGCTTTTGTTGGTGTTGATAGTAGTTCAAGAGGTAGCAGTGATAACTGGTGCTTTCTGATGGAGGACTTAAAGAACATTTCAGATGATGATCTGGAAGAGATGGATATTTTGAGTCAAATGGCTATGATAAATATCAGATCTCAAAAGTTCTACAAGAGAACTGGGAGGAAATTTCCTGGTCTCTCTGGCAAAACAAAAGTTGGTTTTGACAAGAGCAAGTTGAGGTGTCACAAGTGCCAGAGGCTTGGACACTTTGCTAGAGAGTGTAGATCATCTGGATCTAACACCTCTGCACCCTTTGTGACTTTTTCAAGCAATAGCTCATAGCACAAAGGGCAACACTCCACCAGTTCCAGTCATCCATCACCAGCACAGGCATCACCTGCATACTTTGTGCCTCAGGGTCATATGCCATACCCATACCCCTGCTACTACATGCCTCAGCCAAGTCAAGTTCAAGCACCTCTTGCTCAGCAACCACATGCTCTCCCTGAGCCTCAACCTTCCCAATCTCATCATCAAACCCAACCTCAACAACACAGCTTCTCCACCCCAGGAGTTGTTGACTGGAGCAGTTTACCAGATGATTTATTTAGGAATCTTTCTCTCATGGCCCTGGAGTCTGCTGATGGTTCATCATCCAATGCTTCATCACAGGTATCTTCTGAGGCTAATGCCAAGCTTTGTTCTGGATCATGCATAGCCACATTTTCATCTATTAGAGAAGCAAATGTAGCTTTAATTGATAAAAATCTTGAGCTAGAGCAAACCATTTCCAAAAGAAAAGCTGAATATGAGACTATGCTTAATGACAAAAATGATGAGATTTATAAACTTAAATGCCAAATCAAAGATGATAAGGCTAGGGAAGAGGTACTTCTAGAAAAGTACAGAGACCTCAAGGAAACACTTGCAGCTACCTAGGTAGAGTGTGATCGATGGGTACAATCCTGCAAGGGTTTTGAAATGCTTCTTAGTAAGCAATCTGCTTCCAATGTGAAGTTTGGCATTGGTTATAATCACACTGCTCCTCCTACAGATTTTACTTCCAGAGCAGAAGTAGAATCTGATGGAGAGAGTAATAACCAATCCTTCTCATCATGTGACCTATTATCTGATACAGCATCATCAGAGGTAGAAGTCAGCATTAAATCCCAAAACCAATCAGCTGATGCTACAACAGCTGATGGTTGAAATAACAGTCACATGATCAAAGAGTTGATCAACTCAGGTGTTGTCTCTAGAAGTACTGAAAGTACTGGAGAGCAAGTGATAACACCTGAAGTTCAAACCCCAACTACTGCATGTACTGAAGGGAAGAAAACAGAAAATAGAAAGGGTTTGAAGACTACTGAAGAGGATGTCAGGAATGCAAGTACTGCAAGGAAGAAAACTGCAAGTACTGACAGCAAACAGCTGAAGAACAAGTCTTCAGCAGTTTCATCTTCTTTAGTAGATGATCAACATAAGATGAAGAAGAAGCCATGTGAAATATGTGGCTTGTTCAATCATCTTACTGATGATTGCTGGTACAAAAGGGGATCCAAACTCAAACAAACGGAGAAAATTAAAGAGCAAATGAATAAAATGAAAAACGAGTTTGAGACCAAGTTTGTACTAGCAACATCAAAACCTGAAACCCCTAAGACCAAAAAGAAATCCAAAAAGAAGGAAGGGGTTAATCAGGCAACAGCTGAGGTTGCTCAAAAGAAGATGGTGCAACACAGGAATCCATCACAAGCAAGCACTAATGTGTCTGATGAGCTGAAGGCTTTATCACAAACTCAGACACAACTTGTTATGATGGTTCAACATCTAATGGGAAGAGTCAACCAATTAGTTGCTCCTGTGTTGAAACCACAGAAAAGGAAATCCAAGCCAAAGGATTCCTCTTCTACACCATCTCCTTCACCTCAGGCTGTCACACATAACAAACCTGTTAGTATCACATCTGTTGATGAGAACAAACCCAAAACCAAAAAGGTTTGGGTCTCAAAAACTAATTGATTTATTGTGATTGCAGGGTTCTTCAACATGCCAAATAAGCATCTGGTATGTAGACAGTGGAGGATCCATGCATATGACAGGAAGCAGCTCTCTTCTTAATGACTACTCTCAAGGAAAGAAGGGATTTGTTTCCTTTGGCAATGATGCAAAAGGTTACATCATTAGCAAAGGCGTTGTTTCCAATGGGGAAATAAGGTTTGATGATGTCAACCATGTGGAGAATCTCAAGTACAATCTCTTAAGTGTCAGTCAAATGTGTGATAAAAGCCATGTTACCCTTTTCACCAGCCAGAACTGTCGGATTCTGTCATCCAAAGTTCTGAGATTGATTGACAAGGTGTTGGATGAATATACTCTCCTGAAGGCCAACAGGACAGGAAGAGTATATGCCTTAGATCTTTCCAAGAAAATAGATCTAAAAGGTCATCCTTGCCTATTCTCCAAGGCTTCTCCTCAAGAATCTACTCTATGGCATAGAAGGCTGGGGCATGTTAATCTCAAAAACAAAAACATGAATCAGCTGATAAGCCATGGTTTAGTAAGAGGGTTGCCTTTGAAGGAGTTCAAATATGAAGACAACTGCACTGCTTGTTTAAAGGGAAAACAACACAATGTCTCATTCCCTCCAATATAAGAACCAAAGTCCAATGCCTGCTTACAACTTCTGCACATGGATCTCTTTGGTCCTGTCAGAGTGATGAGCATGGCAAAGAAAAAATACTGTCTGGTAATTGTGGATGATTACTCCAGATTTGTATGGACTTTCTTCTTGCACTCCAAAGATGAAGCTGCCAAAGCTATAATGAACTTTGTGTTATTTGTGGAGAAGCAGTATTCCCTTCAGGTCAAGTGTGTGAGGAGTGACAATAGGATAGAGTTTAGAAATCACACACTTGATGACTTCTACCTGTCAAAGGGAATTAAAAGGCAGTTCAGTATTCCAAGAACTCCTGAACAAAATGGAGTGGTTGAGAGAAAGAACAGGACCCTCATTGAAGCTGCAAGGTCAATGCTGGCTGACTCAGGATTGCCACTGACCTTTTGGGCTAAAGCTGTCAACACAGCTTGCTATGTGTAGAATAGAGCATTAGTGAATTAGAGGTTGATGAAGACTCCTTATGAAGTACTCCATCATTTGGCTCCTTTGATTTCCTTCTTTAGAGCCTTTGGGTGTCCTTGTTTCATTCTCAACATAAGCAATCCACTCCAGAAGTTTGCTTCAAAGGTGGATGCAGGGTATTTTGTTGGTTATTCATCAACTTGCAAGGCATACAGAGTTTTCAACTGCAGAACAAAGATGATTGAAGAGACTTTGCATGTGAAGTTTAATGAATCTCCAAAGGACAAGATTCCACAAAACCCTGTGAAGTTATTTGATCTGGACATACTGCAATATGTTCCTTATCAACCTCCAGCTGTTGTTCCTGTCAACAGTTCTCCACCTGGTGGTACTGATGATGATGTAGCCAGTACTCACCTTTTCAGGTTTAGTGATCACCTGCCTGAGTAAACTAAACCTGATGCTCTTGTAGCTTCAGCAGCTCCATCCATAACAAATGCTGATGAGATTTCTGAATCCTCTACTTCTTTTGAGCTGCCATCACCAACATGGTTTCAAGAATCTTCATCAACATCTATTGTTGCTGAAGGTCCTACAAACACTTGCACAGATCTGATAGTCTATCAAGAGATGAAGAATCACCCAATGTCTCAAATCATTAGTGATATCAATGCTGGAGTTTAAACCAGAAGTCAATTGTCCAATTTCTGCTTCTATGCTCTCTTCATCAGTCAGCAAGAGCCTAAGAATTATCATGTTGCCTTAAGAGACAATGGATGGGTTGAAGCAATGCAGCTTGAGCTTCTTCAGTTCAGAAAATAGCAAGTGTGGGAGCTTGTTCCTTTACCCTAAGGTAAGTGTGCAATAGGCACTAAATGGGTGCTTAGGAACAAAACTGATGAAAAGGGCCAAATTGTCAAGAACAAGGCCGGGCTGGTTGTTCAGGGGTTTGCACAAGAGGAAGGCATCGATTATGATGAAACATTTACCCATGTAGCCAGACTGGAGGCAATTAGATTGTTTTTAGCTTATGCTGCCTTTCACAGTCTTAAAGTTTATCAAATGGATGTCAAAAGTGCATTTTTATATGGTAAAATAAAAGAGGAAGTTTATGTGTGTCAACCACCAGGCTATGAGGACAATAAACATCCTGATTGGGTGTATAAGCTTGATAAGGCTCTTTAGGGGCTGAAACAAGCTCCTAGAGCCTAGTATGAAACATTATCTAATTTTCTTCTACAGAATAATTTCACTAGAGGCTCCATTGATAAAACTTTATTCATTAAGAATGTGGGACAACATAAGCTCCTTGTTCAAATTTATGTTGATGATATAATTTTTGCATCCTCTGATCCATAGTTGTGTGATGAATTCACTAAGCTCATGAAGCAAAAGTTTGAAATGAGTGCTATGGGGGAATTACAGTTCTTTCTGGGTTTGCAAATCAAATAAAGGGCTGATGGAATCTTTATTCATCAGTCCAAATATACAAAAGATCTATTGAATAAGTTTGATTTAGAAAACTGTAAGCCCTGTTCTACTCCCGTGAGCAGCACCACACAACTGGATGTTGATCAGAAAGGTAAAGCGGTTGATGAAACCCTTTACAGATGTATGATTGGGTCCTTGATGTACCTTACAGCTTCTAGACCAGACATTATGTTTGCAACATGTGCCTGTGCTAGATTTCAGGCTGCACCTAAAGAATCCCATTTGATTGCAGTCAAAAGGATCATTAGATATTTGTAAGGTACCCAATCACTAGGTCTTTGGTATTCTGCTGGACATTCTTGCAAATTAGTTGCTTTCTCTGATAGTGACTATGCAGGATGCAAAGTCACCAGAAAATCCACTTCTGGTGGTTGCCAATTCCTAGGCAATTGTTTAGTTTCTTAGCAGAGTAAGAAACAAACATCAATTGCTACATCCACTGCTGAAGCTGAGTACATTGCTGCTGCAAGTTGTATATCCCAGGTACTCTGG
This sequence comes from Flaveria linearis, assembly GCA_024085815.1. NCBI lineage: Eukaryota > Viridiplantae > Streptophyta > Magnoliopsida > Asterales > Asteraceae > Flaveria > Flaveria linearis. Next base: position 29,796,064 of record CM044014.1, read on the forward strand.
CTTCAGAATCAACTCTTGGACTATGGCATTACAGAGACTAAGACTCCATTATTAACGGATAGTGCTTCAGCTCTTTATATTGTTAAAAATCCAGTCCAGCACTCTAGGACCAAACATATTGAGATCGGACATCATTTTATTAGGGGTTGCTATGAAAAAGGTCTGATTGATCCTAAGTTTGTGCCTAGTGCTGATGAGCTTGCAGAAATATTTACTAAGCCTTTAGATAGTGCCACATTTCAAAATTTGGTACTAAGGCTTGGTATGCTGCAGCTAGAATAATTTGACTAATACTGATGCTCTCAGTTCACAAGTACTGATGAGCATTAGTATGCAAAGGTCAAAAATAAGTACTGATGAGTAATCAGCATTTTCATAACTACTGAAGACTAAAATGCTTCAAAGTACTAACGTACATTATTTGTTGAAAACAACTGATGTAGTTACAACTACTGATGTGGTTATAACTACTGATGTCTAATTTTCAAACAAATAAGTACTGAAGAACAAATTTTGTTCATAAGTACTGATGTGCAATATTTCACATAAGTACTGAAGGCAAAATTTGTTCACAAGCTCTGAAGAATAATTATTTTATCAGCACTTATGAACATCTGATCACAAGAGCTGAGGAATAAATATTCATAAGAGCTGAAGGCCAATGAAACATCTGAAAGTCAGCCAAAGAGCTGATGAGTAAAATGTTGAGGTCAGATTGAAACAACTGAATTGACGGCAACAGCTGATGAGTAACTTTACTCTTCAGCTGATTCCAACATCTGCTGTTTCATATCCAAACAACTGAAGGACAAAACCATGTCTTCAGTAGTTTTACAACTACTGATGACTAACACCCAGTCCTCAGTTGTTTCAACAACTGAAGCCAAAACCATGTCTTCAGTAGTTTACAACTACTGATGTCAGTAGTTTACACCTACTGATGTCAGTCGTTTATAACTACTGATGACTAACACCAAGTCTCCAGTTGTTTACAACGTCTGAAGATGAAAACCATGTCTTCAGTAGTTAATAACTACTGATGACTAATAACAAGTCTTCAGTCGTTTGCAACATCTGAAGGACAAAACCAAGGTCTCAGTAGTTTCAACTACTGATGACTAACACCAAGTTCTTAGATGTTTACAACCTCTGAAGGTTAAAACCATGTCATCAGTCGTTTCAACAACTGATGACTAACACCAAAACCTTCAGTCGTTTTCTTTCAGCTGTTTCCATACACTATAAATACCCACCCTTACCTTCAGAGTTTTTCATTCTCGACCTAATATTTCAAAAACTCTGAAACCTCTCTCACACCATTAATGGCGACCATGCAGCTAAAGCCACGACACAACTGTGTCGCATACCTCACCAAATCGCCATTCTGGACAAAGTTTCATAATGCTATCGATCTTATGATCGATTCTCCTTTCCAGACGGCATTTCTCTTAAATCCTACCATTTATGCCGATTCCCTTACCCATTTCTGGACGAACGTCACCTTGCATACTGGAGAGAACGACGCCGAGGTCTCTCTCCAGTCACTCGTCAACACCCGGAAGGTGGTTATCAATCCCGCAATCATCCGACAAACCCTAAAATTAGATGATTCCACCTTCCTAACCGACTACCCAAAAGGCACCATTGATCTTTCGTTTGCACATCATGACTATCAGGGTGACCTATCTGCCTCTACCCTACTCAAGAAACATTTCCATGATCCAGAACGCCTCATTTTTCACATGGTAAATGTATGCTTAGCCCCAAAGACCTCATCATGGGATCAAATGTCTACAAGGTGGCAGCAGGTATTATTCTCTATCCTTGAGAAACAACCACTAAACTTTTCTGAAATAATATTTTTGGAACTCAGGGATATGGCCACAAAACCTTTTGCAAACCATTGGATTTTATATCCACGGTTCATAATGGCCATTATAGAGAACCAGCTTCATGCTGAGGGACTAGTTGGCACTGGAGTCCCTGCCATGGCTGTATTGCCTGAGGTATACTCTAGGCACAATACTGACCAAACGTTGAAACAGGCTGCCAAGCTGCGAAAACCCACATAGCTGGAACCCACAGCCTCCACCTCAAAGTCCAAAGTCCCCACCAAACCCAAGAAAAAGAAGCCCAAAACGGCTACTCAGGGAGATGAGTCCCCTGAGGATGCCCCTGCACAACAAAGGCAGGAAGTAATTGCTGGTACGATTCTCCCAGCAATTACAACGACTCCACCAACCACAACCGCTCAGGCATCCTCTCTACAGGAGCCTGAAGCAACCACTTTTGGGGAACCCACATATCTGGAGTCTTTCTCACATGAGGAGGTTGCCATTGAAACGCACCAATCTCCCCTGGTGCATACTGCTTCTACCCATCTCCCACTGCAACCGCCCCTAAAAGCCCTACATTAATAATTGCAGAAGTGTTGACTTATCTTAACACTTCACCCTCTCCCCAGGAACCAATCACAACTGGGAAACCTCCAACCACAGAGAGGGTGGATACAAGTGTTGATGGGAGCCCACAACACAGAGAATCAAATGTCTCATCTCCAAGTGTGGCAAAGGAGATAAGACAATATGGTGAGGCTGCCACTTCCCCTGTATCAGCAAATGAATAGGAAGAAGCTGGTACCATCTCTAAGTCCTCACCAAAGGCAACTGCCAATGATGGATCCAATCCGGAGGCTGGAAGTCCCCAGAACCAAGAACAAGGGGCACATGCGAACACTGAGCCACACTCAGCGCATGTACATCCTGACTTAGTCAGGAGGTCAGGTGATTCAGTTCAAACTGATGATGACCTGAGCTTCTTCTTTGATGTAGTTGCTCAAAACACTATTCTTGAGGATGAGGTTAGTAGACTCAAAGAGCTACTAGTCAAAATGCCTCAAGAACAAAGTCCATCTGCCACCATTAACCCACAGATGGCACCTTCACCTGAAGGTCTCACATACACACAGCCACTCTCACAAACTCAGCCACCTGCCCCTGCTTCTGGCACTAGTTCTCAGGGACAGAACCCCTCTGAGCAATTAGCTGCTATCTTTCAAAATTCCTTGGCTCTCATCACACCCATGATCACAGATATTGTGATTAAAACCCTGGATGAGAGGCTTTCCTCTATAATACAGCCCTTGGTGGAAACTGTTGTGGCCAAGACACTTTCTGATAGTCAAATCCTTGGAACCAATGCAACCAAAAAGGGGGAGACATCAGTGAAAGTTACTAAAAGGAAGCGAATGGAGGAGGAAGTGAAAGAGAAAGAAGTGGAGGTAGAGGTGGAAAAAGAGAGGAAGTTAGTTGTGGAGACCGAGAAGGAGAGGGAGAAGGAGAAGGAGGGAGCTGAATTGGTAAAAGTAACTGAAAGTCAAAAAGACTTTCATGTTACATACAAGAAGAAGAAGGGAGAGAAGGAGAAAGATCTAGCTGTCCTTGTCAAGGAGGCTGATGCTGAACATAGCAGGTCAATGGACAATATCATTGATCAGCTGTTCAGGCAAGGCTTTGACACTGACACTGCTGAGCTAGATCAGGAGATAAGGAAGTTGGAGGTTAAAGAGATAGAATACCGATGGTCTTGTTATAGCCAAGAGGAAAAAAAGAGACTTGAGGCTATTACAAGATTCATTTCGAAGTATCTAGGGAGAGCAGTCCTGGAGATAAAATCATGGACCAGAGACAACATCTTGGCAATAACCACCAAGATCTGTTCGTCTGAAGCATTTACAAAAGGGCTGGTCATAGAAGCCCTCAGTGAAGCCGGCGCTGGGAACAGGACTGAGTTGGCCAAATAAACCAAATCATCTCTCACATCCAAACTGCTAGCTCAGCCTGCCCAATTTCCCACACCAAAAACCAAACCACCACCCACAAAACCAACCCCCTCACCATCAAAACCCATAGCCGATGATGCACCCTTGAAGAAAAAGAGAAGGGTGTTGAGGCTACAAGAAGAAGAAGAAGATGATGATGAGGAAGAAGATAGGTTGCCTCTCTCTGCAGTCCTAACCTTACCTAAGGCCAAACCTATGCCCATCACTCCCACCTCATAGATGGAAACTGTGAGGGTAAAGATTGAAGAAGAACAGCAGCTTAAGCTACATGATGATGAGCTGTTGAAAAGAGTTGATAAAGCTTATGCTTCTTCCTTATCAATAGTAAATATGAGGAAACAAGCTCTGAGATTATACACTTTAAGGCATACATTTCAATATGAAAAGGATAAAGTGAGAATTTGGCCTGATCCCAGGGTGTCTCACAGGATCACTAAGAAAGACATTCCACTGAGATACAATTGCCAAGTAAAGAAGATTGTAGATGAAGTGATCACTTTGGCCATTGTAGTATCACCCTGGGAGATAATTGAAGACTTCAAGAAGGCCTATCAGGCTAACCTCCCACCACAAAAGATGTTGGAGAATAGGGTGGTTAAAAAGAGGTTAGTCTACAAAAGGCTTGAGAATGTTAGGAGAAATGAGCTCCAGTTGATCTTAAAGGGTAACCACCCTGATGTATTCGCCTATAGGGCTATAACAACTGTGGAGCTCAAAAATGGAAAACAGGCCAAATACATCTCAGAGCTCTATGGGCCTGAAGGATTATTTGAAGGTGAGGCAGAGGATCTTATAATAGAGGAACAAGTTATATTTTTAGAAGCCTACACCAGAGAATCCTACAGGCTCATAGCAGGGAAGTAGGTCTCATGGATGGGACAACAGCCCTGTGTCCAGTTCCCCAAGACATGGTTCCCATCCATCCTTTGCCAATCAGACCCTTGAGACATCTTCCCAGGCCAGTGCTTACATGGGTCAACTTCTGATCTGATCCAGAAGGAAATAGACCAATATTTCTGCCATTAATAAGTGGGACAACAATAAGCTTAGAGGTTTTGGCTGCATTGGTTCAGGGGGAGTTTGTTGGACCAAAAGAACCAATGAGCCAAGATCAGGAAAACCTCTAAGTCCCACAAGACATCACAACAACTACTGAAAGCTTCATCAGCAGTTTGACAAAGACTAAAGACTTCAACAGCTGAGGATCAAAGAACTGAAGAACAACAGCTGAAGACCTCAAGTACTGAAGACACAAGTACTGAAGACTTCAAGTACTGAAGACACAAGTACTGAAGTGTCAAGTACTGAAGACTCAAGTACTGAAGATCAACAACTGATGTACAAAGACTGAAGACAAAGACTGAAGACATCAGCTGATGATAACTACTGAAGTCATCAGCTGATGAATCATCTGAAGTTAAAGTCTGAAGAACAAGTGCTGAAGCTTCAGAGTTTGTCACAACAGTTGAAGAAGTATTCTTCAGTTATTGTGATGGTTTACCTTTCAGTTTTTTCTTATCAGTAGTTTTATTTTCTATTTCAGTAGTTTGTAAAACGACTTAAGAGTATGTTCTTCAGTCGTTTTAGTTTTTCAGTAGTTTCCTTTCAGTTGTTGTAATAAGTTTAACACTTAGCATTTTGTAAGAAGATGTCAGCTGTTTGACATCTTCAGTAGTTTAGGTGTTTTTCAATAGTTTGTAAATAACGGTTTGATGTCACTATCAAGTGACATCAGCTGACGTCATTCTGCCTATAAAAGGTAGATGACCTAATTGTAATCCTTACCGAAGCGTGTGCTCTAATAGAAAACATCTTTTTGCAGAATTCTCTCTCTTTCTCTATAACTTACTGTTACATGCAAAATTTTTGTGTTCTTGTTATAATTTCTAATTCTTGTGCTAAATCCGCTGTGAATACAAACTAATTGATCAAACAAGAGGCTTAGATCCTGTCAATTAACTTTGATCATGTGTAGCAAAATTAATATTTGGTAGTGAAATGAAGATCAATAGTAAATGGTCTTCGGTAAAATTAAATTTTTATATAAACTTTGTTAATCGATAGCAATTATAACATTGGTAGCAACTATGAATCTTCGGTGGTAATTTAAGATCAGTAGCAACTTGTAGTTTGTTGCAACTTCTTTGTTGTTATTGATAGTCAGCTGGTTAATAACTGTTAGTAGTAACTTGGGAATAATAAATGTATTTTCTATCTATGTAGTTATGAGTGGTTATGATTGTCAATCTGTAACTTCTAAGTGTCTTTTCGTTTTATGAACATTGGTGATATTTCATTGCTCTGGTTCAACCCCATATAAATGAATCAATTGGTCTGGTTTGTCGCAAGTTGATAAAAACTCGGATACGATTATCACATAGAAATGAACAACTTGTATTAGAAATAAACATATGTCTTATCTTCCATTTGACACACCAAGATATCGACCACAACTCCAACAACCCTACTACAACTGATTCGAACAATTTCTTTTCGCAACAATCTTCATTCCAACGATTCAAGCAACCATCCTAACAAATTTCTTTTAATCGAAACGGTATATATTTTTGTTTTTTGTTTTTCTATTTTATCTCTAATTTATTTAAGTATACTTGTTTTTCTATGTTTTTATATTTAAGATTATCATTATTTATATTGGGGAAGAGTCTAACTCAACTAACGAAACGTTACATATTTTTAATTAATGAGATTTTATTTTTATTTATATTTTTTTACAATTAACTTAAGTTTATAAATTTAAAAATAAATTAAGATGATGTGACATCCGAGGAAAATAGGAAATAGATACTAGTGAAATATGGAGAAATGAGAAACTAAGAAAACTAATGATGTGCTGGTGCGGGGTTGATCCACTTATTAGAAGTTTTTTTTAAAGTGAAATTCTGAGTTTAAATCTATATATATTGTAAATTATTTGATATGATTTAAAAATAAGAGTGCCTTTGTTGTTGAAAAAATCACTTATGTGGCATTTGTGGAAAATTGTGATATTAGGACGACCATAATTGAAGATTGATTTTCATTGTATATAACAGATTTAGTTCTTTTATATATATTTATTAAGAAAGAATCAAATTACTTTTAGTTTTCTAGCATGTAAAAATTGAATTGAATCGCAAGGAAAAGACTAAAAAGTTTTATTTATTCTTAAGCTTGTATTAGATGGGGAAATGGACGATATCTCTACTTTTATATCAATTCAAAAACGATATTTTTCAAAACTTACACGTTTATATGTAATCTACTTCTAATTGTATTATGTACCAATCAATGTACATTATGTTATAGGCGAGGCTTAAATTATTATAAATAGGATCATTTGAGAACTCATAATATCTTCAGAACTACGAGAACTATCATCAACATACAACCTTTTTTATGTTTTATTAAAGAAATAATTATTATATTATGTTTAATCGTTTCTTTTGAAATTCAAAAGAAAAATAATGAAAGAAATTCTTATCAACATGTACGTAAGTCATATGTAAGTTATAATGTCTACATATATGTAGCTAAGCATATGAAAATTTAAAAATATATGAAAACACTAATTTGAGAGAATATTGCAAAAATGGTCCTGTGATTTAACAAGATTACATGTTTGGTACTCTAACTTAATAAATTACAAAATTAGCTCAAACTTTTGTGTACTCATTGCACTTTTGGTCCCTAGCGTTAAATTCATATAATTTTATGCAATTTATAAAGTTTGAATTAATTTTAAACTTAACTTTAAGAACCAAAAGTGCAATACTCACATAAAAGTTTAGACTAACTTTGTAATTTTTATATATTTGGGGATTAAACTTGCAATGACTACACAAAAATTTAGACTAACTTTGTAATTTTCAATATTTGAGGACCAAACATGCAATACGATCAAAACACGGGGAGCATTTATGCAATTTTCTCTTGTTTTGATGGTTTATGTTACTTTGATAATTTTTAATGTATATAAACATACATAAATATATGCTAAAATATAAAATTTAAAACATACAAACTACTAATATTAATTCTCACAGTTGTTAAAACATTTATAAGTTCTTAAATTATCCTAGCCTCAATTCATTAATCACACTAATTCCTAAGGTTTAGTAATTTGACCCCACTCAAATATGATTATTAAAATATCATATCACTAGACTTTTTTATACAAAAGGAACCCCATTGAGAAATCGGGTGACTACATGGGGAACACGAAATGAAGTGAAATTGGGTTGTTAGGGTGCATATGGCCCACAAATAGATTTTCTTCTTAGTCCAAAACATACGCCTCGAACATTTTATTTTAGTTTTTTAAGTTTCTATATCTTCACGTGAACCTTGTCTTTAGAATACAAAAAACTGATTTTAAATCAAACCAATTAATGTGAAAAATTAACAAAATAAATAATGTTTATATAAAACATATACATATGTATTTGAAAAGAAAATTATATAATTCAAATTTTGATATTAAGTTTGTTTAGGTTTTAAAAAACACACGTTCAAATTCCAACTATAGATTATAATCTTAATTATTTGTATCTCGATAACTGAAAGTAGAAGACACTTATCGTTATCATTTCAGCTATAGTGCAAATGTTATTCAAGTTGTTTGTTAGGGATGCATCTAACAAGATAGGTTGGCATCCTTTATATGACTCGTATAGAGGTATACAGGTTATTTGGTATTCAGTCAAACAGACAAAAGCTGCATTTGATAGAGTCATCGGTCATGAAAGAAAACAACTCATTTAGCCATAAACGAGGCGTACCATCCACAACAATATGACTCGTGTACGTCTATACGAGTGTATTAAACGACTCTTTTTCTCCTATACAAGACGTTTATTGTTGCAGAATTTGTATTTCGAATGTATATATAATAAACGTGCAAGTTCTTTGACATGTTGCAAAATTACTCGATTTATATGTGAAGTATTTCAACCGATACATGATTCTTTTATAACTTAATATATAAATCGGATTTCAATTATCTTTTATTCGTTTAATTCTTATATATCCATTCTATACGTTTAGTTGTGTTAAAATGTCGTACTAGGATAGTAATTATATATTCAAGAATGATTATTATAACATTTATAGTTGTGATGTCGGCAGTGATAACTATGGTGATGCCGGTGTTGATAAGGGTGATAACAATAGTGAGTATCCTAAGAATCAGACTGGGTTGTATGAAACCAATCAGGTTATTACATTATTCAATTTAGTTGTGGCTACTTTAACAAAATTTTGATCATAATGTTTTGTTTTTAGGTTTTGTGTCCCTTCATGATTAGGGGTAGTGCGTATATTTTTACTTATATGATTATTATAGAAGTTTCATGGAGTTTTATGTAAATTAGTAAAAAGAAAAGGATCAAATGTGATGCATATAACAAGAGACTTAATCTATAACTTCTATAAAGAAGAAAACTAAAATCACCCTATGGACATATATCATCTACCTTTAGTTCACTCTTTTATGTGTTTTCTTAAATGTTGAATTTGATGTTTATTATTCTCTTATTTTTATTTTTATCATGTGTTTATTATATGATTCATATATTACTCTTAGTTCATTTTAAGGGTGTTTATATAACACACGAGTTAGTAACTTATTATTTGATCAATTGATAATTTATAAATGACTCTTATTCATCCTAATACTATGATTTCTCGTTTATAATGAAAAAAAAATTTCAAATAAAAAAATTGGTCACTTGCACTTTAAGCTTTTTAAGGAATTTACTTTAACTAAGAAGCCATTTTCTCCATCAATCTTCAAGAATTTAGCTTTTGCACTTATAGCTTATGTAGGCTCTTCATTGCCACAAAAGAAAAGGAAAAGAGTGTAAATGTTGGTGGCTCATGACTCATGAAGCCAGCACAATTTGACCAACATAGTGTGGATTTTGATGGGTTTTCTTTTTGTCCTTTCAGCACCAACTTACACATGTCATGCCTTTCCCCTAAATTATAAAAGGTTTCATAATTTTATAAATTTAGGAAAAATTATTAAGAAAAGTTAATTAGTTTGACCTCCCTAGTTGTGGAAATTCAACATTATACATAACACAATTTGCAATGCCCGACAAAACTAAACCACAACTTTGACAAAGGTTTCAACTTCAGCCTTTAACTTTTTAAAGTTTTAAGTTGAACCCCCATACTATATTTACACACTTAAAAAATACAAATTTATAATTCTGTTTAGTTTTTCTTTAAATACTAATTTCTGACCGTGTTTAGTTTTTTTTAATACTAATTTATGATTGTGTTTACTTTTTTCTTTGGCGTACCGGTATAAATTTTGTTAAAAACAATATTGTATTGTGAATAGAGAAAAATCTCAAAATATCCCTTTTGTATTTTTTCTCCTAAATATGTCCTCTAAAAACTTTTTTCTTAAAATCTCCCCCTTTAACAGGGCATCGTCACCTCCTCAAATAGGTTGTGGGTGCCCACATAACCACCATCTTAAAAACTGACACGTGGTCAATAGAACATACGCATGCAACACAGTGGGGTCCGCCTCCAAATCACATCGCTGCCTCCTGCCGTTTAAGATTCAATCTTGAGTAGAATTTAATACTATTTTAATTAATTTTAATCATATTTTATTTTTCTCTTATAACTTTTAAAATATAACCATTTATAAAATTTCGAGACGTGCTTATTGTTGGACTCTGAAATGATCATACATGCCAATTCAAGTAGTGGATGATAGTTGTCTGCTGGAAATCTTCCCAAGTCCAAGAACCAATGCGAATAAAGAATCTGCATCAAGAAAAGAAGATCAAGTGTCGGCTATCCGCATTTGTATATGCGGATGACCAAAGAACAAATGCTGACAATTGTTTGTTCTTCCGTATTAACAAATGCAGACAACCGAACAAATGTTGACTAGGAATTGTACCTGTGAATCCAAGGATCTCAATTCAGGAATTATCAGTATTAAAATAAATCAAATCAATGATCGCGGAATTATCATCAATTGACGTTTAATTATTTTAAGGATTATCGATGAACACAAACACAAAAACACAATAAATATAAACTCAATAATTATTCAAAGTATCTCATTAATCATCAGTAATGATTACAAAAGAATAATTAAGAATGACTATGAACAATGATTTCTGTGAATCAAATAATGTTGTTGTTGATGTGACGGCGATTAGGGTTGCATGATGATGTAACTCTTGACAACCGTAATATTGCTTGATTGTGTTCCCCGAGATGTGAAACCTAGGACTCATATTTATAGACGGTCTGAGTCGGTTAAGGAAACACCAGATCTCTTGGGATTTGTTATTGATTGTGTTGACTTGTTTGACTTCTTGGTATTTGAAATCTCACAAGTATTCTGTTCTTCCGCATGAGTCTTGTCGTCCGCAGGAGTTTTGTTCTTCCGTAGATGTCTTGGTCTTCCGTAGAAGTGTTGTTCTTCCGTAGGAACTGTCTTCCGTAGAAGTCTTCACTTCATACAATCCTTGATCATCCGCAAGAATCTTCACTTATATGGTCTTGTAAGAAACATATCTACGGATTAACAATAATGTTCATCCGTAGATGTTTCTTACACTTGGTCAATTTCAGGAATCCTATCAAGTATATTGATTTTGCCTGTCAATAGTCATAAAGCAACACACATATGTATGGGTTAACCTATAGATTCAATGCACATATATATATATACTGACTGTTACAATTATTAATTACAAGACTTGATCCAAGTTCTAAGCCTATACAAAATGATCTAGACCTATACTATCTAGATCCAACAATACTCCCCCTTAGGCTTAGCTCCTTGTAATCAGTCTTTCAAAACTGCAAGCTCTTTGACTCTTGATATGATTTTGTTGTAGAAGTAAGATACAGCAGCCTTTTGATCATCATATTTGTACTTGATCTCCATTTTGCTAATCTTCTTCAGAGTCTCGTAGCTTAGACCCAGAACATCCTCCTCTGTAGTGAGTGTTTCTAAGACTTTGTCATTCTTCACCACTTCTAGCTCATCTTGTTCAGAGAGTCGGAGTTCTGTGACTTCATCATATGTTGTTCCCTTCAGCAAGCCAGCATTATGTCTTCGTCTTTTGTAGGCTTTTGCATGAAGTTTGTCAATCACTTGGATCACATGCACATGTAGGAACAGGTCATTTTGAGCTGCCTCATCACTTAGCTTAGGAAAGAATTTATCATGCAGGTATGAGGTGTAGCTGGGATGAAGTAATTTGATTTCCATAGGGTCAAAGATTCTGATCTTTTCAGCTCGTTTGTTCTCTACATTCCTCAGCAGCACAAGTTCTTTTATCCTTTCTACATATCCCCATTCAGTAATAGGGAGTGTGTATTGAGTCCCTTCAATGTGCTTGATGGCTGCTGAGTTCCTATTGTTATAGCCAACCCTCTTTAAAAATTCATCATCTACGGATTCAGAGGCATTGGACTTGTATCTTTTCACCCCTTTTATTCTTCTTCTGTGCTCATCATCTTCTCTCTTGGCTTCAGCCAGCACATCATTTTTAAACTTTGTTTTCAGTTTACCCACTATGCTTGAGAAGTCCCTGCCCCTTGGATGTATTGGGTAATTTGTAATGGTAAGGCTTTGTAGGTCCTTGAGATCACTCTCAGGTAGGCATAGAACTGAAAACACATCATGGAAGTATTCAACTCTTCCTGATGTTCTTTTGATCACAGCACAATCCCACTCTTGATCATATTTCCATGCCATGATCTTGTTTTCTTCAGCAGAGTTGGGAGTTGTGAGGTGATCAATCAACTGAATCAGAGTGGACTTCTGATCAGTGATTTCTCTTACAGTAGTACCAAGGGGCCATACTTTGCCTGGGATGACTTCCTTTGGTTCTCTGATGAGTTTGTCTTTTGATTTGTGCTGATCCTTGGGGTTCAACAGTTATTGGATCAGCAGTCAGTTTGCTCTGTTGGTCGTGAGTTGGATGTGGAGCTGTGGTTCTGAATTTAACACCAGTTTCTATCTCCACTGCCATCACATGCTCCATCATCCTCCGCAGTTCTCCAGTAGATCTACCTTTGAGCTCATGCGGTTTGTAATTGTGGCCCTGTAACCAGCATGTCATGTTGTACTTGGTCAGTTTAGCTGTGTCACAATGGCCCAGATCTTTCTTAATTTTCTCCACTAATTGAAAGACTGTGAAAGCTTCATAATCACAGTTTGGGATTATGAAACTTGCCAGCTCAAACTCTTTCAGCAGATTCTTCATCTCAGTTGAATTCATCCTCTCAACCATGTCATAAGGAAAAACATGGTTGATGAGGGTCATGAACATGCTTGAATCAGGCCTCTCTTCCATAATATCTGCTGTGGTTAGAAGGTCATCGGCCTTTGCTTCCTTTTGTTCAGTGGGGGACTCCATCTTGGTTAGCTCCTCCCATTCTTTATCATTTTCATCAGCATTACTAGATGATACCTTCACAATAGATAAATCTACTGAAGGTGCAGGTTCAGGAGATGAAAGCTTTTGCCTTTTTGGAGAGGCTTCTTCTTCAGATTTCTTCTTGATGCCACCCAAGTATTGTCTTTTCCGGGAATATGGGATCAGTTTCTTTGGAGCTTCAGCAGATGGTTTAGATTGTTTAACACTTTGGGCCTCCCTTGTTTCCAGTGCAAAAATCTTCTTTTTCAACTGCTCTATCTCTTCATCTTTCTCTTTGATTAGCTGAACTTTGGCTCTTTTCTCATCTTTCAAGGATGCCTGCAACTCTTGTTCATTTTGCAAAAGAGCATCGATTACTTTATTGTTGCTTTTGGCATCCTCTCTCATCCTTTTCAATCTCTCTTCTTTCATCATCAGCTCTTCATCCTTCTCTTGAATGATGCCTTTAAACTCTTGGATTCTTTGTTTTTGCTTGTTTGATTTGAGTACCAGTTTGTTGTACTCAGCAACCAAAAAGCTTTTGCTGACTGGGATGTCACTATCACTTAAGTCATCTTCATGATATGCAATAACATCCTCAGCAATCTCTTGTTCTACTTCCCTTTGCTCATCAGCAGTTTGATCTTCAACAAGTGGAGATATTGTCTCATTGTGCTCTGATGGCAATTGGTTCTCTGTGTTTGTGGGTGAAATGGGAACAGTGCTAGCTTGAGACACCAGCTCTGTTTCTCCTATGTGAACAGAATTCACAAACTCAGTTATCTCAATTTGTTCAGTGCTAGCACTTTCCGGTGATTGTTGTTTTGGTGTGTCTGGTAGTGGTTGAATAGGGGATTGGATCTGGATTGGAGAGAGAGGTTGGGTGTGTTGTGATGATGAATGAGAAGGTGATGGTGATTGGTGTTGTAGTGGTGAGATTGGCTGGGTGTTGGTGGTGGAAGATGAAGATATTAGTTGTGGTGATTCATGATGATGAATGGGTGAGATGGGTTGGGTGTTGATGCTGGCTGGTGATTGTGGTTGATGAGGGGGTGTTTGGCTAGGTGATTGATGTTGGAGTGGTGGTGTTTGGCTAGGTGAATGTGATGCATGAGCAGATTCAGCAGATGACTCTGTCTCTTCATCTATCCAAACCAATTCTTGTGGTAAGTCAGCTTGGGCATCCACAACATGGGCGAACATGGGCATGTCTTCACCCTGGTACTTCCCACTAATTTTGTTCAGCACAGATTTACCCAAGTGTGCTTGCACAAACACTTCTCCTTCTCTTGGTAGCCTTGGAAGTTCAGAGTTGATCACCAGTTGTAAGAATCTTGGGAACATGTACATTTTGTTATTCCGCTGAAGTTTGACTTGATCACTTAGACAGTTGAAAATGTACTTGGAGTAGTTGTAAGTTCTACCCTCGAAGATCCCAATGATTCCTGAAGATATGTGTCGAGAAAATCTATCAAGCCCTGACTTCCTGTTGGATATGCATCAGGTAGGTATGGCATAGGAATCGATATGGTTTGCACAGCCTACCCTTCTTTATTTCCCCTTTATCGAAGTCGCCATCATATCCCATCAGGTTAAACACCTTCTCAATGTATTCATTTTCGAATACATCAGGGTGCCCAATCTCTCGATCACCCAATTCCAGACATCGTCTAATTATGCTTTCATTGATCCGAATACGTTCAGTCAGGATCTCAGCAGCAATCACTTCATCATCTCCTTCTAGTTCAACTCGTGCAGAGTTCCAAAAATCGATTATGTGTGCCTGATTAATCACAGGCTCTGCCGTTAAGGCATAGAAGAGCATGGACCGTCGAAGATATCTTATGATATCTCGACATCCTTTAGCAGCAGGATCATCGGCATTTCATAATGTGCACACATTATGTTCTTTTGCGAATCTGTTTGCCATCTGTAATCAACAACGAAAATAGATTAAGCATAAATCTCACATGAAGTCGAATCGTTTTAATGACAAACACAGATTAACCAGTTCCGTACTGAGAATTAGAACATGATTTACCTTCGTAATACTAATAATCGATTACTTGATAATGTAGTTTATGCTTTTTCGGAACGGATTTTTCGAAAGTTTGAATGAGGGGGAAAGTGGGCGATTTTCTAGGTTAGAAACTGAAAAAAGTTCTCTGAAAAGGTAATTAATGAGTTCTCGTGTCAAAAACCTTATTATAAACGAACTCATTAATTTCTTTTATTAATTATGTTGGGCCCACTTCCCCATTATCCCTTTCCGTATACCAAGTTTATTCCAGATGCATTACTTTTTCCGCAGAACATCTGCGGATGCGTTAACATCTGCGGATGCCTTAACATCTGCGGATGTCTTAGCTCAGGCAATACCTCGTTACTAGCACATCCGTAGTTTACCAATCCTACGAATATGCAGTTACTGTTACTGTTACTTCTGCTGAAGTAGAAATTTCACTGTTACTTCTACGGATGAGAAATATTACTGAAACTTCTGCGGAAATTAAAGTTTTGTTAAAACTTCAAATGTATGATATCTACTAAGTAGAATCATGTGTTGATATTGGACCATGTTGACTTCGTTTGAATGGCAATTAAGTACAAGAAAGCAAGTGTCCTGTATCCTGCATTCAAGTTAGTGCTCAAGTTCCAATTCCTTCACACTGAATTAACAGCTTTTTATTGTTTTTCATGCATGAACTACTCCCCCTAAATTTGTGATTAATGTTAAACTATTGCATTCATCATAAATTTAAGCTGTAAATAGGCATGAGAGACATATGACAGTCTAAGTGAGAGAAAATCAGTTAAAAGGACAAATTAAACCTCTGACTGAAACAATTGCATGCATGCATATATATATATAGAGGGATCATACTATGACTCGGCTTCTGCGGATGTTGATTATTTGATTCATTGCACAGCTGATTGTAAGTATATAGATCCACTTAAATTCATACATGAGCAATGTATCAACTAGGCATGCTATTTATCATGTTTTGAAGTTTGTTAATCAGTAACTATCATGAGTTCCGCATTCAATTGTCATTAGAGTTTGTACTCTGTAGGTGAGGCAAATCACTACTTTTCACACTTAATGACTATGTACATTAAGTTATAAGTTCTATCTTGAGACATATTGCAGTCTCATGAATGCTTTGATGTTGAAGCTCTTTGAATTGATATACAATTGATCACAAGTGATTCTTTTTAGAGCTGAGATATGATCTTCATAGTCACCAGGTCTTTACTCTCGTAAAACAGAGGTGAACTTAACCCAGGTCTTTGTTTACACAAAACAGAGGGAGAATGAAGATCATACTCTTTAATCATATCCCCAGGTCTTTGTTCACATAAAACAAAGGGAATATAACTTTGCAAAGATAGAAGATTATAAAGTATTTTACATAGTGTGCTTGTGCAAGTGATTTGGTCACATCAGGAGATAACTTACTTTCCTGACTCTCAAAATGGAGTTCCCACAGACAGATACCTGTTTCTCTTAGTTTGACATGCTCTTAGTGTAGTTTCCACTCAAGATGAACCTACTCACATATCACAATGTGACAAGTCAGTTTTAGTTGTTGTTAAAGGAGGCCAAGCATAGTGTACTATCATTTCCCATACATATGACTTGCATAAACATGCTATCAGACACTTAAATCATCCCTAACCATTACTCTACACAAGGACAGTCATATGCTTTTGATGATTTATTCTAAGTTAATCATCCCTAGAGATTCTATCAGAAAATTAAATCTAACAGAATCAAAGGCTTTAGTGAACAAATCAGCAAGCTGATTTGTTGTGTTCACTTTGACTAACTTGATTAAACCCTTTTCTGAGCAATCTCTCACAAAATGGTATCTGATTTCAATATGTTTTGTTTTACTATGTTGGACTGGATTAGCAGTTATAAACATAGCAGCTGAATTATCAATATGAATTGGTGTTTGAAGGAAATTGTAACCATAATCAAGTAATTGGTTTTGCAACCAAAGTACTTGAGAGCAACCAGCTGAAGCAGCTATGTACTCAGCTTTAGCTGTGGATATTGTGACATCCGTCACCGAAGGTCCGTCATTTAGCGTGTTTGATTTAACTTTTGTTATCAGTCATTCCTCATTTCTATAAACCAACTACGTGGATATCATATTTGCTTTGCTTAGTTATCCTTCTATACGTGTTATCGTTGCTTGCCTTGTCGTTACCTTAAGACGTCTTCCTGAGATTTGCCCCGTTAACACCAAACACGTCATTTTTATAATAAATAATTGTCACGAATAAAATTTTTTTAACTTATAAATAACATTAATAACATTTTATCATCAATAAAACAAGACTAAATTATAACGTTTTCAACCGAAACAAAATTTAGGAACCCGGGGGCAAGGTGCGGGGACTAAACTTGACATTTTGAGAAACTAAGCTGGGTATAAATACCCATTTCCCAGCCATTCTTCTCCACAATCATCTTCTTCATCGTTCTTCTTCTTCCTCTCCCTTTCTACACCAATCTAGCACAAAAAATCGACCCGTTTGTTGCGTTTTCGTCGTCAACTCTTGGTTATCATCATGAATACTCACTCCTAGCAGGTAGATAACCTCGTTTGACCCGTTTATTGCTCGATTTCACTTCTGCATTTTCTAGGGTTTCGGGTGCTCGGGTTCATCCGAGCACAAGAGGTCGTGTGGGCTTGTGTGTTGCGTTTCCGAGTGTGTTTTTTGCTTAGACATGTTAGGCAAACATTTCTGGAGGTTCTTGGTGCATAAAACTCGTGCTCGGAGCAGCTGGACGCTGCTCTGCACTTCAGCAGTCGCGACCTGCTGTACAGGGCGACTGGGTCTGTCATGCGACTGAACCGTGCGACTGAGTGAGTCGTACGACTGAGTCCATGCGTCAGAGTCTATCATACGACTAATCTGTACGACTGGGTGAGTCGTACGACTGAGTCATGCGACTGAGTGTTGTATGCGATTGAGTCTATGCGATTGAGTCTATGCGAGTGAGT
Source organism: Flaveria linearis (assembly GCA_024085815.1). Taxonomy (NCBI): domain Eukaryota; kingdom Viridiplantae; phylum Streptophyta; class Magnoliopsida; order Asterales; family Asteraceae; genus Flaveria; species Flaveria linearis. The sequence continues at coordinate 29,814,330 of CM044014.1, forward strand.
GTGCATGCGATTGAGTCAATGCGAATGAAATGGTGTGCGATTGTGCGTGAGTCATACGACTGAAAGTCCAATCGCACGAATGAATGTTCAACCGTACGAATGAAGCTGATTCGTACGACTGAAGGTCCAATCGGACGTATGGAGGTTGAGTCGTATGACTGAGTCTTGCATGGTACGACTGAGTGCTTAGTCGCACGAATGAAGGTTCAATCGTACGAAAGTAGCTAATTCGTACGACTGAAAGTCCACTCGTGCGAATAGAGCGTCAGTCTAGCATCCAGTCCTGTTGTATGACTAATGATGTGTGTGTACTACCCACGACCGAACCGAAACTTCCAGAGCCTATTGATATCATCTTATGCCTTATGCTCTTTATTAATGCTTATCAGTAACTGTCAATAGGTGTTTGACTGTTCATAGCATCCTACCATTGGAATCTTTCATCATACGTGCTTATCATCTATTCTGTGAGTTTCGTGGCCCCTTTTTACGCTTATAAAACCTTTTTAAACATTTTCTACTCGGGGGAAAAGAATGCTCACTTATTTACTTAATTACAGACACCTTCCTTAATGGAAGTTGGCTGCTACTTATATGAGTAACTTACCTTGCTAAACTTGTTGATTGATACTAAGGATAAATGGATGTCATGTAACTGGTTTAGGTATCATTCTATGTATGTATAGGATAAATGGATGTCATGTAACTGGTTTAGGTATCATTCTATGTATATCGTGGATGTGGTGGGAATGCTGCGGAGGACCCTATACATAAGCATCCCCGGTATACTATGAATGTGCTCAAACCGGGTTACATGATGATTCTGACTGTTTGCTGCTATATGAATTTGAATTATGTGCTATGTTACCCTATGTATGTTACTTAGGGGTTTTACATTACCATGCACTACTATTTGATGTTACGTGTTGATTTATGCTACTTGTGGATGCCATTGACCTTGGATGCTCTCGGCTGTGTGGTTCTTCTGTGTGGTTCTTCAGTGTGGTTCTTCTTAACCGATCATCCATTACAACCATTAATTCCGGTAATTGGGACCTAAAGATTGGTTTGGTTGTAACCTATACGTATGCGCTGTGTGGATCTTGCTACGTCATGTTTAACTTGACACGTATGCGATGTGTGGATCTTGCTACGTCAAGTTAAACTTACTGTGCTATGGAAAACCTTTTTATATAACCATTAATCCCGGTAATGGGACCTAAGGATTGGTTTGGTTATAAACTAAACGTATGCACTGTGTGGATCTTGCTACGTCTTTATAAACTATATTCTTTTTGGAGAAAACTTTTCTTTACAGCCATCAATTCCTGTGAGGAACCGAACATTAGGTTTGGCTGTAGCTATTTACAACTAGTAAAATCGCCTATACATAAGCGTAGTCGCGGTAACTTTTATCAAACTTACTTACTGTTTTCATCTTAACAACTTTTATTACTTAAAACCTGCGAAGCTCACCAACAATTATGTTGACCGTTTTGAGCATTTCTTTTCAGGTGAACAAGGTAATTGAAGAATCTAGGAGTGCTGCCTTTTAGAGGAGACCCTAGGATGCATTTTGTGATTATTATTCTTGTAAAGCTTGAACAGGACTTTTGTACACTTGTTCCCGAGTTGTGGGAATTTACATTACAAGTTGTCTTTAATGCTTATGTGATCATTATGTTGTGCTTATGACTATGATGTCGTGAACTTGATTATACACGACACAAGTCTCCATTGTGTTCGGGTGTCGTCATGACACGCTTGTCATCATATTTTATTGCTACTCTATCACATACCATGTGTTATGACGATCCCGTCTAGCTCACATTCCCCGTGTTTCCGCTATCAGCGGGGTGTGACAGATACACATTGGTTTGCTTCTTGCACTGCCATGAAACAAGCCTTGGTCCTAAAAACTGGCATCCACCAGTTATGGATTTTCAGTTGTTGTTACACCCTCCATAGTCACTATCTGAATATGAGTAAAGACTGAAATCTCCATCTTTTGGATACCACAGTCCTAGAGCTGGTTTACCTTTCAGATATCTGAATATTCTCTTCACAGCATTCAGATGGGACTCTTTTGGGTCTGATTGATGCCTGGCACAAACACAAACAGAAAACATTATGTCAGGTCTACTGGCAGTTAAGTACATTAAAGAACCGATCATTGATCTATACAATCTTTGATCTACTGATTTTCCAGCAGGGTCAGGCATAATCTTGTCTATTATTGAGGCAGGTGTCTTGCATGAAGTTGTATCAGCAAGATTGTACTTCTTCAGGATTTGATGAATGTACTTTTCTTGATTGATGAAAATGCCATCTGCTTTCTGATGAACTTGTAAGCCAAGGAAGAATGTCAATCTCCCATTGAGCTCATCTAAAATTCAGATTTCATTAACTCTTCAAAGCTTTGACACAGTTTCTTGTTGGTTGATCCAAATATTATGTCATCAACATATATTTGAACCGCCAAAAGATCTTGATGTTCAGTTTGAGGAAGAGTGTCTGATCAATGGTTCCTCTTTTGTAACCATTCTTCAGCAGGAAAGATGACAATGTGTCATACCACTTCCTTGGTGCTTGATGAAGACCATATAAAGCTTTGTCAAGCTTGTATACTCTATGTGGATAGTCAGGATCCTCAAATCCAGGGGGTTGAGCCACATATACTTCTTCATCAATTTTCCCATAAAGGAAGCACACTTCACATCCATTTGATAGACTGTGAACTTCTTGAATGAGACATAAGCTAGGAAGACCCTTATAGCTTTAATTTTTGCAACTGGTGCAAAAACTTCATCATAGTCTATCCCTTCTTCTTGAGTATATCCTTGTGCAATAAGTCTGGCTTTGTTTCTCACGATTATACCTCTGTTATCCAGCTTGTTTTTAAAGAGCCACCTTGTTCCTATTGGATGTTGACCTTGAGGCAAGTCTACAAGATTCCACACCTTTTGTTTTCTGAATTGTTGTAGCTCTTCTTGCATAGCCTCAATCCAGCTGTTGTCTTTTAGAGCAGCTATAATATTTGCAGGAACTGTCTGAGACAAAAAGCAGGTGAACAGGAAAATGTTTGCTACTCCTCCTTTGCTCCTTGTAGTTCTTGCATTCAGGTCTCCAATGATATTATTTGAGGGATGAGACTTGTGAATTCTGCTTGTTGAAACAGCATCAACTGGAATTGTTGATTCTAAGTTTGAGAAACCGATGGATGCACATGCATTCAGATGAGAAGATGAGTCTATGAAGTAATCAAATGGCTCATGTTCATTAGGATCAGCTTGAGTTTCAGTTGCTGCATGGTTGTCTTCTTCCGCAGGAAGTTCTGCAGAAGTATTTTGTTCTTTCGTAGGAGTAACTGCAACATCTACGGAGGCATTTTGTACTTCCGTAGGGGTTACTTCACCATCCACGGATGAACCTTGTTGATTTGCTGGCATGTTTTGTTGATTCAACACATCCTCTCCATCCCTTTGGTCATTGGTTGAAACATGATTTACATCTACGGATGCTGATGCATCTTCGGATGTATTTATATGTGCTGCGGATGAAGGATTTGCTTCGGATGTAGCTGCATACTGCTGACTTGATTCTTGCTGAGGTGCAGTTGAAGGTTGTGCCCTTGGTGGGTCAGCTGTCAGTGGCACTTCATTCAAACTTGGAGGCACAAATGGATAGCATGTATCCGTAGAACCTGCATTGATCAGATAACCAGAGTTAAATGATTCAGTTAATGCATCAATATCAAATAACCAAGATGTTCCTTTACAGATGTAGTAAACATGGATTCATCAAAAGAAACGTTGGGAGTCTCTTCAACAATGTTATGTTCTGGAATATAGACCCTATATGATTTAGAAGTGGATGAATATCCAATAAAGAAACCATCATAGGCTTTTTCAGAAAATTTTCCCAATTATTCTTTAGTATTTAATACAGACACATGACACCCAAAAGCTCTAAGTTATCCTATAAAAGGTTTTCTTTTAAATAAGAGCTCATAAGGAGTTTTATTATGTTCTTTGACAATTAATGTCCTATTTGAACATTGCAAGCTGTATTCACAGCTTCTGCCCAGAAGGTTATGGGCAACTGAGAATCAGCTAGCATTGTTCTGGCTGCTTCTATGAGAGTTCTATTTCTTCTTTCAGCCACTCCATTTTGTTGTGGAGTTCTTGGTGCACTGAATTGTCTTGCTATCCCTTTATTTCTGCAAAATGAATCCAGATCAGCATTAACAAATTCAGTTCCATTATCACTCCTAAATATTTTAACTTTTAAATCAAGTTGATTCTCAATCTTAATCACGAGTCCATTAATGTTTCAGATGTTTCACTCTTATGTTTTAAGAAAAAGACCCATGTGAATCTAGTGAAATCATCTACTATCACCAAACAATATTGCCTTTTTTCAATGCTCATCACATTGGTTGGACCAAAGAGGTCCATGTGAAGCAATTTGAGTGGTGTAGTATTAGTGTTGATTATTTTGGATTTATGAGACACTCTATGTTGTTTTCCTTTGTAACATGAAGAACAATGATTAGAACAATGAAATTCTTTCTTTGGTAATCCAATGACCAAGTCATTTTTCACCAATTTATTCATGTTCTTCATGTTGGAATGAACAAGCCTTCTATGCCACAATTGTGATTCATCTTCTGAAGACTTAGACAGCAGGCATATCTCATGGCTTATGAGTGATGTGTTGTTCATACTCAGAACATATGTGTTTCCTTTTCTTGATACTTTTATAAGGATCCAGTCTGCTGGAACTGCAAAACCTGGCTTAAGAATGTAACAATTAGTGTTATCAAATAGTGTAGTGTAATTTTGATCACAAATTTGAGATACACTGAGTAAATTGTACCGCAAATTTTCACAGTAATTTACTTTTTCAAATGTTAAAACACCATTTGTTACAATTCCCTCACCAACTATTTTACCTCCCTTCTTATCCCCACCAAATGCCACATAAGAGGCATGTTTATGTTTGAAGTCATGGAGAAGTGCACAGTTTCCTGTCATATGTCTGGAACAACCATTGTCAACATACCACTTGTTATCAGCTCTCCATGATTGTTCCTGCACACAAAAAGAAATCAGTTAGAATTGACAACCCAAGCCTTAATTGTCTTGGGTTTGCCAGAAGTGTCAACAATAGTTACTCCTTCATGAATTAATCTTGAAGTTTCAGTATTAGTTGTTTCTTTTTGATTTGATGGTGGTGAGGATGATTCTGTTAAAGATGATTCAGGTGTTTGGATGTCTTCTTGCTTATCTGATTCTTTCTTCAACTTATCTTGTTTTGGCTGATATTTTAACTTTGAGGATGCTCCTGTATTTTTGAAAGTTACTTCATCTTTCAACTTTGATTGATTTACAGGAGTTCCTTTTTCAAAGTTATCAAAGAAATCATCAACTGCTTCAGTCTGTTTATCTGACAAATCCACCTTTTTGTGAGGTGTCTTAGACTGTGTTGTTGTTTTCTTCATCAAAGTCTTATCCACAGCAGAGGATCTTTTCTTTGATTTTTGTTGTTCTTTTTGCATCTTTGATTCTTTCTCACTCTCTGAAGATTGAGAATCTGATTCAGATAATGCATCATGTGACTTCTTTTTGCTCTTTTTCTTGTTCTTCTTGTTGAAATAACATTCCTGAGTTGAATGGTTATTTTTGTCACATATAGCACAGTGTTTGTTGAAGTAGCAGTCAAAAGTCATGTGATTGTTCATATTGCATATGGAGCAATAACTGCTGAAATAGCATTCATCAGTATTGTGATTCTTCATATCACACCATTTGCAATATTTATCTTCTGAATTTTCTTCAGATTCAGCCTTCTTTTTCTTGTTCTTTGTCTCCTTTCCTGATGGATCACTTGATTTCTTCTTGCTTTTGGTAGGAGCATCATCAGCTGAGTCTTGTTTACTTTTGACTGCTTTTTGTTGTTTGTTGGCAGTCCCTTTTTCCTCATCCGTAGATTTGGTTTTACTCTTCCGTGGCTTCTCTACGGATTCAGCAGCTTTTCCCTTCTGCAGATGTTCTACAGACTTGGCTATTTTTGCTTTCCGTAGATGTTCTACGGATTCTTCAGATTTTTCCATCCGAAGATCTTCAACACTTGAATTTTTCTTGTTCTTTGTTGAAGTTTGTTGCTTCTTACCTTTATCTGACTGAGATAAAGGTACCTGCTCACTTGATCCGCTGTTATTAACTTTGTGAAGGTTCAGTTCTTGAAGTCCTTTATTCAGTTCAGCAATTCTTTTGCAGATAGTCTTCAGCATATTTCGTTGCTTTGGAGGATACTGCAGCTTTGATTCTTCAAGGGGAAGACCAGTTTCAACTTGAACATTCTTACCAATGTTCAGTTGATCAGTATCATATTCATCAGAATCATCCAAGTCATCATATTTATCAAAGTCTGAGTCATTATGTTTAAGTGATTCTGATTCAGTAGATTCAGTTTTACTCATCTCAGCTTCATTGTTGATGTTTGTTTTTATATTAATTTTGGTGCTTGGCAAAATGATTTGACAAAGTATTTGTCATTGTTGCAGGCAAAGTTGTATAGTTATCATTAATAGGTGGTGCAACAGCATTATAACCCAACCCATACCTGTTCTTTGATTCAATATGAGAGTTTAACAACTTCTCATATTGCTGAGATGATAGTTGAAACTTCTGAAGTTTCACTTCAGTAGATGCATGATCAGCCATGGATTTTGTTAAGGAAGTGGTCAGATGCTCAACTTGGGCTTTGAGGCTGTAATTTTCAGAAACATATTTTTCTAAATCCTTTTGCAAAGAACTAATTTTGATTTGATATAATTTATGTTCTCTTAAATGGGATTCATTTAAAATCATTGTTTCTTTTACTTTGTCAGCCAATTGTTGAGCATGGACTCTGTAACGTTCAACTTCCTCAACACATGTTGATGAACATAACCTGTCTTTTACCTCTCTGGCCATAGGAGGAACTTTGTTTTCCATGTGTGCCATTAATGCTTGATTCTCTTCCAAGACTACCTTTTCATACGTGCTCCAGTCACATGTTCCATCTTGAAGTATGATCAGTCCTGACTCCTTAGAATTGCTTGGTCCTGCTGATACATTTATGGCTGGTGGGGATGTATTTGTCAGCTGAGGTTGTCTGTGTAGAGATCTTTGAGAGGTTGATTGCTGATTCTGATATTACTGTTGCTGCTGATGTTGATGCTACTGATGCTGCTGATGCTGCTGCTGCTGATGTTGCTGAGATGATTGTTGGTTGTATTCTCTAGAGAAGTGTGCATAGAGATTGCATTTGAAACATCTGACTTTTTACTTATCAACGCCAATCTTTGATGTTTACTAGCTGCAGCCAGATTCTTATTTCTCCTCAGATATTGCTTAGCTCTGTAAGCAATCATAGCCATCTGCCATTGTAGATCTATCTCTTCTACTACATCAGGGGGCAGTTCCTCCAAATCTTGCTGGCAGATGTTTGTGATGTTAGTGAGCTTCCAAGATAAGCTTGAAAGCTAGAACTAAAAGCTGCAAAGGCTGCTTTTTGTTCTTCAGAATCCAATATCACAGTAATTGGTTCTGATTGATTGTTTTGTTGAGAAGATTTATCAGTTGCTTTAGTATCTCTTTTCTCAGCAGATCTTTTTTTTTTGGTTCTTACTTTGAGATGATTTCTTAGTTGGTTTGGAGGCATAGAAACTAACTTCCTCTTCATCATCATTCAAAGTACAAGAGTTATCACCTTCATTATTTGAGATAAATGCACTTCCAGCATTTTTGGTTTCTTTGAAGTGATAAGGTGAGACATGAGTTTTCACACTCTTGTTTCTTGACTGTTCATCCATTTCAAGTGCTTCTACTTTAGCAACCAGAGTATCCAGACCAGTTGTCTTAAGATCTATGGTGTTCTTGAACATGGATACAGTTTGCTTCCAACTTTCAGGCAAAGTGTGGAGCATTTTCTTGTTGAGTTCCTCAGTAGTATACTTCAACTCCAAGATGTTCATTTCAGTAACAAGTTGCATAAATCTATGGAGTTGTTGAGGAATTGATTCACCCTTAATATGATGAAAGGTTTCATATTGTGATCTGATGGTGTCTTTCCTTATGCTTCGGATCTCATCACTCCCTTCACAGAGAGTGTGGAGTATCTTCCACAAGGAATTTGCTGTTTTGTAGTTCTCGCACCTGATTAATATCTCTTCAAGCAAAGCCATACTAAGCAAACTGTATGCTTTAATATCGACTTTAACCTTCTTAACATCATCAGGTGACAAGTCCTTTGTGCTGATAGGCTGATTCTTGTCATTATAATCCGGCCCAAGAGTGGGTGGAATATAAGGACCCTCAGTGATGGACTCCCACAAGTCAGAATCTGTGTAGTTCACATGATTTCTGAACTTGATCTTCCAGGATTTGAAATCAGCTTTGGTTTCCAACTTCGGCGGTTGATATGATCCTCCACCAAAAGTACTCATGTTTAATGCAATGTTATGAATAAACCTTGAATGTTAAATTGGACAAACCTATCAAAGACTCAGATCTAGTATTCAATTGATTTGAATATAGATTTAAATCAAACAAGCAATGAGAAAATGCTTGCTGAACGATAAGTCGCTAAAATAATTGTTTAAAAATTAATTAAAAATTTTAATACTGATAGATCAATTGATCTAAATCAATAAGCACTTGGCTCTGATACCACCTGTGAATCCAAGGATCTCAATTCAGGAATTATCAGTATTAAAATAAATCAAATCAATGATCGCGGAATTATCATCAATTGACATTTAATTGTTTTAATGATTATCGATGAACACAAACACAAAACACAATAAATATAAACTCAATAATTATTCAAAGTATCTCATTAATTATCAGTAATGATTATAAAAGAATAATTAAGAATGACTATGAACAATGATTTCTGTGAATCGAATAATGTTGTTGTTGATGTGACGGCGATTAGGGTTGCATGATGATGTAACTCTTGACAGCCGTAATATTGCTTGATTGTGTTCCCCGAGATGTGAAACCTAGGACTCATATTTATAGACGGTCTGAGTCGGTTAAGGAAACACCGGATCTCTTGGGATTTGTTATTGATTGTGTTGACTTGTTTGACTTCTTGGTATTTGAAATCTCACAAGTATTCTGTTCTTCCGCAGGAGTCTTGTCATCCGCAGGAGCTTTGTTCTTCCGTAGATGTCTTGGTCTTCCGTAGAAGTGTTGTTCTTCCGTAGGAACTGTCTTCCGTAGAAGTCTTCACTTCATACAATCCTTGATCATCCACATGAATCTTCACTTGTATAGTCTTGTAAGAAACATATCTACGGATTAACAATAATGTTCATTCGTAGATGCTTCTTACACTTGGTCAATTTCAGGAATCCTACCAAGTATATTGATTTTGCATGTCAATAGTTATAAAGCAACACACATATATATGGGTTAACCTATAGATCCAATGCACATATATATATATATATACTCACTGTTACAATTATTAATTACAAGACTTGATCCAAGTTCTAAGCCTATACAAAATGATCTAGACCTATACTATCTAGATCCAACAGTACATACGCCTTAGTTAATGCGGATGCTTAGCAACAAATGCGCCAAGTGTTTGTTCATCGGCATTTGTCAATGCTGATGACCAAACACTACTGCGATAGAAGAAAAACAAATGCTGATAAAGATCAACACATCCGCATTAGTTAATGCAGATGAACAACAACAAATACTGATAAAAACTTTTTATACTTAGATTAGATTATAGTACAGGGGTAATTTAGTCTTTTGTGAAGGCTTCCAGTCTGCCTATAAATAGAATAGAAATCCTCATGTGTGAAAATAACAAAAAACTGAAGATAGATATTAGACAATCAGAATATTTTGTTTCATCTTATGCTCACAAGATGTATTGTTACTGTATACTGCTCAAACCCTAGCATTTATTGTAACCATTCACCTTAATCAATACAAAGAGCATTTATGAGTATTTCATGCATTCAAAAAATGTTCTGTGATTGTTTGATTCTGCCTTACAATCATTGACTCAATCATCATATTAGGTCCTTGTTGATTCACAACAACAGAGAATATCATTCTCACACACAGTCAATTGTTATCAGAGCCTTGGCTCTCAGTTCTTCTTCAGATCTACATAGTTCTAAGCTGAACTCGATTGATCTGGTGATTGAGTTGCTGGTAGAGTGTTCGACTACCTCTATTCAGTATACAAGTTGAATATCTACTGAAATACTTCGACAGTCACTGTTCATCCGTAATCACCCTCATGAACAAATTTGTGAACAGTTACTCAACCATAAAATCATAATAGAAACATAAAAAAACTTCTGAAAATTACATAAGAAGTTCTAACAAATTGCTGCCTACACTCAGTAGATCTGGTTATATAAGTCTGTTTTGGACTATTTGGACTAGGTGTACTTAACAATCAATCTAATCGTTATTCAAACAAGTTAAAACAATTTATTAATATGGATTCACATACTTTCTCTGAACTTGGTCATACTCCTAAACCTCCTATGCTTAAACATAAATCTGAGTTTAAACAATGAAAGATTAGGTTCATGAATTACAATACAGGTGTAGATTTGGACTATTGGATTTCCATATGTAAAGGGCCTCACATTCTAATGACACTTTCTGCTGACCAGGCTGCTCTGTACAAAACCTCAAGAATACCTATAGAGGATCTTACTCTTGATGATGATGACTACAAAAAGATAAAAAATGATCTCAAAGCATATCCCATTCTGACTCAAGCATTGAAAATAGATGTGCTAAAAAGGCTTGGGAAGTATGGAACAACCAAAGCTGTGTGGGATGCACTGCTGATTATGTGTGAAGGCAGCAGTGAAATAGCTGAAATTAACAAGGATAAACTTGTTAATCAATATGAAACCTTTCATCACTCTAAGGGGGAGTCAATCTTAAAATAATTGCATAGATTTGTGCAGCTGGTGAATGATTTAGAGATTATGGGGGTTACGTATAAAGTCAAAGAGCTGAACAAAAAGATGCTTCATAACCTTCCTGAAAGCTAGAAACAAAATGTTACCATGCTGAAAAACACTCTTGATCTAGAGAGTACCACCTTAGACATAATGATTGCCAAAATTAAAGCTCTTGAACTTGATTAAAGGAGCAGGAACCTTGGTGGACCTCGAGTTATTGAAGCATATAAATTTTCATCAGACACTCACTCGATGGAAAATGCATTCATTACTGAGGATGATGATTTTCTCTCCTCAAGAGATCAAGTGAAGACAACCGGTTTCATTACTGCTCCATCAACAAACAAGCCATCAACATCATCTTAAACGACAGGGTTCACTGCCACTCCTACAGGTATGTCTGAAGACCGAAGGTCTGAAGAGCAAAAGGCTACTTACAATGCCTTTGTTGCAAGCTTTGAAGCCTACTTGGGAGGAAGACTCACTTCTGCCCACCTGATCCAAGAAGACTTAGAAGAAATGGATCCAGATGATGTGAAAGAAATGGATCTGTAATGGCAAATGGCTATGATAACAATAAGAGCCAAGAAGTTCTTTAGAAAATGGAGAAAGCTTAGTTTGAATGAAAACACAAAACTTGGATATGACAAATCCAAAGTTAAATGCTTCAATTGTGGTATGACTGGCCATTTTTCAAGAGAATGTAATGCTCCTAGAAGAAATAACAATAGTTTCCAAAGGAATTATCAGGGCCAATCAACCTCACAACCAAACTCAAGTTATCAATCCAACAATCACCAACAACAATATCAACATCCATACCAGAGTCAGCCACAACTGACAAATCAAGCTCATGGAACCAACCAATCTAGCTCAAATGTGTCATCAGACAAGTGGAGTATGTGACTTGAGCTTATATGCTGAGGAAGTAAAGCCTCAATTTCAAAATCATGCTCTCATGGCTCACATCAACGATGGCCCAACACCAATGCCATCTGAGGTAAAATCTAATCTGTGTAGTGATAAATGTATTGTTGAACTATAGGGTTACCGTGAGCACAATCACAAATTGGCAGCTAAAATCAAAGAAGAAAAAGTAAAATCTGAGATGTATAAAAGAGAAATCAAATGCTTTGAAATAAAAATCAAATCTCTCATCTCCGATATAGAAAAACTGCTTGGAGAAAATACACTCTTACAGCTAAAAATAAAAATTAACTAAAAAGCTAGCCCAATCTAAAGCTGAGCAATCAGTTACAAAAGTAAAACTTGAAAAGTTTCACTGTTTTCAGCTAAGATGCAAGAGTTACTTGATTCACAGAAGGAGCATAATGATATGACTGAGATTGGATACAATTCATGTCCCCCACCATATAATGACAATTACACTGTCATGCCTGAGTCTGTCACTCTGACTGATAAAATTAAACCTAAAACTATTAAACCTAAATTAATAGTAACTCAAATCACTAATCCTCAAAATAAACCAAGTGTTTATATTGAAACAAATGAGGAGAAAATTAAGTTAGGTAATCCTAACAAAATCATAGAGTACTCAGACAAGATAGTGAATGTCATTAAACCAAGAAGTCATGTCAAAGCCATAGTGCCTTTTATGAAATTTGTTTCAGCAATTTCCAAAGAATAAAAGATAACAGATGATTCTGTGAAACCATCTGCTGAAAGCAAATCTGATTGTGAGATCAAATCTCCAAAGAATTCAATCAAATCAGATAACGTTTCACCAAAAATCAAATGCAAAATCTCACTGGTTTCAAAAACAAAGATCAAATCAGATCCCCAATCATCAAAACTAAAGCAAGGGGTTGGTTTTGATATTTTCAATAAAGATCATGTAAACCAACAAGAAAAAGAGGATAGGAAAAGTTTAAGAAAGCAAAATCAGCCTAAGAAAATCAAAACTAATAGTGTTGTGAAACACGCTACTAAAAGGGCTGATCATGCTTCCTCACCAAAATCAAAGATTGAGGCTCAGTCTAAATATGGTAAAGCTACTGAGGCCTCAACACCAGTATCAGTGTCAAGAAACAAACATATGTATTGTGACGTGTGTGAAATGTCAAATCACAGAACAGATAAGTGCTATTTTAATCAATATTGCTCAATCTGTGACATGAACAATCATTCCACCAAAAATTGCTATTTAAATAAATATTGTTCTGTTTGTGATATGACCAACCATAACACATCTGATTGTTTCTTTAAACAAAATGCCTTGAGAATTCCTCAAAGCAAGCCCATCTCACCAATCACATCTGTGAAACCCAAAATCAACAGTCATTTTCATCATAAACAATTCAAGACTTCCAGTTTTGATGATGATTTGAGTAATCTAAAAGAGTTAAAGAGACTTCAAAAAAATATAAATCACAACTTCAGAGAAACTCATTATTTTCAAAATTGAAAAACAAAGTTTGACAATAAAAAATGTGTCCAATTTCTGAAAAGAAATAGGGATCAAAGGTTTGAATACTCTTATGACTCTTCAGTTGATGTTGATGTGATGAACTAACCATGATATAAACAGAAATCAACCATAACCCCATCCCCCAAGTCATAGTTTAGAGGAAAGTATCGACAAGTTACTATCATAGATAGGAACAGGAAACCCAAGACCATCATGGCTTAGGTTCCACATTCTAATTAGTTCTTTTTGTGCTAGCAGGGTCATTCATACATGTCCATTAGCTTATGGTATGTGGACAGTGGATGCTCCCGACACATGACTATAGATCATTCCCTCCTTCATGATTTCAAGCATATTCAAGGAACTACTGTGGCATTTGGTGGAGATTCACAAGGTGGCAGAATCACTGGTGAAGGATCTGTGACAAATGGGGTGTTGAGCTTTGAGAGAGTGAACTACTGTGAACAACTAAATTTCAATCTGCTCAGTCTGTCTCAGATCTATGACAAGAAATATTTAACTCAATTCACTGACACTCATTGTTACATTCTGAAGCCAGGATTCCAAATTCCTGAAGAATTGGTTGTCTTGAAGTCCTCTAGGAAGAATAACACCTATGTCTTAAACCTTAATTCTGCTTTACCAAAAGAAAAAACATGTCTTCTTTCAAAGCATCTTTTAATAAGTCTCAGCTTTGGCACACACGTTTGCGACACACCAATTTTAAAAACATAAACAGATTGGTCAAGGGAAATCATGTCATTGGTTTACCCTAAAAAGAATTTCACTTTATTGATCACTGTTCAGCGTGTCTCAAAGGAAAACAACATAAGTCTTCCCATAAGTCAAAACTGGTGAACACAAACGATTCTCCATTGAAGCAACTTCATATAGATCTTTTTGGACCAACTCATGTTATGAGTATTGGAAAGAAATAGTATTGTTTGGTGATCATAGATGACTTTTCCAGATTTACATGGATATTCTTCTTACTTCATAAAAACGAAGCATCCCAACTAATAAAAGATTTTATCATAAAAATTGAAAACCAACTTGATAATAAAGTTAAAACAATTAGAAGTGATAATAGGACAGAATTTAAGAATGAAGATATGAGTTCATTTTGTACAACCAAAGGCTTCACTCCTCAATTTAGTATAGCTAGAACTCCTCAATAAAATGGGGTAGCTGAAAGGCGAAATAGAACACTAATTGAAGCAGCACGAACCATGCTAGCCGATGCTAAACTGCCAATTACCTTTTGGGCAGAAGCAGTTAACATATCATGCTTTGTACAAAATAGAACTTTGATTATAAAAGAAAGCAACAAGACTCCTTATGAAATTATCTTTCAAAGAAAACCATTTATTGGATTTTTCAAGTCATTTGGTTGTCCTGTCTTAATATTTAACACCCGAGACCATTTAGGATAGTTTTCATCCAAGTCTGATGAAGGATTCTTTGTAGGTTATTCTTCTGTCTCAAAGGCTTATAGAGTGTTTAATCATAGATTATAATTGATGAATCAACAAATGTTCAATTTAAGGAACATTCATTTCCCAAATCAACAAATGGTCCTGACTGGTTGTTTGATATTGATTTATTTATAAAATCTTTTGATCAATTTCACTTGTCTGATACGGGAAACCTACAATCAGCTGAATCTTCATCACTAGTAGAAAGAAGGAATGACGTTCTAATGTTCCTCCAACTTCTACTGAGCAACTTAATGAAGATGTCCTACTACAAGCTGATCCTGTCAGACAATCATTTCAAAATCAAAGTGTTTCAATGAGGATGGTCCTAGCAAAATACCATCTCCTTCAGAAGAACCATCCACTGAAGTCAGAACTCAATATCATGCTACACCTCCAGTTGAAACTGAAAGAACTTCGAATGATGGAAGTAATCAAAATGTTGCTGATGCTGAAGCAAGAACTAGAACAGTCTTTGATTATTTTCACAACTCCCCTATAGTACAAGATAAAGTTGCCTCTCACCAAGATGATCTGAATGGCTCCAATATTGATGTAACCATTGCTGGTGACTCAATTCCATCCACCAGAATACACAAGAATCATCCAGTAGATAGCATCATTGGTGAACTTAATGAACGGGTGACAAGAAGCAAATCAAGCATAGCAAACATCTGTTTGTTCTCTTGCTTTCTTTGTCAAACAGTACCCAAAAATATCAAAGAGGCTCTTCAAGACAATAGTTGGATTGAGGCAATGCAGGAAGAGTTACTACAATTCAAGAAACAAGAAGTATGGCAACTGGTAGATCCTCCCTAAAGTACAATACCGTATCGGTACCAGGTGGCTATACATGAATAAAAATGATGACAGGGGAATCTTCATTAGAAACAAAGCAAGACTAGTGGCTTAGGGGTATATGCAAGAAGAAGGAATTGATTATGATGAAGTGTTTGCTCCTGTAGCCAGACTAGAAGCAATAAGACTCTTTCTAGCATATTCAACATTCATGAAATTCACTGTTTATCAAATGGATGTGAAATGTGATTTTCTATATGGAAAGATTACTGAAAAAGTCTATGTGTGTCAACTTCCTGGATTTGAAGAAAAATTTTCCACACAGGGTATACAAGCTTGACGAAGCCTTGTATGGTCTTCATCAAGCTCCAAGGAAGTGGTATTAGACTCTATCATCTTTTCTTCTTGAAAACAGATATAAAAGAGGAAAGATTGATCAGAATCTTTTTAGAAAGAGAAAAGGAAAAGACATGTTTCTAGTTTAGATATATGTGGATGATATCATCTTTGGCTCGACAAACAAACTCTGCAAAGACTTTGAAGACCTCATGCATTCAAAATTTCAAATGAGTGCTATAGGGGAACTCACATTCTTTCTAGGAGTGCAAGTCCAACAGAAAGCAGATGGAATCTTCATCAATAAAATACGTGGAAACAATGTTGAAGAAGTTCAAGTTTGCTGATTGTCAGTCCATCAGAACTCCTGTTGACACTAAAGTGAAGATTGGTCCGGATCCTGAAGGCAAACCATTAGATCAGACTCACTATCATTCTATGATAGGTTCACTTATGTATCTAACAGCCAGTAGGCCTGACATTATGTTTGGTGTTTGTGTATGTGCCAGATATCAAGCAGATCCCAAAGAATCCTATGTGAATGCAGTCAAGAGGATATTCAGATATCTTAAGGGCAAGCCTGCTCTTGGATTGTGGTATCCGAAGGAAGAAAACTTCAATATCCATGCATACACTGACAGTGATTATGGGGATGCAATTTCAACAGAAAATCCACTTTTGGCGGTTGTCAATTTCTTGGTCCCAGACTAGTCTCCTGGCAGTGCAAGAAGCAGACAAATATATCTGTCTCAATAGCAGAAGCTTAGTATATTGCAGCATCACCATGTTGTTCTCAAGTACTCTAGATTTAAAATCAAATGCTTGATTATTGTTGGACCAAAAGAACCAATGAGCCAAGATCAGGAAAACCTCTAAGCCCCACATGACACCACAACAACTGCTGAAGACCTTCATCAGCATTTTGACAAAGTCTGAAGAATCAACAGCTGAAGATCAAAGATCTGAAGTACAACAGCTGAAGATCCCAAAGTGCTGAAGATAAGTACTGAAATCTGAAGTACTGATAAATACAAGTACTGAAGACTTCAAGTACTGAAGACAAGTGCTGAAGATCAAAGTCTGAAGAACTGAAGAACTGAAGATCAACTACTGATGCACAAAGTCTGAAGACAACGACTGAAGACATTAGCTGATGACAACTACTAAAGTCATCAGCTGATGAATCATCTGAAGATCAAAGTCTGAAGACCAAAGTGCTGAAGCTTCAGAGTTTGTCACAACAGCTGAAGAAGTCTTCTTCAGTTGTTGTGATGGTTTTTCTTTTCAGTAGTTTTATGTTTTTCCTTTCAGTAGTTTGTACAACAGCTAAAGAGTTTGTTCTTCAGCTGTTATAGTTCAGTAGTTGTAAATGACTGAAGAGTTTGTTCTTCAGTCGTTGTAGCTTTTCAGTAGTTTCCTTTTCAGTACTTGTAATAGGTAGAACACTTAGTAATTTTGTGAGAAGATGTCAGCTGTTGTGACATCTTCAGTAGTTTAAGTGTTCTATCAGTAGTTAGTTAAATAACTGTAAATGTCAGTGGAATCTGACAACAGTATGGGTCTTTTGCCTATAAAAGGGCAGTGACCCAATTGTATTTTGGGCCAAAACATGTGAAATAAACAGAATATTATTCCTTTTAGGCAGAATTATTCTCTCTCTCTCTACATTTACTTTACATGCAATATTCTTTATGTTCCTGCATTAATTGCTAATTTTCGTGCTAAATCCGCTGCGAATACAACCTAATTGATCAAACTAGAGGCTGAGATCCTGTCAAATGGTATCAGAGCGGGTTAATCATTGATCGATTTCACTATTGATCATTTGAAACTGCTCTTTTGATCTCTACGTTTGATCGAATTAGCAATTTGCAAGAATTAGCTGTAGAGAGAGAGATTCTGCTGTTTCTGGCCGTAAACTTAAGGTTCTCTGGTGGTTTTGAGTTACATTTGTTTTGTTTAAACTTGAGTTTGACTAAAAACTGAGATGACTACACCAACAAACGATCCTCACAATACTGGTTCCTCAACCAAGCCTCCGATGCTTGTGAGAAATGAGTATAACATATGGCAACGTCGTATGCTTCACCACTTGTCTGTCAACAGTGCTGGTTGTTGGAAGTCAGTGGTGCATGGACCATACAAGCCTATGGTGAGCGTCCCCGAATCAAATGAACATGTTCCAAAGAAACCTGAACAATATTCGGACGAAGATCTAAAGCTGTTCGAAATTGATGCTAGAGCCCATGGAATTTTAGCCATGGCTATTCCAAATGAGATTTACTCAGGACTTTTGCATCATGAAACTGCTCATGACCTATGGGTTGCTTTGAAGGAACAATTCGGAGGAACCGATTCGGTCTTAGCAAACACTAGGGAAATCCTCGCCCAACAATATGCGACATTCTCTCATAGGAAGGGTGAGACTCTGACTCAGCAGTTTGAGCGGTTTTCTTGTTTGATCTCTGAATTGAAGATGGTCAAACAAGAGTACTCCAACAGCCAGATGAACAACAGATTCCTCAGATCACTGCCTGAGAGATGGGACACTTATACTATTGTCCTACGCTCCAGTGCAGATCTGGATACTCTATCTCTCACCCAACTTCATGGGAAATTTCTCACATTTGAGAGAGAGATAGAGCAAAAGAGGAAGTTGTCCACCTCTGGCAAGCTCACTGATGACTTTGTTCATGGCAATGCTGCCTTGATAAGTCAGGAGTCTGAATATGCTTCATCAGAGAGCTCTTATGATGAGCATATTGATTTCTCTACCAACTCTGAACAAGCTTTTGTTGGTGTTAGTAGTAGTTCAGGAGGTAGTAGTGATAACTGGTGCTTTTTGATGGAGGATTTGAAGGGCATTCCAGATGATGATCTGGAAGAGATGGATATTTTGAGCCAAATGGCAATGATCAATATTAGATCTCAAAAGTTCTACAAAAGAACTGGTAGGAAATTCCCTGGTCTCTCTGGCAAAACCAAAGTTGGTTTTGACAAGAACAAGTTGAGGTGTCACAAGTGCTAAAGGCTTGGACACTTTGCTAGAGAGTCTAGATCATCTGGATCTAACTCCTCTGCACCCTTTGTGACTTTTCCAAGCAATATCTCACAGCACAGAGGGCAACCTTCCTCCAGTTCTGGCCATCCATCGCATGCACAGGCATCACCTGCTTATTTTGTGCCTCAGGGTCATATGCCATACCCATACCCCTGCTACTATGTGCCTCAGCCCAGTCAAACTCAAGCACTTTCTGCTCAACCACCACAGGCTCTTCCTGAGCCTCAATCTTCCCCATCTCATCATCAAACACAACCTCAACAACACAGCTTCATCACCCCAGGAGTTGTTGACTGGAGTAGTCTGCCAGATGATCTATCTGGTCAGGAACAACTACTCCAAGGTGCTAGTCAACATGGTGGTGATAGTCCATTTGGAATTCTTGCTCTAATGGCCCTTGAGTCTGCTGAGGGGTCATCATCCAATGCCTCATCGCAAGTATCCTCTGAGGCCAAAGCCAAGCTTTGTTCTGAATCATGCATAGCAGCATTTGCTTCTATTAGAGAAGCAAATGTAGCTTTAATAGATAAAAATCTTGAGCTAGAGCAAACAATTTCCAAAAAGAAAGCTGAATTTGAGGCTGTACTTAATGAGAAAAATGATGAGATTTACAAGCTTAAATGCCAAATAAAAGATGGTAAAGCTAGGGAAGATGTACTTCTAGAGAAGTACAGAGACCTCAAGGAAACTCTTGCAAACACCCAAGTAGAGTGTGATCGATGGGTGCAATCATGCAAGGGTTTTGAAATGCTTCTTAGCAAGCAATCAGCTTCCAATGTGAAGTTTGGCATTGGTTATAATCATACTGCTCCTCCTACAGATTTTACTTCAAGAGCAGAAGTTGAATCTGATGGTGAGAGCAATAACCAATCCTTCTCATCATGTGACCTATTATCTTCTGATTCAGCATCATCAGAGATAAAAGTCAGCATTAGCTCCTGCCAAAACCAATCAGCTGATGCTACAACAGCTGATGGTTCAAATGCTGACTGTCACATGATCAAAAGGTTGATCAACTCAGGTGTTGTCTCTAAAAGTACTGAAAGTACTAGAGAGCAAGTGATAACACCTGAAGTTCAAACCTCAACTACTGCCAGCACTGAAGAGAAGAAAACTGACAGTAGAAAAGGTTTGAAAACAACTAAAGAAGAGGTCAGGAAAGCAGGTACTAAAGGGAAGAAAACTGCTAGTACTGATGACAAACAGCTGAAGAACAAGTCTTCAGCAGTTTCATCTTCTTTGGTTGATGATCAACACAAGATGAAGAAGAAGCCATGTGAGATATATGGCTTGTTCAATCATCTTACTGATGATTGCTGGTACAAAAGGGGTTCCAAACTCAAACAAAAAGAGAAAATTAAAGAGCAAATAATAAAATGAAAATGAGTTTGAAACCAAGTTTGTACTAGCAACATCAAAGCCTGAAATCCCTAAGCCCAAATCTAAATCTAAAAAGAAAGTAGGGACTACTCAGGCAACAGCTGAGGTTGCTCAAAAGAAGATGGTACAACATAGGAATCCATCATCAGCAAGTCCCAATGTGTCTGAAGAGCTGAAAGCTTTATCACAAAGTCAGACACAACTGGTGATGATGGTTCAGCATCTAATAGGAAGAGTCAACCATTTAGATGCTCCTGTGTTGAAATCACAGAAAAGGAAATCCAAGCCAAAGGGTTCCTCTTCTATACCATCTTCTTCACCTCAGGTTGTTACACATAACACACCTGTTAGTGTTGCACCTGTAGTTGAGAACAGACCCAAAACCAAACAGGTTTGGGTCTCTAAAACTAACTAACATGTGGTTATGATTGCAGGGTTCTTCAACATGCCAAAGAAGCATCTGGTATGTAGACAGTGGAGGATCTATGCACATGATAGGAAGCAGCTCCCTTCTTAATGACTACTCTCAAGGAAAGAAGGGATTTGTCTCCTTTGGCAATGATGCAAAGGGTTACATCATCGGAAAAGGCTTTGTTTCCAATGGGGAAATAAGGTTTGATGATGTTAACCATGTGGAGAATCTCAAGTACAACCTATTGAGTGTGAGTCAAATATGTGATAAAGGCCATGTTGCCCTTTTCACAAGCCAGAACTGTCGGATTCTGTCATCCAAAGTTCTAAATTTGATTGACAAGGTGTTAGATGAATACACTCTCCTGAAGGCCAACAGGACAGGAAGAGTGTATGCCTTAGATCTTTCCAAAAAGATAGATCTAAAAGGCCATCCTTGCCTATTCTCCAAGGCATCTCCTCAAGAGTCTACTCTATGGCATAGAAGGCTGGGGCATGTTAATTTCAAGAACATGAATCAGCTGATAAGCCATGGTTTAGTAAGAGGATTGCCTTTGAAGGAGTTCAAGTGTGAAGATAACTGCATTGCTTGCTTAAAAGGAAAACATCACAAAGTCTCATTCCCTTTAATAGAAGAACCAAAGTCCACTGCCTACTTGCAGCTCCTGCACATGGATCTCTTTGGTCCTGTCAGAGTGATGAGCATGGCAAAGAAGAAATACTGCCTGGTAATTGTGGATGATTATTCCAGGTTTGTATGGACTTTCTTCTTGCACTCCAAGCATGAAGCAGCCAAGACAATCATGAACTTTGTGTTATTTGTAGAAAAGCAGTATTCCCTACAGGTCAAGTGTGTGAGGAGTGATAATGGAACAGAATTTAGAAACCACACACTTGATGACTTCTACTTGTCCAAGGGAATTAAAAGGCAGTTTAGTATTCCTAGAACTCCTAAGCAGAATGGAGTGGTTAAGAGAAAAAACAGGACTCTCATTAAAGCTACAAGGTCAATGCTGGCTGACTCAGGATTGCCACTGACCTTTTGGGCTGAAGCTGTCAATACAGCTTGCTATGTACAAAATAGAGCTTTAGTGAATAAGAGGTTGATGAAGACTCCTTATGAAGTTCTTCATCATTTGGCTCCCCTGATTTCATTCTTTAGAGCCTTTGGGTGTCCATGTTTTATTCTCAACACTAGCAACCCACTCCAGAAGTTTGCTAGTAAGGTGGATGCAGGGTACTTTGTTGGTTATTCATCAACTTGCAAGGCATACAGAGTCTTCAACTGTAGGACAAAGGTGGTTGAAGAAACTCTGCATGTTAAGTTTAATGAATCTCCAAAGGACAAGATTCCACAAAACCCTGGGGAGTTGTTTGATCTGGACATACTGCAATATGTTCCTTATCAACCTCCAGCTATTGAGCCTGTCAACAGTTCTTCACCTGGTGGTACTGATGATGATGTAGTCAGTACTCACCTCTTCAGGTTTAGTGACAACCTGCCTGAGTCCACTAAACCTGATGCTCCTGTAGCTTCAGCAGCCCAATCCATAACAAATACTGATGAGATTTCTGCATGCTCTACTTCATTTGAGCTGCCATCTCCTACATGGTTTCAAGAATCTCCATCACCATTTGTTGCTGCTGAAAGTCCTACAAACACTTGCACTGACATTATAGTCTATCAAGAGCTGAAGGATCACCCCACATCTCAAATCATTGGTGATATCAATGCTGGAGTTTCAACCAGGAGTCAATGTCCAATTTCTGCTTCTATGCTCTCTTCATCAGTCAGCAAGAGCCAAAGAACTATCATGTTGCTTTAAGAGACAATGGATGGGTTGAAGCAATGCAGCTTGAGCTTCTTCAGTTCAAGAAACAGCAAGTGTGGGAGCTTGTTCCTTTACCCCAAGGCAAGTGTGCAATAGGCACCAAATGGGTATTTAGGAACAAAACAGATGAGAAGGGCCAAATCGTCAAGAACAAGGCCAGGCTGGTTGTCCAGGGGTTTGCACAAGAGGAAGGCATCAACTATGATGAGACCTTTGCCCCTGTGGCAAGACTGGAAGCAATCAGACTGTTCTTAGCTTATGCTGCCTTTCACAGTCTTAAGGTTTATCAAATGGATGTCAAAAGTGCCTTCTTATATGGTAAAATAAAAGAAGAAGTTTATGTGTGTCAACCACCAGGCTTTGAGGACAATAAACATCCTGATTGGGTGTACAAGCTTGATAAGGCTCTTTATGGGCTGAAGCAAGCTCCTAGAGCTTGGTATGAGACACTATCAACTTATCTTCTCCAAAATAAGTTCACTAGAGGCAACATTGATAAAACCTTATTCATCAAGACTGTGGGACAACATAAGCTCCTTGTTCAAATTTATGTAGATGACATCATCTTTGCATCCTCTGATCTAAAGTTGTGTGATGAATTTACAATGCTCATGAAGCAAAAGTTTGAAATAAGTGCTATGGGGGAATTACAGTTCTTTCTAGGTTTGCAAATCAAACAACAGGCTGATGGTATCTTTATTCATCAGTCCAAATACACCAAAGAATTATTGAATAAGTTTGATTTACAAACCTGCAAGCCCTGTTCTACTCCCATGAGCAGCATCACACAACTAGATGTAGATCAGAAAGGTAAAGCGGTTGATGAAACCCTTTACAGATGTATGATTGGGTCCTTGATGTACCTTACAGCTTCTAGACCAGACATCATGTTTGTAACATGTGCCTGTGCTAGATTTCAGGTTGCACCTAAAGAATCCTATTTGATTGCAGTCAAAAGGATCTTTAGATATCTGCAAGGTACCCAATCACTAGGTCTTTGGTATTCAACAGGTCATTCTTGCAAATTAGTTGCTTTCTCTGATAGTGACTATGCAGGATGCAAAGTCACCAGAAAATCCACTTCTGGTGGTTGCCAATTCCTAGGCAATTGTTTAGTTTCTTGGCAGAGTAAGAAACAAACATCAATTGCTACATCCACTGCTGAAGCTGAGTACATTGCTGCTGCAAGTTGTACATCTCAGATACTCTGGCTTCAGAACCAACTCTTGGATTATGGCATTACAGAGACTAAGACTCCATTATTAATGGATAGTGCTTTAGCTCTTTGCAATGTTAAAAATCCAGTCCAGCACTCTAGGACCAAACATATAGAGATCAGACATCATTTTATTAAGGATTGCTATGAAAAAGGTCTGATTGATCCAAAGTTTGTGCCTAGTGCTGATGAGCTTGCAGATATATTTACTAAGCCTCTAGATAGTGCCACATTTCAAAACTTGGTCCTAAGGCTTGGTATGCTGCAGCTAGAATAATTTGACCAATACTGATGCTCTCAGTTCACAAGTACTAATGAGCATTAGTATGCAAAGGTCAAATATAAGTACTGATGAGTAATTTAGTCTTCAGCATTTTCACAATTACTGAAGACTAAAATGCTTCAAAGTACTGATGTACATTATTTGTTGAAAACAACTGATGTAGTGAGGTGGATTACAACTACTGATGTATTATTTTCAAACAAATAAGTACCGAAGAACAAATTTTGTTCACAAGTACTGATGTGTAATCTTACACAAGTACTGAAGACAAAATTTGTTCACCAGCTCTGGAGTATTTCATCAGCACTTGTGAACAACTGATCATAAGAGCTGAAGGCATAAATATTCATAAGAGCTGAAGGGTCAATGAAACATCTGAAAGTCAGCCAAAGAGCTGATGAGTAAATGTGGAGGTCAGCATGAAACAACTGACTTGACGGAAACAGCTGATGAGTAATTTTACTCTTCAGCTGATGCCAACAGCTGCTGTTTCATACCCAAACAACTAAAGGACAAAACCATGTCTTCAGTAGTTTCACAACTACTGATGACTAACACCAAGTCCTCAGTTGTTTACAACAAATGAAGCAATACCATGTCCTCACTAGTTCACAACTACTGATGTCAGTAGTTCACAACTACTAAAGGCTAACACCAAGTCTTCAGTTGTTACAACGTCTGAAGATGAAAACTAGGTCCTCAGTAGTTTATAACTACTGAAGACTGAACAAATCTTCAGCCGTTTACAACAACTGAAGGACAAAACCAAGGTTTCAGTAGTTTCATCTACTGAGGACTAACACCAAGTCCTCAGATGTTACAACCACTGAAGGTTAAAAACCACGTCATCAGTAGTTTCAACAACTGATGACTAACACCAAAACCTTCAGTAGTTTTCTTTCAGCCTTTGCCATACCCTATAAATACCCAACCTTCAGAGCTTTTAATTCTCACTTGACCTAACTTTTCAAAAACCTCTGAAATTCCCATACACCATTAATGGCGACCATGCAACTCAAACCTCGACACAACTGTGTCGCTCATCTCACAAAATCGCCATTCTGGGCCAAATTTCACCATGCCATCGATCTTATGAACGACTCACCTTACCAAACGGCATTTCTTTTGAACCCCACCATCTACACCGACTCCCTGACGGAGTTTTGGACGAACATCACCGTCCAAACTGGAGAGCAAGATGGCGAGGTCTCTCTCCGGTCCTCCGTCAACAACCACCCAGTGGTTATCACTCCAGCTATCTTGCACCAAACCCTAAAGCTGGAGGATGCCACCTACCCAACCTCTTACCCCAAAGGCGCCCTTGATCTATCCTTCACATCCAACGACTATCAGGGTGACCTCTCTGCCACCACCTTGTTGAAGAAACACTTCCCTGATCCCCAACGTCTCATCTTCCACATGGTGAATGTGTGTCTGGCCCCCAAAACTTCCTCATGGGACCAGATGTCAACAAGGTGGCAACAGGTATTATTTTCTATCCTTGAAAAACAACCTTTGAACTTAACAGATCTTATATTTTTAGAAATCAAGGATATGGCCACAAAACTAGTTTCTAACCGGTGGATCTTGTATCCTCGGTTTATAATGGCCATAATCGAGGACCAGCTTCAAGCTGAGGGACTTGTTGGCACTGGGGTCCCTGCCATGGCTGTTTTAGCCGAGGTATACTCCAGGCACAACACGACCACACACTAAAACAGGCTGGCCGGCTGCGAAAACCCACGCAGCAGGAACCCACAGCCTCCACATCCAAATCCAAAGTCCCCATCAAACCAAAAACCAAAAAGAAGCCCACAAAGGCTACTCAGGGAAATGAGTCCCCTGAGGATGCCCCTGCAACACAAATGCAGGAAGTGACTGCTGGTCAGATTCTCCCAGCAATCACCACGACTCCACCTACCACAACCGCACAGGTCTCCTCTCAATAGGAGCCTGATACAACCACTTCAGGGGCACCCACACATCTGGGGTCTTTCTCACTTGAGGAGACTGCCATTGAAATGCACACTCCTCCCTATGTGCACACTGCTTCGAGCCCATCTCCCACTGAGACCGCCCTACAAAGCCCTATACTAATAATAGCCAAAGTGTTGACTCACCTGAGCACTCCACCCTCTCCCCAGAAACCAATTACAACTGGGGAGACTCCAACCGAAGAGAGGGTGGACAAAAGTGCCGGTGGGAGCCCCCAACATAGAGAATCACATGTCCAATCTCCCAGTGTGGCTAGGGAGATAGGTCATTCTGGTGAGGCTGCCACTTCCCCTGCATCAACATCTGAGTAGGGTGAAGCTGGTAACATTAATAAGACCTCACCAGAGGCAACTGCTGATGATGGATACAATCCGGAGGCTGAAAGTCCCCAGTACCAAGACCAAGGGGCACATGCTACTTCTGAGCCACACTCAGAGCATGTATATCCTGACATAGTCAGGAGATCAGGTGATTCAGTTCACATTGATGATGACCTGAGCTTCTTCTTTGATGTAGTTGCTCACAACACTATCTTAGAAGATGAGATAAGCAGACTCAAAGAGCTGCTTGCTCAGATGACTCAAGATAGCAGTCCATCTGCCACCACAAACCCACAGATGGCACCTTCACCCGAAGGTCTCACATACACTGAGCCACTCCCACAAACTCGGCCACCAGCCCCTGCTTCTGGCACTAGCTCTCAGGGCCAGAACCCCCCTGAGCAGCTAGATGCTATCCTCCAGAAATCCCTGCCTCTCATCACACCCATAATAACAGATATTGTCATGAAAACCATTGATGAGAGGCTTTCCACTCATATCTAACCCCTGGTGGAGGTTGTTATAGCCAAGGCGCTTGCTGATAGTCAAACCCCAACCAATGTACCTAAAAAGGGGGAGACATCAGTGCAAGCTAAGAGGAAGAGGGGAGAGGAGGAGTTAGAAGTAGAGAGAGAGGAGGTAGTTGAGAGGGAGAAGGCTGAGGAGAGTGTTAGGGTGAAGGGGAAGAAGGTGAGGGAGGAGAGTGAGCATACTGAAGTGGCTGGAATCCAAAAGGATTTCAGTGTCACTTATCAAAAGAAAAAGGGAGAGGTGGGAGAGAAGACTGACTCTGATCTAGCAGCCCTTGTCAAGGAGGCTGATATTGAGCATAGCCGATCAATGGACTCTGTCATTGATCAGCTGTTCAGGCAAGGCTTTGACAAGGACATCGCCATGCTAGATCAGGAGATCAGAAATATGGAGAGAAAAGAGATTGAGTACCGATGGACTACTTATAGCCAAGAGGAAAGAAAAAGACTGGAGGCTATGAGTAGGTTCACTTCGAAGTATCTGGGTAGGCCAGTCCTTGATGTCAAGGCATGGACCAGGGACAGAATCTTGGCAATAACCACCAAGATCTGTTCGGCTGGTGAGTTCACCAAAGGGCTGGTCGCTGAAGCCCTTTCTGAGTCCGGTGCTGGGAACAGGACTCTGCTAGTAAAACAAACAAAACCTACCCTTATCTCTAAGTTACTAGCAGGGCCTGCCAACATTCCCACACCAACAACCCAAACACAACCCACAAAACCAACCCCTTCACCATCAAAACCCACAGCCAATGATCCACCCTTGCAGAAGAAGAGAAGGGTGTTGAGGCTGTAAGAAGAAGAAGATGAGGAGGATTAGGAGGATAGACTGCCCCTGTTTGCAGTCATTTCTCTACCCAAATCCAAATCCAAAACCATCACTCCCACCTCACAAATGGAAACTGTGAGGGTTAAGATAGAGGAAGAGGAGCAGCAGAAGCTTCATAATGCTGAAATGCTTAAGTCAATTGACCAAGCTTATGCAGCTTCTACCTCTATCATGAATATGAAGAAGGAAGCTCTGAGACTCTTCACACTCAAACAAACTTTTCAATATGACAAAGAGAGAGTGAGGACTTGGCCTGATCCTAGGGTGGCTCACAGGATTACAAAGAAAAACATTCCTGTGAGGTACAAGAGCCAGATGAAGAGGATTGTAGATGAAGTGATCATAGTGGCTCTTGTATTAACACCCTGGGAAATTGTGGATGAGTTCGAGAAGGCCTATAAGTCTAAGCAACCACCCGAAATGATGTTGGAGAATAGGGTGGTTAGGAAAGGCTTGGTTTATAAGAGGCTTGAGAACTTCCACGAAGATGAGCTCAACTTGTTGCTAGAGGGCAGGCACGCAGATGAATTCACATATAGACAAATTACAACAGTTGAGCTCAAGAATGGCAAACAGGTCAAGTTTGTCTCAGAGCTGTATGGCCGTGAAGGATTATTTGATGGTGCTGCTGAGGACCTGTCCAAAAAGAACAAATGACTTTCCTCAGAGCATACACCAAAGAATCCTACAGGCTCGTACGTGGGAGGTAGGTTTCATGGATGGGACAACAGTTCTGTGTCCAATTCCCCAAAACAGAGCTCCCATCCATACTTAGCCAAACAAATATCAGAAACCTCCTCCCAGGCCAGTGCTTATCAGGGTCAACTTCTGATCTGATCTAGAAGGAAATAGACCAATCTTTATGCCAACAATAAGTGGGACAACAAATAATTAGAGGTTTTGGCTGCATTGGTTCATGGGGAGTTTGTTGGACCAAAAGAAACAATGAGCCAAGATCAGGAAAACCTTTAAGTCCCACATGACATCACAACAACTGCTGAAGACCTTCATCAGCAGTTTGACAAAGTCTGAAGAATCAACAGCTAAAGATCAAAGATCTGAAGTACAACAGCTGAAGATCCCAAAGTGCTGAAGATAAGTACTGAAGTCTGAAGTACTGATAAGTACAAGTACTGAAGACTTCAAGTACTGAAGACAAGTGCTGAAGATCAAAGTCTGAAGAACTGAAGAACTGAAGATCAACTACTGATGCATAAAGTCTGAAGACAACGACTGAAGACATCAGCTGATGACAACTACTGAAGTCATCAGCTGATGAATCATCTGAAGATCAAAGTCTGAAGACCAAAGTGCTGAAGCTTCAGAGTTTTTCACAACAGCTGAAGATGTCTTCTTCAGTTGTTGTGATGGTTTTTCGTTTCAGTAGTTTTATGTTTTTCCTTTCAGTAGTTTGTACAACAGCTGAAGAGTTTGTTCTTCAGCTGTTATAGTTCAGTAGTTGTAAACGACTGAAGAGTTTGTTCTTCAGTCGTTGTAGCTTTTAGTAGTTTCCTTTTCAGTACTTGTAATAGGTAGAACACTTAGTAATTTTGTAAGAAGATGTCAGCTGTTGTGACATCTTCAGTAGTTTAAGTGTTCTATCATTAGTTAGTTAAATAACTGTAAATGTCAGTGGAATCTGACAACAGTATGGGTCTTTTGCCTATAAAAGGGCAGTGACCCAATTGTATTTTGGGCCGAAACATGTGAAATAAACAGAATATTATTCCTTTTAGGCAGAATTATTCTCTCTCTCTACATTTACTTTACATGCAATATTCCTTATGTTCCTGCATTAATTGCTAATTTTCATGCTAAATCCGCTGCGAATACAACCTAATTGATCAAACTAGAGGCTGAGATCCTGTCAATTATGGTTTTAACTTTTTGCACACTCCAATTCACATTGACAACACAGCAGCTACGTTCATAACCAATAATCCAGTGCAACACTAAAAAACAAAACACATTGAAATTAGATATCATTTTTTGAGAGATTGTGCTGAAAAAGGTTAATCAAATTAATACAGGTTCATATTGATAATCAATTAGCTGATTTATTTACTAAGGCATTTGATCCAACTAGATTTGAATTCCTAGTTCAATCAATTGGCATGATTAATCTTGATTAAAATCAAAATCAACAACACATTCAAATATTTCAAAAATATAAAAAGAAATTAAAAGAAGAAGTATATGGTTTATACAATTGGGAAATGATATAATTACAGTCGTTAAATCATTCACTATGCTTACTGATAAATCTCAAATGACAGACATGACCTACCTAATATGCGGGTAGGCTCAACTTGGAAAAGAAAACACATGCAGTGATGAACTAAAGCTTATATTCAACTATGAAGCTTTCATCTCATAGTGTGTGTAAGTATTGGCTTATCCAAATGTGTGTGTAGCAACCTAAACACACCAGGTAATGATATCATATGAATCTCTTTTACTTACATCAGTTTCTCTTCTATTTTGCTAAACAAAGATCTAGAGAAACAAGCACATAGTGCTGATGTCATGATCCATCAAGATTTCAAATGAGGAACACATCCAACTTGGATGAAAAAAAAGAATAAAATATATTCCAAGTGAATGAACAAAAGAATCTTAAGTGATCACCTTTCAAAGTGAAGTTAAAAGAATCCCAATATGGATCAAACTGATAAAAGGATCAAAACAAAAGAATCCTAATGAGGATCAAGCAAAATAAGATTTCATATTTTTAGTAACCTGGTCAAGTAAGATGTTAAAAGTTCTACCATACATTGCATGCAGATGGTTGACCTTGCCATGCTTTTGAGTGTGAGGTACATGTTGAATACCCAATCAACTCAAAACATGATAAGATCATTTGCATCAAAATTTAACCAAGTATGAGTTTAAGAGGATAAACATATCTTTAATCAATATGTTCATGAATATGTCTGTTTTACTAACAACTGCTTGCATTTATGAAATGTAAGATTGATATGATCCCAAAGAAAAGTATATCTCAACTTCTTGCCCAGATAAGAAAGCAAAAATCACAAAAAGATTTTCTATTCAAAATTCTCAAATCTTTAAAAGTTTCTATCTCTTATGGATATAAACTTTAGGGGGAGTAATTAAAATTTTGATCATTTTGTACAGTCTTTTCCTTTCTTAAAAATAGAAAATTCAAAAACAGATTAAAAAATCAGAAAACTAACCGTGTTGGTGCAGAAGTTATACCATAGTATCTCAGTTTATGCAGACAACTTCAAGCATAAAAGTCCAAGATCAGTCAACTCTGGGAAACTTGTATCACCTCTGATGTACAAGTCAATCCAAGCAAGAATTGACAACCCAAGAAACAGTCAAAACTTCATAAGCAAAAGCAAAAGACTCATCTTAATAACAATCAAAAAGCAAAAGACACGGATTAATAAAAGCATCAATGCAAAGACAACCAAAACGATCCACATCAGAAACATTAAGTGTTGACAAGTTTAAAACTTAATACAGGTAAGAGCATTGGTTAATGCATGTGAAGGCAACCCAAGCACATAACCAATGTGGGTAATAATTTTGAATCATGTAAACACAAGTGAAAGTAATGCGAATAAGTTTACTGAACCGTATTAGTCTCACAACAAATATCAACAAAGTTTTCAAGTATAAAAACTAATGCGGACAAAGAATTTGTTCTTTCACATTTGTTTTTCTTCAGCCGCATTTCTTAAAAAATGGCTAAAATTCAATATTTAAATTAGTTGTATATTTGTATCATCACATGAGACTGATCCCTTCAACAAATGCAGATAAACAACTAGGTGATTAAAAGAAGATGGGGAGGAAAAGAAGGGGCAGAAATCAGATTATTTAATGGATATGAGGTAAGATTGCTTGATGAATTCTATATCCACTACATTTACACAAGGCATTTCAGAGATATCAGCAACAAGCTTGGAGAAGCTGACATGCACTTCTTTCTCAAGTGTATCAAACTTCTGAAGATGGCCTATGATAGAATCATAAACAAGAGAGAGCAGAGGAGGAAGAAGAAGACTCCTTTGCAATTTAGGAATATTTTGAAGCTGGAGGTAGATGTGGACGGATATCTACTGATTTATAGAGATAGGCTGTCAACTGTGTCCTTCTGGAAGCCTATCTCATTAAAAAGCTGCCCATTGAAGACATTCACATTATGAGCCAAATGAAGATCCATGTATTGAGCAGAGAAAAGTTGACTGATGCAAGACACTTCTCCAACATGATCAAAACCATCTTGGATCCTTCATACATAGACCCAGTTCCAGCTTCATCTTCTCCTACTGCTTAAGACCCAGTAGAATCATCACAACCTCATCTATCATCAAACCCTTGAACTTCCTAGGTTGTATAATCGTTAGGGGGAGTATTGTTGGACCCTGAAAGGATCATACATGCCAATTCAAGTAGTGGATGATAGTTGTTCTACTGAAAATCTCCCCAAGTCCAAGAACCAATGCGGATGAAGAATCTACATCAACAAAAGAAGACCAAGTGTCGGCTATCCGCATTTGTATATGCGGATGACCAAAGAACAAATGCTGACAAGTGTTTGTTCTTCTACATTAACAAATGCGGACAATCGAATAAATGCTGACAAGGAATTGTACATCCGCATTAGTTAATGCGGATGCTTAGCAACAAATGCGCCAAGTGTTTGTTCATCCGCATTTGTCAATGCCGATGACCAAACACTAATGCGATAGAAGAAAAACAAATGCTGATAAAGATCAACACATCCGCATTAGTTAATGCAGATGAACAACAACAAATGTTGATAAAGACTTTTTTACTTAGATTAAATTATAGTACAGGGGTAATTTAGTATTTTGTGAAGGCTTCCTGTCAGCCTATAAATAGAATAGAAATCCTCATGTGTGAAAATAACAAAAAACAGAAGATAGATATTAGACAATCAGAATATTTTGTTTCATCTTATGGTCACAAGGTGAATTGTTACTGTAGATTGCTCAAACCCTAGAATTTATTGTAACCATTCACCTTAATCAATACAAAGAGCATTTATGAGTATTTCATACATTCAATGTTCTGTGATTGTTTGATTCCGCCTTACAATCATTGACTCAATTATCATATTCGGTCCTTGTTGATTCACAAGAACAGAGAATATCATTCTCACACCCAGTCACTTATTTTTATCTATATACCCATATAAGTTTTACACAAAACGGATTCGGGACAAATTTACATTGAACGTTGGATATAAAATTTGACCCGTATCGGTTTTGATAAAAATGACGTCAACACTTAGATAAAAATAAGCACGTTGCAATTGTATATTTGCAATTTGATAAAACATTATATTTAAAAAGTTATAAGCGAAAAAAAAATATGAGTGAAAATTAATTATATTAATATTAAATTCAAAAAATTAACTTACCAAAGTTTGCATTGAGATTGGTGCGAGGCGGCCTCTTCTTTGGAGGCGGGCGACTCTATTTTGCAGGCGGGCGACTCTATTTTATTTTACAGACGGTGGCGTCCGTGTTAACTCGTGACTGATTTTTAGTGGGCACAATCGCCCAGACCTATTTTTGAAGATGCCGACGCCTTGTCCGGATGATACATTTTAAGAAGAAATTCTTGGATGGGATATTTTAAGGGAAGCGTAGGGGAAAAATAATATTTTCAGAATTTTCCCTTAAAATAAGGTATTTTTTAGCATCACATATAATATTGACTCTGTTACTCCATCTATGTTTCGATCTTTAAAACCGAGTCGTTGTAACTTCATATGTTTCTTATATGTACTTAATCATGTTAATTTCACCACCACGTCCTAATATAAATTTTGTTAAAATCAAGCTTATGTTTAGAATATTGTATTTTTTTTTTGGTATCGTAGGTTATAATGACTATGTATTATTCTTGTTTCCATCTCATACATTTATTATATGTAGTTAACCACGTTAATTTCTACGTCGCAAAATGCATATCGAATTTTGCAGATGTGTTGAGTTGCCCGGGATAAATATCTTGTCAGTTCCGTAACTAGTTACTTAATACAAAATTTCACGATCCAACTTTCAGTCATGTTCATTTGAGGGAGGAGGGGACATTTATATTTAAGCATTCGAGTTACGTCAAATTTATATTTAGTCACCTGAACTTTTTTTTATTTTATACTTAAGCCTTCGAGTTATGTCAAATTTATATTTAATCACCCTTTTTGAGTTTCATACTTAAGCCTTCGAGTTATATCAAATTTTCTTATAATTTATTTATAATATACCCCGTTAATTATAATGAAGTCATCATTTACATATTCACTATTTTTATTTTCTGTTTTGAGGTATGTAACTTATAGTAACGTATAAATCATCATAATTAAATCTTTCACCATTTATTATTTCACTGTATAGCACGGGTCACATCTACTAGTATCAAATAATAATCATAACAATAATAGGAAATGTGTAGCAATAATAATAACATAAAAAACCATAGAATGTGTCAAGAGAAAAACAATAATAGAAACGTAAATTGAAAAATTAAGAATAAGAAAAACAAGAAAATAAAAAAGGAAGGAATGAGTAAGCACCTGCTTTTCTTCATGTGCATGTCTGAATATATAAATATATATGTAGAAAATCAATATGATTAAAAAATCAATAGAAGTACTATGCACAACGATGTAAAAGGTGTGGAGTATATAATTTTATGCATAAATTTGTGAATGGATGCTCTATACTCTTTGGTCATGACAAACAAAATAAGAACATGATTGTGATTCATAACATCCGGTTAAACACACTCCAAGTGTTAAAATGTGGTACGTTTGATTGTTAGTTATTAAATAATTTAATTTTCATTTAAAGCTCTCTCTTTCAAAACATCAAGTCAAATTTGATTATCAACGACTTCACACGCCCAAAACACGGTCTTTGAAAATCCATAACCACCGTTGAACCCACATATTGTCTTTATTATATTATACTATTATAATCCATTATGGTGTTCTTTAGCTATACTAAATTGAAAAATATTATGAGCGAAAGAAGTCAAAATAGGGAATCGGGGTTGACACTTGCAATAGGATTGGGTCCAAAATCTTGAAAATACATGAAAAGTGGTCAATTTTGCCCTCGAATGGGAACATATTATTCATGTGGGTTGCCCCCACAACTCTTGTGTTGGACCCTTGTGGAATTTGCATGATGCTTGAATTTTCCCATGCAACTGTGTGGGAACATATATTGAAATTTAATTTTTTCTGTGTAATATATATATTTTTTGTTTTAAAATATTATACATGGATTATTTGATGTTTAACTTAATTTATATGTTATTAGTTTTAAGTGGGTAACACATATAAAGTGACCTGTTACTTTTACACACACACACACATACACACACACACACACACACACAATATATATATATATATATATATATATATATATATATATATATATATATATATATATGATAGTTATCAAATGTTAACGCTTGTTTATTACGATAATCCATTAACCCAATACTGGTCCAAGTAAGCCACGCCACAACTGTAACTTAGACTTACAGTGGTAAAGCTAGTGGTTCAAAACGAACGTTAAAATTTTTTTTAAAAAATATAGCAAATTAAAACTATACTTAAATTAAAGATATTAAAATAATCTATTTAATGATGTAATTTGTTTTAAAAACAACATTATATAAAAAAGTTAAAAAGGTTTTAAACAAGGGGTGGAGTTTTTATAAAAATGGAGGGAAAATTTAAAAATTAAGGAAAAATCGTTACATTAGTGGTGTAACGCGGTATGAACGTTAGTTACACAGGTGTAGGTGTTCGCTACATTAGAGTTAACGAGTTATCATAATAAACAAAGTCTTAACCGGTCATGTTGTATGTTAACAGAGCTATCCGAAGGAGAAACTTTTTTTAATGTTTGAGCCTCTAATCCGTCTTGTGATGTGAGGAGTGAAGATCGGTAAGACAACACCATCGTTGCACTGTGTTTTATATCATTTTAGTTGATGACGACCACTACCGAAACTACTTTCAGTTTTTATTTGGTTAGAAAGAAGGAAGAAGATGGATATTTGTTAAATACTTATTATAAGAGGTTGATACAATGATACGTACAGACTAAAAAGTAGGGATAACTAACCAGATTTATTAATTAGTTGAATTTTAAGTCATATCAAAGCTCAGGGTAAAGAGACTTTGTTTCTTTTACTCGTTAATTTTCATGTAAACATTGATTTTCTTTTTGCTCATATTTTCTATTTCCGTTTCATATTACATAAAAACTTTACTAGTGTCATCTCCGGGGCGCGTGTTGCGCGCTTGACGGATGGGTTAAACCAAGACTCTGATAAACGTAAATTGTCTGATCATCGCGTACTTACCATCATATTCATTTTCTTATTAACGAACTTGGCAGTAATTTACAAGGAACGGTCTCCACCATCATAACCGAGTCGATGACATCTCAGGCGAACGAAACATGCCAATATCGCCAAAAAACAATATCAGATTACCAACCTATTAAACAACACACATTGCAACAACGTCTAACATAAGCAAAAAACCATGATCATCAACAGTGTCATTCGATTGGTAGATCCGGCCATAATCATCCAGCAGCCACCAAATACATAAAACCAACGATACCTTCTGTATAACTTGAGTGATTATATATATTATCTTTTTTAAAGAGCGTCTCAACATCCTTTCTATCATGAGAGCAGAACTATTAAAGCAAAGTTATTACACCTTACTGCCCTTGTTATCCAAGAATTCCAATAAAAAATATGCAATCACCTGTACTATTCCTTTCATCTATCTTTATTATATATCCAAGAATTCCAATTAAAAATATGCAATGACCCTTCAAATATAACTTCTAGTTCTGCCACTTTCAAATACCCTAACAAGATACCTTTCATTACAACTTCTACTAATTTTCCTACGATGCTTCTAATTTTGCTCTCTCCATTGAATTTTTAAAATTTTGTGAAAACATAATGTGAAGTAGAAAATCCGAAGTCTAACGTCAACAAAATGGATAATGATAGTAGAAACAAGATAATCAAAAATTCTATCGTAAATAATTCCTGTCTTGCTAGCTGTTTTCTAGCATCTTGCTAGTCTTTTAAATAAAAATCCTTGTTATTCAAAAAAAAAAATAATTCCTAATGCAAAGTAGAACTAAAGTTTATTCTAACGTTTTCAACAATAATATAAGTATCAAAACAATAAAATTATCATAAAACAATGTGAACGGATACGAAGCCTAGTGTAAGCTCTATAATCCTATCATATGATAGAGATGTTTAGGATTTTTCAAAGGTGTATATGGTCAAATTAAGGGTTATCAACATAATCAAAGTTAATTAAAGTGTAATAGTAAAGGATTTCGTACCTTTATTAGATATTTCTAAATAATGCTAATCTTGTTTACAAATGTCCTTAGAACATGCTAAGTTATGTAGAAACAGGGGGTTGAATAGGTTTTCTTTAGAAAATTCTTTAACCAAAACTAATGTTAAAACAAAGTCATGTTAAGTACTCAAGCAATATAATATTCAATGTAAATGTAATGCAAGAAATCTTGAAAGTAATGTAAAGAGTTGAAGAAAAAAGAATGATAAAACTGATTTGCAGAAGTTCGAGTGGATATTAACTAACCCACTTTATGTCCTCTCATCGATCTTCTATCAAGAGGTTGCACCACTAAATCTTCTCTTGAACGTAAGAGATCATTAATGTATAACTTATCACTTTGCAAAGAAAGTGATGAGCTTGTTCTTAAAATATTTTCAATAAAAAGTGAACACCTACAACAAAATTCTAAGATGGATCTTACAAAACTCAAGCTATAGTGATAATACACCACCATAAAAGTACAAATCAAGTGAAAGAATTAGCTAGAATACAAGTTGAAGCAATTTTCTTATTTTTATTATTAATCTTTAGGGGCTGTTTGATATTGGCTGACCCGGCTGACCCGGCTGACTGGCCGACTCGGTCAGCCGGTCAGCTTGTTTGATTTCGTTGTGTTGTTTCTGACCGGGTCCGTGGGTGCTGACCCAGACCCTAAACAAAAAGTTGCTGACCCGGCTGACTGGCCCCTCGGCCGAACTCCACCTACGCGACCCCCTCCTCGGTCGCATCCCACGTGCGCGACCCCGTCCACCTGCGCGACCCCCTGCTCGTCGTCGTTCCTGCCCTCCCTCACCTCCGCCGCTACTGCCCTCCCTCACCTCCGCCCGGTGAACGGAGGGGTCGGATCTGGTGGCTGAACGGCGGTTTTTTGATGGGAAAAGGAGTTTGGGGTGGAGTTTTCCGGCGAGTTTCATGGTGGTTGTGGTTGTGTGTGTGTGTGAGTGTGTGTTTGTGTGTGCGTGTGTGGGAAAGAAGAAAGGAAGAAGACGGTTTGTTGTTTGTGATTGTGTGTTTGTGGTTGTGGTTATATTATTATTATTATTATTATTGTTATTATTATTATTATTATTATTATTATTATTATTATTATTATTATTATTATTATTATATTATTATTATTATTATATTATTATTATTATTATTATTATTATTATTATTATTATTATTATTATTATTATTATTATTATTATTATTATTATTATTATTAGTATTATTATTATCATATTATTATTATTATTATTATTATTATTATTATTATTATTATTTATCATTTCACACTCAATTAGCAGAGAAATTTAACAGAGAAATTTAACAGAATTGTATATAGAGGTTATTTTTTTCATTCAGCAGAGTCAGCCAGATACATAATCAAACAACCAAGTTTCAGTCAGATGCAGACTCAGTCAGAACTTCTTACTGGGTCAGCTTCTGACTCAGTCAGATCTTACCCAGTCAGTTTTATCAAACAGCCCCTTAGTCTTGATCTTCTCACTTCCAAAGATGTATGAATATGATAGAATTGATGAGCGAGATTTATTTTTCAATATTACTCAATGTTTAGAGAAAAATAGGTAAGAAGAAACAGTGTAGGATGCTTCTGTTTATAATCAGACACATGAAAACTCGGGGCCAAGTAGTGATCAATCCACAGTCGATGCCATGGTTGATATAGCGACCATGGATCATCTTGCTACCTCAACTCATTGCCTTATCTTGCGAACATTATGTCTAGTTGAAAAGTAGTGCTTAGGTTAATGGGTCAAAGTGTCATTTGTTCATAGTGTAGGGGGTTAACTGTGTAACTTTCTATTAAAGGTTGTTAGTGGTTGTTATTAGTGATTAGTCATCAACTAGATGATTAGCTTCGGAAGTTATAAATAGGCTTCGGAAGAGTTTTTCATTTTGATCTTTTGTAATCAGTTTTAGAGTAATTGATATTGAATCATTGAGTATCATTCTCGTTTCATTGTTCTTGATCGATCTTTGATCTCATTTTCAACAATTGGTATCAGAGCTCGGTCGAGGGCTCATAGTCGGAAGATCGGAGATTCGGCGGTGATTGAACAATTCAAGAATGGTGTCGACGAAGTTCGAATTGGAGAAATTCGATGATAAGAATGATTTCAGTCTATGGAGATTGAAGATGAGGGCATTGTTGGTTCATCAAGGTGTGGTTGATGCTCTGGCAGGGGAAGAGAAACTCCCGGAAACAATGTCCGATAAAGAGAAAAAGGAAACGATGGAGAAGGCACACAACGCCATCATTCTCAGTCTCGGAGACCGGGTGTTAAGGGAAGTTTCGAAGGAATCAACTGCGGCAGGAGTGTGGTCCAAATTGGAAAGCCTATACATGACAAAGTCATTGGCGAACAGGCTGTATCTCAAAAGGAGACTATACACTTTCCAATTGAACCAAGGCAAGTCGATAGCAGATCACATTGATGAATTCAACAAGCTAGTTCTTGATCTCGAGAGCATAGAAGTAACTCTAGAAGATGAAGACCAGGCCATAATCTTCTTGACCTCGCTGCCACCATCATATGAGCATTTCGTCGATACTCTGATGTATGAAGGGAATCCCTGTCCATGGAAGAAGTGCTTGCGGCGATGAACTCCAAAGAACTCAAGAAGAGGTCGGATGTGATAGATGATGGTGGCAATGGGCTGTTTGTAAGAGGAAGGTCTGAACAAAGGGGTTCAAAGATTAGAAGAGGGTCAAGATCCAAATCAGAGTATAGAAGAAAATGCTATGTGTGTAATTCAGAAAAACATCTGAAGAAAGATTTCCCTGAATGGAGAAGAAGGAAGAATGAGACCTCAGGACCAAAGACAAGTGGCCCTCCTTCGCCAGATGGATCTTTGGAAGGATATGAAAGTGCTGAAGTTCTCATGGTAACCCACAGTTCAAGAGCTAATGAGAGGATAATGGACTCAGGGTGCTCTTACCATATGAGTCCCAACAAGGACATCTTTAAGAGTTTGAATATGAAAGATATGGGAACTGTTCAACTCGGAGATGATCGACCATGCAGCATCAAGGGTGTAGGTGTTGTGACCCTGAAAATGGAAGGAGGAGCTGAATTTGATCTTACTGATGTGAGGTATATTCCAGAGTTGACTAGGAACCTAATTTCATTAGGGACCCTAGAAGATTCCGGATACATTGTGAGCCTCAAGCACGGGAAGTCTAAGGTGATTAGAGGTTCACTAGTAATTCTGTCAGGAACAAGAAGATCAAATAACATCTATGTTTTTGATGGGGAGGTCAAGGAAGAATCAATGGTAGTTGAGGGTGAAAAGATTGACAGGTCAGTAATACTGTGGCACCAAAGGATGGGACATATAAGTCATCAAGGTATGGTGGAGTTAAACAAAAAGGCTGTTCTAGGCGGTTTAAAGGGAACAGACATAGGATTTTGTGAACATTGTATCATGGGTAAGTCCCACAGGGTAAGGTTTGGATCTGGTGTGCATAGAACTCAAGGAATACTTGATTATATACACACAGATCTGTAGGGGCCATCAAGAACCATATCCTTGGGAGGTGCCAAGTATTTCCTATCAATTATTGATGATTTTTCTAGAAGGGTTTGGGTGTATGTTCTTAAACATAAGTATGAAACTTTTGATAAGTTTAAGACATGGAAGAGTCTGGTAGAGACCCAAACTGGTAGAAGAGTCAAGAAAGTCAGATCAGACAATGGGCTTGAATTTTACAATAGAGAATTTGACCAATACTGCAAAGAAAATGGCATTGCTAGACATCTAACAGTGCCAGGTACACCACAGCAGAATGGGTTGGCTGAACGTATGAACAGGACTTTACTCAATAAGGTTAGGTGTATGCTATCTAACTCAGGGTTACCTAAGACATTTTGGGCTGAAGCAGTATCAACAGCTGCTTATCTAGTAAACCTTTCTCCATGTTCAGCTATTGAAATGAGCTCGCCTATGGAAAAATGGTCAGGTAAGATTCTCAATTATAATCACCTGAGAGTGTTTGGATCCATAGCTTATGCTCACATAAAGCAGGGAAAGTTGGATGCTAGAGCTCAAAAATGTGTGTTTGTGGGCTACCCTGATGGTGTTAAAGCCTACAGACTATGGAGGGTAGATGACATTAGTCCAAAGATTATAGTGAGTAGAGATGTGATCTTTCAGGAAGACATGATGTATAAAGACTTGATTCTTCAGACACCACAGTCTAGTTCAGTAAATAAGCAAGGTTTAGGTGGAGTTCAAATTGAGGTGGAGGAATCTAGTGAGCAAGGTGATGATTTGGGTCAGTCATCACAATCATCACAGGTTCAAAGAGATGTGGTAGATCCAGGGTATAGTCTAGCTCAGAACAGGCCAAGGAGGAATATTATGCCACCTGTGAGGTATAGATCCACTGATGATCTATCAGCTTTTGTATTTAATGTAGCAGAACTGGAAGATACAGTGGAACCCCTCACATTTACACAAGCTATGAATTCTAGTAACAAAGATGACTGGGTTAAGGCCATGGAAGATGAGATGCAGTCATTGTACAAAAACCACACATGGGAGTTGGTAGATAGACCTGTTGGGCAGAAGTTAGTTGATTGCAAGTGGCTTTTCAAGTTAAAGGAGGGTATTCCAGGTGTAGAGGCACCAAGATT
This sequence comes from Flaveria linearis, assembly GCA_024085815.1. Taxonomy (NCBI): domain Eukaryota; kingdom Viridiplantae; phylum Streptophyta; class Magnoliopsida; order Asterales; family Asteraceae; genus Flaveria; species Flaveria linearis. Next base: position 29,856,296 of record CM044014.1, read on the forward strand.
CAAAGCCAGACTTGTTGCCAAAGGCTTCACACAACAAGCTGGTATTGACTATACTGAGGTGTTTTCTCCAGTAGTTAAACATACTTCTATAAGGGTTATGTTGGCTATGACAGCTATAATGGATCTTGAGTTAGAACAGTTAGATGTAAAAACTGCTTTCTTACATGGTACACTTGATGAGAAGATATACATGAAGCAGCCTATGGGTTTTGAGATAAAGGGTAATGAACAAAAGGTATGTCTACTTAAGAGATCCTTATATGGGTTAAAGCAATCCCCAAGGCAGTGGTATAAACGCTTTGATGATCACATGATTGGTATTGGTTTTCATAGAAGCAATTATGATCATTGTGTATACTTTAAAGAATATGACAGAAATAAGTATATTTATCTTCTCTTGTATGTTGATGATATGCTTATTGCTTGTCAAGACAAGGATCAGATAGCTGTTACTAAAGGGCTTCTCTTAAATGAATTTGAGATGAAGGAATTGGGAAGTGCCAAAAAGATTTTGGGAATGGAAATAAGAAGGGATAGAGGATCTAGGAGGTTGTTCCTGTCTCAGGCTTCTTATTTGAAGAAGGTTCTTAGTAATTTCTCTATGGAAAATGCTAGACCAGTTTTAACTCCTATTGGACAGCATTTCAAAGTTTCTAATGAAGACAGTCCCATTACTGATGATGATGTACGGGATATGGAGAGGGTGCCTTATGCACAAGCTGTTGGAAGTCTGATGTATCTGATGGTGTGCACTCGCCCTGATCTTGGATATGCTGTTGGCATTGTTAGTAGATATCTTTCTAATCCAGGAAGACAGCATTGGGAGGTAGTTAAATGGATATTCAGGTACTTGAATGGTACTAGGCAGTGTGGTTTGGTGTTTGGAGGTAATGCATATTGCGGCCCAGTTGTGATGGGTTTTGTTGATGCAGACTTTGCTAAAGACCTGGATAAAGGCAGGTCTATAACTGGATATGTTTTTAAAGTCATGGGTAGTGTGGTAAGTTGGAGATCTACTTTACAAAAGGTGGTGGCTTTATCAACTACTGAGGCAGAATATATTGCCTTGACTGAAGCTGTAAAGGAATCTTTATGGTTAAAGGGTTTCATTGATAAATTGGGTGCTAGAGGTGTTAAAGCCTTGATTTTTTGTGATAATCAAGGAGCTATACAGTTGACCAAAAATCAGGTATATCATGAACGGACTAAACACATTAATGTCAAGCTTCATTTTATCCGAGATGTCATAGCTTCTAAGGAGGTGATTGTGGAAGATATTCATACTAATGAAAATGCAGCTGACATGTTGACCAAAGCCTTGCCTGGTACTAAGTTTGGGAAGTGTTTGGATGAACTTGGTATCGGGTGAATTGTTTAACCTTAGCACTAAGGTGGAGATTGAAAAGTAGTGCTTAGGTTAATGGGTCAAAGTGTCATTTGTTCATAGTGTAGGGGGTTAACTGTGTAACTTTCTATTAAAGGTTGTTAGTGGTTGTTATTAGTGATTAGTCATCAACTAGATGATTAGCTTCGGAAGTTACAAATAGGCTTCGGAAGAGTTTTTCATTTTGATCTTTTGTAATCAGTTTTAGAGTAATTGATATTGAATCATTGAGTATCATTCTCGTTTCATTGTTCTTGATCGATCTTTGATCTCATTTTCAACACTAGTAATATGAAATCCTTTTCTAACTTCTTCACTTTGTTTCACTTTATTTGTAGGGTTTAATAAAGCAACATTTTACTTGCAAAAAATTAACACTCTAAACGTTTATAACATCGACATAACCAGAGACGCTTTCCTTTTTTAGCAATATCATATTTTTATACTTAGTTTGTGTCTTATATATGCCAGATATAAATTTATAGACTTTCCCATTTTGAATATTTAAAATTCAAAACCTCATTAATTTAATAATTCAACTTAATTTTACATTAACCATTGGATTATATTTAAGTTAATCTTGTATTATCAAAATGAATTATGGAAAGCACATTTTCTCAGTTAAATTTTAATTTCAAGAAAATATTTAATTATTTAAAAACTTTGTTTTTAAATTTCACTTCATTACAAAAATATCCCTTCACGTTGATTTTTTGAAGTTGACAAGGATTTTACACTTAGAATGAATGATCATAATTGTTGTAATTAGATTGGAGTTGATTTTTCACACTTGATTACTAAGTATCCAAGGAGTTGTATGTTATATATGTTCATTGTCAATTGGTAACTTAAGATCACAAATTATAATTTCAAGTAATCGTTTTTGAATGGCGGTAGCAATTTCGGCTCAGTGGCATGACTCTTCATAACCATGCATGTCCAAATCTCAAACGAGATATCAACCGTCAATCGTTAGTTTGATACTTGAGGATGGCACCAGCCCATTCCATGGAAAAACCGATTAGCTCATAAAAGCTCCTAACTTACATATATAGAGACCACATTGGTAATCCCTACTAATCCTAATGGTTGCAAGGTCTTTGTAGAAAGAGAGTACCGGTTGTGGTTGCTTTGCCGGTGGTGTTGTCGCTGCCTGACGGTGGCGGGTCGCCCCGACGTTCCGATCATAGGTGGTGCCGTCGCCGACTGACGGTGGCAGGTCGCCCCTACCTTCCGATCGTTTTTCTCACGACATATGTCATCATTGATTGCTTGGTCTGCCACGACGATGATGGCTCCGGCTGTGTTCTATGTTTTGTAAGCTCATAACCAATTTTATTTGTGCCTAATGCCATTGTGCTCCGGCATTTGATTTGGGGTTTTTGGTTTTGGCGTAACAGTTAGGTCTTTGTCGATCACTAGCACCTAATCCCGACGCATTTGCGAGTTATTGCATGCCTCACGGTTTGCTTCCATCTGCTTCTTACACCGTGGTGTACAACCGTGATTTAGCCACTTGCTAGATGGTGGCACCCCTCTATTTAGCATCACCTCTAGGGAGTTGGTTTGTCGGTGGATGAATGTTTGGTAGTTAGTTATGACCATTGTTGTCGGTGAGTGTTTAGTTCTGGTTCAAACCCTAAGTCGATGCCAGGGATCGATGACGATGGGGTTCGTTTCATCCGAGATCCAACGTCGATAATGATGGGGATAGCTTCATCTGAGATGGAATGGCACAATGACGGTCACAGTTATGTGTTACTTGGTGTTGGTATATTCGGTCGATGATGATGATGGCACGACCATCTGAGACCACTCAATTTCTTGCTTTCATTATACGGTTGACATTGTGTCACAGTTTCGTTTCAGTTTCAACATTTCTTGGCATTATTTTACTGTATAATTTTTTGGCTTTGGTCGTATAATTTAATGGGTATTTTGGATTCGTTACTTTGTGGTAGAAAGCATGTTGAACATGAAGCTATCAAAATGATTTGGGGTTTCCTTCTAGTGGGTTTGGTTTTGAAGTGCCCGACTATAGCATGCAACCATAACTAGACTTTGGTTCCGAGCCTATTGTTTTGTTTATGATGCGAGGGCTATGGTTTATCTGAGCCGTGATTTACCCCGTCCACAACACGCGCAATGTGCGTGGACGAATTTAACTAGTTTGGTTAATAAGATAATTAAATCTAACCACTAGCTAAAGCCATAAAGAAAAAGATTATAGAGGGTTCCGGCCTTCATGGTTGAACATATCTGTGGGCTTAGTTTGGGCTGAAAACAAACAGGGCTGGCAAGGATCCGACCCAAGTTAGGATCCGGATGCGAGAATAAAGAAGGGGAACTATAGAAGTTGCAAGGTTTAAAACCTTAAATTGTTTTTTGTGTTACATGCGAGCCACGACTCAACATTGTTTACAGTGTTTGCGACACAAATCAAATGTGTATATGCATTTCGGGTTATATTAATAGAGGTGCGTTTGAAATCTCAAACCTCGGACGTGTTACTTTACGCACAACTAGTAGACCAATAGCCGCATCTACAAGTTGTTTAGTTTATATCTTACTTTTAGTCGGTTTCATCTTCTTCATTTCAAATATCCGGTCACTGATTTGTGATTTTCTTAAGGATGTATGGAGTGGAAATGCTCGCATAATGTATTAAAAATTCTATTATGTTTTGATACCTTGGATGTGACGTAAATGGGGATCGATTTATGATCAAGTTTTCTGAGCTATTCAAACGTGTTTTTGTGCTTTGTGGTGTTTGTTTATAAAGCATGTCAAGTAACGTGTCTACTAATTCGATTAAATTATTTGTCATGTATTCTTTAAAAATGTTACATTAAAAGAAAAAAATATATCATTTTCTTTACTTTTAAAATGGGAATTGGTTGGATCATTTCGGTTTGAATCAATTGTGAATTGTAGCTTAACCATAAGTTATTAGATTACAAAAATTATTTACTTTACTTTCAAGATCTTAGGGGCTGTTTGATAACATTTGAACAAGTGCTAAACAAGTAAAAAGTATGATTGGATAAGAGACTCTGAACCAATAAGTGCTGAAACAGTAAGTACTTTTTGGTTGATCTCAGAATTACTATATAAAATACATATTTTACCTTTTGCTATTAACCCTAAAGTGGTGGCGGTAGAGGTTGCTAACAGACTTCTTGTTAGTATTTGAAAGGATATAGGTGGGAGGTAAAATGGTCTCTAATTCATTCAACACATTTATAAAACTGAACCATTTTGTAGCAAACTGAACCATTAAGAGGTGTTTTCAGATGAAATAAACACACTTAGAGGCTATTTGACAATTTTTTAATGATTAAATGCTGAACTAATAAGATATCTGAATCATTAAGTGCTGAACTATTAAGATATGTGAACAACTAAGAGCTACTATATCGCTTAACTATTCAAAAACAAATGTCTGACCAATTCAGATAAGAGGTCTTAACCATTCAGGTCCCCCAACCACGACGGTTCCACGCATGACGTGAACGTCATAAAATCACAATCATTGATCGACCACTACATGGTTCAGTAAACATACGTTGCAAATAAGATTAAAAATACATAATTGTTTTCAGAGTTGAATTACGAAAGCAGTAGAGTTAATGTAATTTGTTTTCAAAACACGACTAATACATAAATAACTTATCCAATAGCATAAATGACCCTAAATGCGATGCAGTCCAAGATAGCTTAACTTGATGCAAATGTCAAATACCTGAGAAAACACATATGAAAATATGTCAACATAAAGTTAGTGAGTTCACAGGTTTTAAAGTAATAATAAACAGTGTAATAGACCATAAGTCTTTCCATGATTTGATTGTCGATCATACAATACTACAATATTATATAAGCACCGCAACCGAAGCTAGACTGTAAATGTAATAGATTGCCCCTACCCATGCCTACCGTAAGCAAACGGGTGAATAGGCTAATAATGCACTGTAAGGATTCCTAGAAGTCTGGTGCAGCCAAAACACTCCTGTAACTATCTACTGATCATAACAACTGAAGAAGACATCAGCTGAAGACAACAACTGAAGGTAACAGCTTAAGACAACAACTAAAGTCAACAGCTGAAGACAACAACTGAAGGTAACAGCTGAAGACAACAACTGAAGTCAACAGCTGAAGACAACAGTTGAAGGTAACAGCTGAAGACAACAACTGAAGTCAACAGCTGAAGACAACAGCTGAAGGTAACAGCTGAAGACAACTGAAGTCAACAGCTGAAGACATCAGCTGAAGATAACAGCTGAAGGTAACAGCTGAAGGAAACAACTGAAGACATCAGCTGAAGATAATAGCTGAAGGTAACAACTGAAGTCAACAGCTGAAGACATCAGCTGAAGACAACAGCTGGAGGCATCAGCTGAAGATATCGACTGAAGACAAAGTCTGAAGACATTTTTCAGTAGTGTCACAACAACTGAAGAAGTATTCTTCAGTAGTTGTGACAGTCTTCTTTCAGTAGTTCTATGAAATAATCAAGTCTTCCTGTATGCTGCACAGAACATGAAGTAGTATTGCTAAGGAAGTTTTACACACCACTTTAGAAACATTCCAAGTGTAATCTTCCATAGCCAAGACCAATATCTTCTGAAGCCATAAATGAAGTCTTTCTTAGCTTCAAGACAAAGTCTTCCGAAGCCAAGAAACCAAGACAAATTCTTTCGAAGACTTTTATCATACATGCTTTTATCTGATGTACTTTTTCTGGAAAAGCTGAACCACTTTGCCGCTACCCACTCTGGTTGGTCACCAACTTATATGAGTTGGTGAAAAGATCCATGCTTTAGGAAAACTGTACATTGAGGTCTTGGGTCAAACCTTTCTACTTTATGTACTTTCATCCTTTTTGTAATATATTAGGATGTGAGCTATGGCATGTCATAGTCACTAGCCAAAAGGCAATCTTGCCTTTTGACTCTACATTGATTGTGTTGTCTAAATCTATGTATCCAGCTGGCCTTCAAAGTATGACCGCCTGTAGGTTGTAGTATATAGTATCTCAAAGTCTTGTAATGTATGTATGCTGAATACTTGTAACTTTGAATTTGAGAAGCAATATACAACATCCTTCAAAACCAACCGCCTGTGTTGTTATCTTGTTCTTTCTTTCTGAGTTTACTTTTATGTTCTTAGCATCATCATAACCGATTCCTTATTTGATCTGTTAAGTTTTCTAATACACTCTCCTCATTATGTTGTTGTGTTGTAAGTGCTAACCCCTTCACCCGGTCCTGCATTTGGTATCAGAGCTTCCAGGCTCTTGAAATAAGATCTCACCATCTTAAGATCCCTCACACACACAAAATACTTAACAACTCAAATGGCAGCTCTTTCTAAAGCTGATATGGAAACTGGTACTATGACCAAGTCCCCACTTATCACTCCTGAAGATTTTGACACATGGTGCATAAGAATGGAAGGCTTCATCAAGTGTCAAGATTCAAATATGTGGGACTCAGTTATCAACGGTCCCTTCATACCAAGCACTACTTCTGCTACTGGTAATCGTATTATCCCTAAAGATGTAGATGATTACTCAGAAGAAGACAGGAAGAGAATAGAGCTTGATCAAAGGGCCATGACTTGTCTTCAAACTGCTCTTCCAAACTCCATCTACAGAGGCTGCAAGAAGTGCAAGACAGCTAAAGATCTATGGGAAGCACTGAAACTCATGTATGAAGGATCCAAAGAAACTAAAGAAAACAAGAAGGATCTCTTAAAGCAGCAGTTTGAAAACTTCACCTTCAAGGCTGGTGAGACACTGACTCAACAATACTTTAGGTATGTTGAGATAGTGGACACTCTAGTGGATATTGGAGTAACTCTTGAGAATAGGGAAATAGTAAGGAAGTTCATGTCTTCTCTTCCTAAACTATGGACACATTATTATGTTGTGATCAAGAGAACTTCGGATCTTAAAACTCTTACTCTTACAGAGTTATATGGTATCCTGAGTGCATTCCAGATGGAGATAAACATGCAAAATTCCTCTGGTAACTCCATTAACCAACTGAGTTTAGCCCTTCATATGAATGAAAGGGAATGCATTGAGCCACAACATCAGTTTTTATACTACCCTGACAACTCACAAAAGGGGCCTTTCATCACTCTTCCAGAGACACCAAGAGAAAACTACACTCAAGGAAGTCCCTTCCAAGAGACAAGTTCTTATCATGCCTTTGTCTCAGCTGACGAAACCTCTGGCAACCTTCTCTTCACTCTTAAAGACTTGGACTGTATCCATCCAGATGATCTGGAGTATATGAAGATAGTTCAGCAAATGGCTATTCTCACTCACAGGGCCAAGAAGTTCTACAAGAGGACTGGGAGAAGATTTTCAAGTAATACATCCAGTGGAAAGTTTGGGCTGGACAAAAGCAAGGTAAAGTGCTACAACTGTAACCAGATAGGGCACTTTGCAAGAGAGTGTAAGGCACCATGAACAAATGGTGGCCAGACACAAACCAGACCAAACTACACTGAGAAAGTTCACTAGAATGAGAACCTAAAGCAACAGGCTACAGTTGCTGTTAAAGAGGGAGGCTTTGACTGGAACTTTCAGATAGAAGATGCATCTCCAAACCAAGCTCTCATGGCAGATCATGATGAAACCAAGGTATTGGAAAATCTTTGCTCTTCTGAGTGTATTGCTAAAGTTAATAGATACAGGTCGTATAACTTAGAGCTGAGATCTAACCTTGAGTCCTTAAACATCTTGAAAGCTGATTTTAAAAGAGCTGAAAATGACTATAAACTTAAAATAGAAGATTTAGAGAAAACCATTTCAACTCTTAAACATGAGCTAACAAATTACAGGACTCAGATCAAAGATCTCATAGCTAAGTTAACTGAATGCCAAGATGAGCTTGTGATCAGCAAAGCTAAGGCAGAAAATTGTGTTCTTGAAGAAGATACCTTCAAGAACATAATATCCTCATCCTTGCATGCAAAAGTGTGTTATCAGAACAAGCAGGGACTGGGATCTAGTGAAATAGCTCCTCCACACACCATCTTGTCGGTAAGATCTCCCAGGTGTGGAACTTGTGAAGATGAGCTTCCCCTCATAGATCCTTTGACTGAAGAGGATGAAGAGGAGATGGTGATGAATGACTTTGGTTTGAGTGAAGAAAAGCATTCTGAGAAGGGTCACCATTCCTCTGAGGAGAGCAAAACTGTTGGGATGACCAAGTCAAGAAGAAAGAACTTGATCAGGAAAGCCAAAAGAAAATCAAGGAAGGCTCAAGAGATCAAGGCTACTTTTGACTCTAAGCAGAAACAAGTTTTTATCTCTACAGGGTTTGAAGTAGTTAAGACTGATGACATGAATTCTGGTTCATGTGCAACTCATCTCAGCAACAAGAAGAAGACTGATCTGTTGTGTGTTACTGCTACACAACCTGGACCATCCAACTCCAAGAACAGTTCTCAACCCAAAAGAACTGTCTCGGCTCCTGCAAAGGTGAAGATGGAGATGGGATGTGACCAAAGTCAGTGCTCTTCCATGAAGAAGACTCTTGGAAAGAAGAATCTGAAGTGTGTCATGTGTGAGAGTACTTCTCATTTGGCTAAGGATTGTCCATACAATCCTAAGGGTACTCTTCACATGATAAACAAAGAGACTTTCAAGAATTTCAAGATGAAGAAGAAGGCAAGTGGAAAACTGCCTTCGGAAGAAGATTTGGTCTCGAAAGAAAGGAATGCTTCCAAAGTACTGAAGCTTGCTGCAGTAAAGGCAAGATCTTCCGAAGGACCAGTCATCAAAACTTCTAAATTCTCAAAAGCTTCTGAAGTATTGAAGGTCAAGTCTAAACTTCCAAAGGTGGTGTGGAAGTCAAAGAAAGACCAAAAGACTGAAGGTTCTTCATCAATAACAGCTCAAGATCCTCAAAGCATAACCATAGGATCTATTACTGTTGCATTGTCTTCAACTGATTTAAATGAGCCCAAGACCAATGAGGCTTGGGTTTCCAAATGTAACTAGCTATCTCTTTGTGCAGGAATAGATACAGACAAACAAAAATGTGTGGATCATTGACAGTGGTTGTTCCAGGCACATGACAGGCAATAGGTCACTACTCCAGAAGTTTGAAAGAATTGATGGAGGACCAGTTGCTTTTGGAGGAGATGCAGGTGGTTACATTACTGGAAGGGGCAAGGTCACAAATGGTAAGCTCAGCATTGACAAGGTAAATTTTGTCAAGGAGCTTGGATATAATCTTTTGAGTGTATCTCAATTTTGTGATCAGAGTCATAACATGCTGTTTACTGAGCATGAGTGCATTGTTCTCAAGCCCGGGGTGATCATTCCTCATGAGCACATCTTACTCAGAGCCCACAGGAAAGGGAACATGTACAAGATGGATTTGCAAGAAACATCTCCATCAGGAGAAGTTTCATGCTTTCTATCTAAAGCAAATAGTGATGAATCTTTCATTTAGCATAAAAGAATATGCCATGTAAACTTTAAGAACATGAATAAATTGAATAAGAATGATTTGGTAACTGGAATACCAAAAAGAGAGTTTACAAGTGATGATCATTGTGTTGCATGCCTGAAAGGGAAGCAACACAAGGTATCTCACAAGCCTAAGGAAAGAAATTCCATCACTACACCCCTACACTTGTTACATATGGATCTCTTTGGCCCCACCAATGTAATGAGTCTAGAGAGGACCTCTTACTATTTGGTGATCACAGATGACTTTACAAGATTCACTTGGGTATTCTTTCTTAGAACTAAGGATAAGACCCCTGAGATTCTGAAGAATTTCATCTTAAAGATTGAGAATCAATGTGATCACAAGGTCAAAACCATAAGATGTGATCAAGGAACTGAGTTCAAAAATCAAACACTTGATACATTTTGCGATGAAAAGGGTATTACAAGACAATATAGTGCTCCCAGGACTCCTCAGCAAAATGGAGTTGCTGAGAGGAGAAACAGGACACTAATTGAAGCTGCAAGAACTATATTGTCTGACTCTAAACTGCCCATGACCTTCTGGGCAGAGGCAGTCAACACTGCCTGCTATGTGCAAAACAATGTTTTAGTAGTTAAGACACATGGTAAGACTCCTTATGAACTTTGGCACAAGAGGAAGCCTTTGATTGGTTTTCTCAGGTCTTTTGGATGTCCTTGCACCATCTTGAATACCAAAGATCATATAGCCAAGTTTGCTGAGAAATCAGATGATGGATACTTCATTGGATACTCTTTTCAAGCTAAAGCTTATAGAGTATACAATCTCAGAACTAGAGTAGTTGAAGAGTCAGCCAATGTGACTTTCAATGTACACACTCCCAGTGTGAAAAGTTCTGGTCCGGATTCGCTGTTTGATCTTGATTTAGTTACCAACTGTTTTAACAAATCTTGTGAGCATGTTTCAGGAACCACAGATATATTACCTACAGGTGATCCTAATCCAAGAATTGAGCTGAGAAGAGTTTCAAGCAACATGTCTCCATGTCCAGTGGTAACTAATCCTGCAAATGAAGCATCTACCAGCACATCAATGACAAATCCTGCTGACACATCTGAGTTGCCTTCATCTTCCAGTTTTGAGGCACAAAACTCAAATGTAGGAACTTCAAATGTTGGAGAATATGGTGGTGGTGACAGTGATCAAGAATTTCTTGATGCTGAGAACCATCACATTGAAGAAAATCTCAATGATGTCACACCCTCATTGGATCAAGTCAATCTTGATAAGTGTGTTGTTATAGAGAGTGAATCCTCCTTTCCAGATCAAAATTTCTCTAATTTGGATCTGCCTAAACAACTTGCTGTGATTGCTCAACTAAGGATCCACAAGTCTCACCCCTCTACAAACATCATTGGAGACGTTGGTACTGGTGTAAGAACAAGAGGACAGTCTCATAATGCAAATATCTGTCCTCGCTCTTGTTTCTTATCCCAAATAGAGCCAAAGAAGATTGATGAAGCTCGAAAGGATGGAAGTTAGGTTTAAGCTATGCAAGAGGAGTTGCTTCAATTCAAGAGGCAAAAGGTTTGGAACCTATGTCCTCTTCCTCATGGGAAGACTACCATAGGTACAAAATAGGTTTTCAGGAATAAGAAGGATGATAGAGGACTTGTCATCAAGAACAAAGCTAGACTAGTTGTTCAAGGATATACTCAAGAAGAAGGGATTGACTATACTGGTGTCTTTGTTCCTGTAGCAAGACTTGAAGCTGTTAGGATATTCCTAGCTTTTGCTGCATCCAAGAACTTCAAGGTTTATCAACTTGATGTCATGTGTGCTTTTCTTTATGGAGTGATTGATGAAGAGGTATATGTCAAACAACCACTTGGCTTTGCAGATCCTGATCATCCTGATTATGTCTTCAAGCTTGACAAAGCTCTCTATGGGCTACATCAGGCACCAAGAAAGTGGTATGAGACTCTATCTCAGTATCTCTGTCAGCATGGCTACAAAAGGGGTACCATTGATGGAACTCTCTTCATCAAAGGAACAAGAGATGACATAATGCTAGTTCAAGTATATGTAGATGATATCATCTTTGGGTCAACTAATCCAAAGCTCTGCAAAGACTTTGAGAAGCTGATGAAGGATAGATTTGAAATGAGTGCCATGAGGGAACTCAATTTCTTTCTAGGGATTCAAGTGAAGCAAGTTGATAATGGTATCTTTATAAATCAGTCAAAGTATGTGCAAGACATACTTAAAAGGTTCAACATGACTGAATGTAAGGTTGCTAGGACACCCATAGCTAGAAACCGCTCCCTTGGACCTGATCTTGAGGGGGAGTGTGTTGATGAACATCTCTACAGGGCTATGATTGGGTCTCTTATGTATCTTACAGCTAGCAGGCCAGATATTATGTTTGCCACTTGCATCTGTGCAAGATATCAGGCCAACCCCAAGATGTCACACCTAATCACTGTCAAAAGGATTTTAAGATACCTTAAGGGAGCCCCATCTCTTGGCCTTTGGTATCCTAAAAATTCTGACTTCAATCTGTATACATATACAGATAGTGATTATGGTGGATGCAATATGACTACAAAGTCTACATCAGGGGGATGTCAATTTCTTGGTGGAAGGATAGTCTCTTGGCAATGCAAGAAACAATCCTGTGTATCTGCATCAACTGCTGAGGCTGAATACATTGCTGCTGCAAGCTGCTGTACTCAAGTGCTTTGGATTCAAAATCAGATGCTAGACTATGGATTCAACTTCAAAGAGACTCCTATTCACATAGACAACAATAGTGCTTTCTCAATCACAGAAAATCCAGTGCAGCACTCAAGAACTAAGCACATCAACATCAGGTATCATCTGATTAGAGATAATTTTGAAAAGGGATTAATCAAACTAATCAAAGTTCATACAGATGAACAATATGCTGATCTATTCATAAAAGCTTTTGATGAACAGAGATTTAAATATCTTATATCAGCTATAGGGATGATCAACTTTGAATAGATTTTCTTAAAAACTTAATCATATTATTTCTAAAACTATGTGTGTTCTATGTTATCTATTCTATCACTTTAATAAGCCCCAGTTTCTCTTTGGAAGAAAATTCTTTTAGGATATTCCTTAGATTTTTTAGAATTTTACACTTTTTATCCTTTGGAAGATGTCTTATCCTTCAGAAGATTTAAAGTAAAATTCTTCAAAATCTTTGAAATATTTTTGGAGGCAAAATTTGCTTTCGGAAGCTTTCTAGTGAAAACTTCCGAAGCAAAATAACCTTCGGAAGATTTTTGGTCAAAAACTTCCAAAGTTAAATTATCTTTGGAAGACTTTTTAGAATTTCAAGAAAACTAGGGCAAAAAGCAAACTACTTTTCAGAGGTGGGACTAACACAATGGATTTCAAAGTTTATCCTTTTCCATAAACTTTGTCTCCAATCCAAATTCATACAAATATCCAATGGTTACACCTCTTTCCTCTACCTGCTCCAAATTCACCCATACCTCAAACCTAATATCTATGAAACCACTTATGCTCTTCACCTTTCTTCATCCTTAAGCTTTGCCAAAATGGCCAACATTCCAAACAGAAACAACCCATATTTCTCCATGCAACTCCATAGGCAGCACAATCAAGTTGCCTTGTTGCACTCTGAGAAAGATGATAGTTTCTCAGAGGTTTGCCGTTTTCTTGCTCTATCCAACTACCACACCTCACTCACCATTGATCCTATTCTTCATGAGGATCATCTGCTTGACTTTTAGAGGACATGTCAAGAGGTTATTATGGATGGGGAGAAGGCACTGTCTGCCACAGCGCAGGGGAGGACAGTCTTTATCACTCCAGCCATCATCAACACCCATCTTCAGCTGGATGATGAAGAAGGTGAACTGTCTTTCCCAAAGGAAGCTGTCAACTATTCCTTTGAGCAGATGGGCTATGAGGGAGATTTCTCTGTAAAGATCTTCAGGAAAGGGAAGGTCTCATCCCAGTGGAAATACCTACTTCATGTAGTGATTCACGGCTTGTCCAACAAGCATGGTGGGTGGGACCAGATTCCTGAAGATCTCTCCTTTATAGTTCATGGAATGGTACAAGGGGTCAAGTTCAAGTACTCACAATTTGTTTACACAAACTTGCTTGCTAACTTGGACTCCTTAGAATACTATATGTTTCCTAGATATGTTCAACACATTCTCAACTGTGAACTTGGATCACAGTTGAGAGAAACAAATAATATTCTTAAATTGGGACAGATGAAGCCAGACATCTTTAAGATTATGAAAAAGCCAACTGTAGGCTTCTTAGGGGTAGAAACAGCCCTGGTCCCCAAAATGTTAGAGCTCATTGCTCAAAGTGACAACCTAGCAACACCAGCTAGTGTTGAACCCACACCTTCTACATCTCAACCACCAAAACAGCCTCAAATCATCCTCACCTACCAAAGAAAATCAAAACGAACCCCTACTTAAGCTATTGAGTCTGTGCAGGTCCCCATATACTCACCCATATAGGAAAAAGTGGATACTAGAGCTCCCACTTCTCCTAAAGAGCAAACCACTCCCATCTCTTCAAGAATCAGTGCTGATGTTCCTCATGATCAGCCTGATGAGCTCATAAGCCCAAATGCCTTAAGCCTTCACTCTGAGTCTCAACACTCAAGTGAAAAACCTTCAGGGGACAGTTACCATCCCCAGCCTTTGGACTTAAATACCCAAATTCCCAACCTTAAATTCTATACTGATGAGGACTTAGGCTTCAGTGAGCACCATGAATCTCTCTACTCTTCACCAACTCAAAGAGAGAAGAGTGTCTCTGAATTTCCTATGTCTACCCCACATCAGTCATCCATTGCTGAGGTGGGTCCATCTGAACTTGTTCAGGGGATCCATATGGAAGAGGCTCTCACTTCTGCAAGTGATTACATCATTAAGACCTCAACCATGGCAACTCAGCCTATTGACACTCCATCTGAGGCTGTCAATGCGCAGAGGAAATCCAGTAGCCAAGAACCCCATGCTGGTGATGAGAGTGAGGACTTAAGTCTAATTCTCTCATCCCCCTATGATTCTTCTGATGAAGATGAGGGGAATTTGAGACTAAAAGTGCAACAACTGACACAAACATGCACTTACTTAGTCTCAAAGGTTAGTCATCTTGAATATCAAGTGACTACCTTACAAAATAGGGTCAATGATCAGCAACTTGAGATATATTATCTTAAGGAAAAACTAGCTGAGAGACCTTTAAGAAGAGCTCAACCAGGAGCACAAGAACCTGCGGATGTGGTTGACCTAACTCCTAACTCACCTATACAAGAAGGTGATGCTACCAAAAAGGGGGAGAAAGTCACTACAATCACAGAACCTGGGAGTTCTTCAAGGAGTATGGACATTGAGGACTCACCATCCTCTCTTGTAACTGTACCTTCTCAGCAACCTCCTCAAGTTCACATTGATGTGAACATCCTAGACTGCTTGTTTCAAAGTCTCTTTGGGGAGGGTGTATCAAGGCAAGAAGCTGAAGAAGATAGACCAAGGCAATCAGGTAATGTCATTGGTCAACTGGATGCTGAGGTAGACCCTGAGATTAGCTTCAAAGGGAAAACCTTGACTGAAGGCCCAGTGATAGAGCCTGAAAGTCCTGTCTTACAGTCAACTGATGAAGTGATAGAACTTGAAACACCTGTCACCACAACAACTACTTCAGCAACTCAACCCCTCAGTGAAACACCTGCTGGTGAAGGTGTATCACAGTCTCTCTCTGGCCATAGCTTGGATGCTACACCAAGCAATGAAGGTCAAAGCTCTCTCCACCCTGTGTCACAAAGGTCTGTGGGTGACAAAGGGAAAAGGGTTCTAACCCCTGAGGAGATTGAGGAGGAGGAAAGAGAGAGAAAGAGGAAGCTAAGGGGAGTAAGTTCCACCGGGTCTTCAGGCTTCATGCAAGCTGCAATCAGGGCTGCCCAAAGACCAAACACTCAAGATGATGAGTTGAGGACAGCCAGGATTACTTAATTACAGACCAGGAACTATGACATAAATGAGATTATATCTCTCCCCTTAGAAGAATTAAATGATCTGGCTGACATGGAAATGTCAAGGGAGAGGAAGGAAACTGAAGATGCAAGAATTCTTCTTGAGATCAAAGAGAAGAAAAGACAACAAAGGTTATACAAGCATGTTCCCACTCTCTCGCTAGTTCAAGAAAGCCCTGTGCAAGAGGCTGTGGCTGCTACACAAGAACCTCAGGTAGATAAAGAAACCGACAAACAAAGAATGATAGACTACCTGAGTGCCACAGACTTCTACCAGGCAGAAGCACTTCTTCCCTGTCCTTTGAGTACATTGAGTTTGATTATCTCAAACAACTTGAACTTCAAGTACTCAAAGAGCAGAAGTCGACAAAGAAGAAAATAAGGGAAGAAGCTGCTAAGTCAAGAGCTCTCATTCAGAAGAACTTGAAGAAGTCTGATGACAGACAAAGAATGATGAGCTTCTTGAAGCTGTATGGATTCTCTGGAAGGAGACTTGGCCCTATGTCTCTATCTACTATGGATGAGCATATCAGGGTGATCAAGCAGAAGATCAAGAGTGGAGAGCTTGCTGACTTGGACACTCCTCCAAGTCAAGCTCTACCTCAAGTAGAGGTTAAGTTTGAACAACAAGAGACAACTCAAACTAAACCTCCAGCTTCATCTTCTGATCCACAGCAAGGTCAAAGGCCAGCCTCTTCAACTATTGACCAACAGCAAGGTCAAAGGCCAGCCTCAACATCTGACCCATAACCGGGTCAAACTCCTTCTCCTTCTGAACCTGTGAGGGAGAAACACCCAACTGAGGAAGACACAACTAATCTACAATGTGCTGCAAGCCAGTCTTCTCAGTTACATACTGCAAAAAGGAAGAAGAGGATGGCTTCTAAATCTGATGCAAAGAAGAAGAAAAAGTCAAAATCAACCTCCTCTGATCCTCAGGATGAATCAGAACATCCTAAGGAAGTGCAAGAAGAGAAAGCCCAATCAACTCCAATTCAAATGGCTCCTCTTGTATCAGTGTCACACCCTCAAAATCCGCTAACGGGGTTTTACCGTCAGGCGTGTGACACAACCAGGATCTCAGATAGGCATCAGTTACACCAAACGACTCGATAATTACAAATCATATAAGTTGTTTAATTTTAATGAAACAAAACAAATATATTTAAGTTGTGCGGAAGCGAAAATAGGAAAACATTTAACAATAGTTTTGAAACACGCAAACACACGTCCAATCCAATTTATGTAAAGTAAATGCAAATTAAATCTAGAAAACAGTTTGAGATGAACGCGGAATGACATGCAGTGGATGCTGTGCTCCTAGACGTGCCACATCAATGTCCTGAGAGAAAACATGCAAAAATCTCAGTACAAGACTGGTGAGTTCACAGGTTTATTAGAAAATAGTAATTATCAGTAATGAAATCCTCAGGTTGTGTAATCCGATAAATATGTAATTCCCAGATTATGTAATCCTTCAAGTATGAAATTCCCGGATTATGTAATCCGTCAAGTATGTAATTCCCGGATTATGAAATCCGTCAAGTATGAAAATCCCGGATTATGTAATTCGTCAAGTATGTAATTCCCGGATTATGTAATCCGTCAAGTATGAAAATCCCGGATTATGTAATCCGTCAAGTATGTAATTCCCGGATTATGTAATCCGTCAAGTAAGAAAATCCCGGATTATGTAATCCGTCAAGTATGTAATTCCCGGATTATGTAATCCGTCAAGTATGAAAATCCCGGATTATGTAATCCGTCAAGTGTGTAATTCCCGGATTATATAATCCGTCATGTATGAAAATCCCGGATTATGTAATTAAAGCATATAATGGGTAGCTAGTCCATAATGATCACTATGTGTATGAAGGCGCGGCCAAACAGACATGTAATCAAATAATAAACCAGGCCCGGATGTGGATCACACCACAACACTTGTAATTAGGCTAACCGTTCACCCGTTTGACGAACGTTGTGCTAGCGTGACTAGCCCGGGTGGGGTATGTCAATCCCAGTAGTACTACTAACAATTACCTCGTTAAGTCCATATTAACGGTCCGTTGGGCAAGTATACACCATAGTATCAAGTATATGCAGTATTACAAAAATCCAATGTAATGTAACGTTTTTGAAATCAACATGTTTCTCTCCCCCAAAAGAGTATATAAGTAAAAGTGGGGCTGTAAACTCACCTTGAATTGATGTAATAAAATGAACGGAAGCTTCAACGAATAATGCACGACCAAACACGATCAACACCTATTATTAATTGTAATTAAGTTTTTAAAATTTGCTCAACGCGAATAATTATATTTGGTCGGATTCGGGTCGGTTCGGTTTGACGTACATGATTTGATATACTAACAACCCTATGTATTAATAATATTACCAATATTGATATTAATAATAATAATGGCATGATCATAATTATAATGATAATATTCGTATTTGTAAATAATTTGTGAAATTTATTAAATATAATTCCTTCATTTATCATAATAAATTCATAATTAAAATAATATAATCTCCATTAATAACTTGATGATTTAAATTATTATTTAAAATCCATTTTTATAAAAATAACCATTTATAACATTTGTAATAATCATATAAATAAATAAATAAATAAGTAAGGTATTTAAAGAAATAAATATCCAGAAAATAATTAGATAACTTCTAAAATAAACAAAGTTTATAAAAATTATTTTTATAAATTTTAAACATTTTTTGTATTTTTAAAAGCTCAAAAAGGCTTTTAAAAAAATAAATGTTGGGGGCAGGGTTCGAACCCTTGACCTCCTGTTTACAATCACACACACAAACCAGTAAACCAAGGCACAAGGCCGCGTTAAGACACAGCTTTTAATTCCTTTAAACACAAACCCAAATCAATCCTCAAATCAAGAACCCTAATTTCAATTGATTTGAAATTGAACCACCAATTGATGTTGTTAATCAAATTAAATTTAGGGCTATGATTCCTCATGTAAAACCGAATGTATGGGTGTAATCAATTACCTGTTTTGAAGTTGTTTTGGTGATGATCAGTCAAAGAACAGGTCGCGGCTCGTGAGGAATTGGTTCGAGATGAATTCGATGACTAGAATCAAATTAACTTCTAGGAAAGCTTCGAATGAGATTCTTAATGGAAAGCCCTCTATCAATTTTGTGTTTGGAAGCTCTAAACATGGATCCCCATTAAGTTGCAGGTCGCGACCGAAGTGTCTGTTTGATTCTTGGGTTTATGTGTTTTCAGATACAATTGAACTCGAAGGATGGTCTTAAATAGTCAGAAGATTGTTAGTGCGAGTTTGCTTTCGATTATTATTTAGGTTTAGTGCTCGAATAGGTGAGTGGGTCGGCCGAAGTGGAGATGGTCGGTTTCGGTGGTGATTGCACTCACCAATTCTTAAATTGAAAGTTGGTCCACGTTCGATTCGTCCACAGAAATATGTGGGGGATTTTATTTGGATCAAAACCGCGTTTGTTGGTGAGTTTTGGCTCTCGCCGGAGGAACGGACGGAGGTGGCCGGAAAATCGGGGAAAGGGGCGGGTGGTTTGGGATTTTTATAAAAATTACACAACTAGTCCCTGTGGTTTTAGAACTTATCATTTCATGTAACATATTCTTAAAAGAAGTTTCAAGTTTTGCATTTTAACCCCTAAACTTTTATAAAACATTATTATTATCATTATTATTATTATTATTATTATTGTTATTATTATTTTATATTATTATTATTATTATTATTATTATTATTATTATTATTATTATTATTATTATTATTATTATTATTATTATCCTTGCAAAATAGTAAAGTAAGTTAATTCGCGATAAACGGAGAAAGTTAATAGTGTTAACCAAAAAAAATTCGGGTTGTCACATTATCCCCTTATTGCAGGAATTTTCGTCCCGAAAATTAGGAAGTACCGGCAAAATTCTTGAACAGGTTAGGATACTTACGCATCATTTCGTCCTCTCGTTCCCAAGTGAACTCAGGACCACGCCGGGAGTTCCACCGAACTCTGACAAATCGAAATTTTGCTATGCTTTAGTTGTTTAAATTTCCAGAATATAATTTCGTGGTAAGGTGATGTCTAGAAATCAGGATAAGACCAACAATGATAAGAAAAGTTATCCGTCGGAATTTAAGAATCCCAAACGTCACCATATGAAACGATCTTAACGCATATCTTGTGAATATGTATTTCTCCTTTGACCAACCATTGGTCTAAAAATACGCTATGCGAAGATCTTGGAATGAGTTCATGACAATGGTCTATAATGCACCAATTGTCATCATGACCTCTAAGATAGGAAGTATTTTAGTTGCAAGGAAAGTTACACCGGAGATCCATAGGATCACGAAGATTAGGTCTTGTCACTTATGAAGATAAGACACTTGGACTCACACCAAGTTACGTCTTTTTCTTTAGACCAATCCCATGTCTACAAGTTACGAAGGTTTATGAACCTTTATATTCACATCGCAATGAGGATAATAACGAGTCTTGTTGTTTGAATCTAAGATAGAATTTTAATGATTTTCAAGCTTAAGGATTCAAAAGCGATTCAAGAAGTGACTCGAACAATAGGAAACATGCTTTGCAATGTAGCAATATTTAAGTACGTTTACATACGCAGTTTCAACAAACCATAAGCACAGCTGAGAACATTTGTATGACTAGAAAGTCATGAACATAAGTTGACAATATCTTCAGCAGAGAGATTGTTTAGGAAGGCTACCATCGCACAATCACGTTTTGATGATAGCTCAAAATGAAAGTCGATAGATAAGGAATAAATGATTCCATATAGCTAGGTCAAATGAGGATAAAGGGAGATAAATCAACTTAAGAAGTTAAGTGATCCAAGCTTAGAATAAAAATAAACCTAAAACTATTGGGTCTCCTTTCAGGTTCAGAGATCATGCTTTGGTTTTATAGGTTGAATCACCTTCTCCTGACGGACTATCTTGGTTTCATTCTTCGATAACCAATTCATACGGTATTAAGTCTATGTCAAGGTCATGATCTTCGTGTACTTTTGTGTAACCTCAAATTATTACCATTGGTCATTTTAACAGAGTAAATAATTTCTAAACAACTAGGGTTAATGCTAAGTTAAAGAATAATTCCAGAAGAATCCAAGCTTATTATCAACCCTGGTATCAAATAGATGTGTAACTATTGATGATAAGGTACGTACATGTAACAACATTTAGTCTTGTCGAATGTGGCTTGCTTCAGTCGTAAATGTATGACCGCGTGATGTATTACTTTGAATTATATGACCTTTATTTCCATAATTTAACTTTCTTACTTTCTAGCTATAGCCATTTCTTAATTCTGATTGTTTCTAACTTGTCCTGGGGTCCTAATCGACCTAGGGCACACTTATGGTAATGGTCGGAACTCCAACCTTCTTAACGTCCCCGTTTAGCGCATGTTAACTTAATTGTATTAACCAACATAGCTAGGTTCACAACATTGGCATTCTTGTCTACCTTACCGCTAGATTGCTTGTTCGACCCTCCAACTTCTTTCTACTACTCACTAGATTTTCCCAGTGTCCTTCCTAATTCTATTTGGTCTAATGTCATAAGGTATGACATCAGCTTTATCAATTCAGGGAGTTCGTTAGTATAAAGAGCACGACCTAACCCTACTATTGCACAATTTTAGAATTACCATTCTAACTTTTGCATTTTATTCCTTAGGTAATAGTACTCAATCACCAAGGCTTTGAACTTATCTTAAGTCATTTGCATCAATTGAACTTATCCTGTTTGAACTTATCTTAACTTAGCTTGAATCTGGGTGTTCCACCAGGTTAGTGCCTTGCCCCGTAGTGAACACGTGGCATACCTGATTCATCAAATCCATGACGATAGCTGGTGCGTTGGTCAACCCGAACGGTATGACCAAGAACTCATAGTGTTCATATCGAGTTCTAAACAATATTTTCGGTATGTCATCTTCGCGAACCCTCAATTGATGATAGCCCGATCGAAGATCGATCTTTGAGGAGTACATTGATCTCTGCAACTGATCGAAGAGATCGTCGATCCTGGGAAGGGGGTATCGGTTCTTAACAGTCAAATTGTTCAATTCCCGATAATCTTGTCAAGTACAGAGTGTTATCCATGATTTGAGTATCAAAGATATGGTTATTAACGAAGAGTTAATTAACCGGAGTTGTACAAAGGAAAACAATTGAGAAGGAATTTACTTGGTCAAGGAGCGATTGAAGGAATCTATGTACAATAATCTAAAATCCGATGAAGTAGTATTATTAGAGTATGTCGTGTCTCTTGTCTACTGATGTCGTATTAGCCGGCGTTTTTGTCTTTCAAAACTCAATCCAACAAGTTGTGAATAAGGGCGCATATAGCAAACGCGACATCGACAGACGTATGGAATAAAAGTTGGGTTAACAACATAAGTCCTTAGGAGAGTTCTTATAAAGCCCTTATTAATCCAAACAAAATATAAGTCAAACAAATAATGATAGGGTGTGATTACCAAGGGTCTTCTCAAAGTACTAATATGTGATATAATGCCCACAACGTTCTTAAATAAGTATACCATAGATAGTTTGTAGGATAGGCTATGTACTCATAACCGATAATGCACTTAAAGTATTCAATCAGTTCCTTAGTTACTGAAATGCTAAGTGGAGGAATGTCTCTTAGAAGATAAAATTAATGTCATGATTGGAAATATCATGAGGGCTCTAAGTAGGACAGATCTTAAGTAATAGCAAGTGTTTGTAATGTTTTGTTACCTTTAACAAGGATTTACTAGAATTATGATCCTAGCACCCTAGGGTATAGAATAGAAAACTTGTAATGCTCATGATCGTTACTTCTCCCGCGTCCACGTCCTCTTCCAGACATTCTTTAAATTACCAAATATCAAAAGCTATCAGTCGTATGAAAATAGACCTTTTGTCTTGAAATGAAAAGGAAGAGAAATTCAAGGATTTAAAGAAATAGACAAGCTAGAGAATCAGTCCGAATCCGTGGGATTAACACAAATGTCATGGTTTGAATTTCGTCCAAATTCAAGGTAAGGGTGAGCATTCCTACAAGTAGAACTGATAGATAGTTAGTGGCTATATTCTATGAAGATCGAGACTTTCTTGCTCAAGGTGTAGGAATGATGACTTATACTGACTACAATGTTACCACCCGACCAGATTCACCGGACTTAGCATGCACGACAAATTACAATTACGTGTGCACCCGTAATGGTAATTTGCTTTGCATGATCACCCCGGTTCCTCCTATCAGGCTAACATATCTTGTCAAGTATAGTGGTCATCAATGATAGAAGTACCAAATATGTATGTATTATATCGGGTTCGATCAATCAAAGTATACGTAAGGATCAGTAAAGTTTGGGAATCATTGACACGCCAAGGTAATTCGACCCATTTGCCTTAAAGACCTGTGTATTGACCATAGTTTATCACTCATCCCAGAAATCCCCAGGTAAACATACCAGGTCTCGTAATGAGATTTATGCGATATGCTTGCCTTAGCCCGAGGGCCTTTTGCCAGGAAATCCAGAATACAGGTGTCTATGCGTCACACAAATCATGAAGAACATTCAGGCGATGTCAAATGCACACAAACTCTCCCGTGACTCACAGCAACTCGGAGTCACCATCCCGGTAGCCATACACTCACAGGGATATGTTAAAGCAAAAATTCTCAGACAACCAATTTAGTAGGCATAGCTTAGTAATCTATGTGTGTGTAACTAATGCAAATCCAGCTATAGTCTAAAATGCGATGCAGATGAGATGCAAAGTTCATTTTAGTTCGCTATAACTAATGCTCTGATACCAATCTGTCACACCCTCAAAATCCGCTAACGGGGTTTTACCGTCAGGCGTGTGACACAACCAGGATCTCAGATAGGCATCAGTTACACCAAACGACTCGATAATTACAAATCATATAAGTTGTTTAATTTTAATGAAACAAACCAAATATATTTAAGTTGTGCAGAAGCGAAAATAGGAAAACATTTAACAATAGTTTTGGAACACGCAAACACGCGTCCAATCCAATTTATGTAAAGTAAATGCAAATTAAATCTTGAAAACAGTTTGAGATGAACGCGGAATGACATGCAGTGGATGCTGTGCTCCTAGACGTGCCACATCAATGTCCTGAGAGAAAACATGCAAAAATCTCAGTACAAGACTGGTGAGTTCACAGGTTTATCAGAAAACAATAATTATCAGTAATGAAATCCCCGGATTGTGTAATCCGATAAATATGTAATTCCCGGATTATGTAATCCGTCAAGTATGAAATTCCCGGATTATGTAATCCGTCAAGTATGTAATTCCCGGATTATGAAATCCGTCAAGTATGAAAATCCCGGATTATGAAATCCGTCAAGTATGTAATTCCCGGATTATGTAATCCGTCAAGTATGAAAATCCCGGATTATGTAATCCGTCAAGTATGTAATTCCCGGATTATGTAATCCGTCAAGTATGAAAATCCCGGATTATGTAATCCGTCAAGTATGTAATTCCCGGATTATATAATCCGTCATGTATGAAAATCCCGGATTATGTAATTAAAGCATATAATGGGTAGCTAGTCCATAATGATCACTATGTGTATGAAGGCACGGCCGAACTGACATGTAATCAAATAATAAACCAGGCCCGGATGTGGATCACACCACAACACTTGTAATTAGGCTAACCGTTCACCCGTTTGACGAACGTTGTGCTAGCGCGACTAGCCCAGGTGGGGTATGTCAATCACAGTAGTACTACTAACAATTACCTCGTTAAGTTCATATTAACGGTCGTTGGGTAAGTATACACCATAGTATCAAGTATATGCAGTATTACAAAAATCCAATGTAATGTAACGTTTTTGAAATCAGCATGTTTCTCTCCCCCAAAAGAGTATATAAGTAAAAGTGGGGCTGTAAACTCACCTTGAATTGATGTAATAAAATGAACGAAAGCTTCAACGAATAATGCATGACCAAACACGATCAACACCTATTATTAATTGTAATTAAGTTTTTAAAATGTGCTCAACGCGAATAATTACATTTGGTCGGATTCGGGTCGGTTCGGTTTGACGTACACGATTTGATATACTAACAACCCTATGTATTAATAATATTACCAATATTGATATTAATAATAATAATGGCATGATCATAATTATAATGATAATATTCGTATTTGTAAATAATTTGTGAAATTTATTAAATATAATTCCTTCATTTATCATAATAAATCCATAATTAAAATAATATAATCTCCATTAATAACTTGATGATTTAAATTATTATTTAAAATCCATTTTTATAAAAATAACCATTTATAACATTTGTAATAATCATATAAATAAATAAATAAATAAATAAGGTATTTAAAGAAATAAATATCCAGAAAATAATTAGATAACTTCTAAAATAAACAAAGTTTATAAAAATTATTTTTATAATTTTTAAACATTTTTCTGTATTTTTAAAAGCTCAAAAAGGCTTTTAAAAAATAAATGTTGGGGGCAGGGTTCGAACCCTTGACCTCCTGTTTACAATCACACACACAAACCAGTAAACCAAGGCACAAGGCCGCGTTAAGACACAGCTTTTAATTCCTTTAAACACAAACCCAAATCAATCCCCAAATCAAGAACCCTAATTTTAATTGATTTGAAATTGAACCACCAACTGATGTTGTTAATCAAATTAAATTTAGGGCTATGATTCCTCATGTAAAACCGAATGTATGGGTGTAATCAATTACCTGTTTTGAAGTTGTTTTAGTGATGATCAGTCAAGGAACAGGTTGCGGCTCGTGAGGAATTGGTTCGAAATGAATTCGATGACTAGAATCAAATTAACTTCTAGGAAAGCTTCGAATGAGATTCTTAATGGAAAGCCCTTTATCAATTTTGTGTTTGGAAGCTCTAAACATGGATCCCCATTAAGTTGCAGGTCGCGACCGAAGTGTCTGTTTGATTCTTGGGTTTATGTGTTTTCAGATACAATTGAACTCGAAGGATTGTTTTAAATAGTCAGAAGATTGTTAGTGCGAGTTTGCTTTCGATTATTATTTAGGTTTAGTGCTCGAATAGGTGAGTGGGTCGGCCGAAGTGGAGATGGTCGGTTTCGGTGGTGATTGCACTCACCAATTCTTAAATTGAAAGTTGGTCCACGTTCGATTCGTCCACAGAAATATGTCGGGGATTTTATTTGGATCAAAACCGCATTTGTTGGTGAGTTTTGGCTCTCGCCGGAGGAACGGCCGGAGGTGGCCGGAAAATCGGGGAAAGGGGCGGGTGGTTTGGGATTTTTATAAAAATTACACAACTAGTCCCTGTGGTTTTAGAACTTATCATTTCATGTAACATATTCTTAAAAGAAGTTTCAAGTTTTGCATTTTAACCCCTAAACTTTTATAAAACATTATTATTATCATTATTATTATTATTATTGTTATTATTATTATTATTATTATTATATTATTATTATTATTATTATTATTATCCTTGCAAAATAGTAAAGTAAGTTAATTCGCGATAAACGGAGAAAGATAATAGTGTTAACCAAAAAAAAATTCGGGTTGTCACAATCAGGAAGACCCATCTTATCCTGGACTTACTCAACTAATCCAGAGAGATGGCATGTAGTCAGAGATCAAGGTGAAGTAAATGTCTACTCTTCGGAGGACCTCTTTAATTTACCTCTGCATGATCTTTTTGACATGAGAAGATACTTCACAAGTCTGAGTGATCCTGACCCTCTAATGAAGAAATGAATGGTCATGATCATGTTAAGGACTGTGAACTGCTGAATATCTTCAAGTGTTTTGGTAGAATCAACCTAGGGGGAGTTTGTAAGGATTCCTAGAAGTCTGATGCAGCCAAAACACTCCTGTAACTATCTACTGATCATAACAACTGAAGAAGACATCAGCTGAAGACAACAGCTGAAGGTAACAGCTGAAGACAACAACTGAAGTCAAAAGCTGAAGACAACAGCTGAAGGTAACAGCTGAAGACAACAACTGAAGTCAACTGCTGAAGACAACAGCTGAAGGTAACAGCTAAAGACAACAACTGAAGTCAACAGCTGAAGACAACAGCTGAAGGTAACAGCTGAAGACAACTGAAGTCAACAGCTGAAGACATCAGCTGAAGATAACAGCTGAAGGTAACAGCTGAAGGAAACAACTGAAGACATCAGCTGAAGATAATAGCTGAAGGTAACAACTGAAGTCAACAGCTGAAGACATCAGCTGAAGACAATAGCTGAAGGCATCAGCTGAAGATATCGACTGAAGACAAAGTCTGAAGACAAAGTCTGAAGACAGTTTTCAGTAGTTGTCACAACAACTGAAGAAGTACTCTTCAGTAGTTGTGATGATCCTCTTTCAGTAGTTATCACAACAGCTGAAGAAGTATTCTTCAGTAGTTATGACAGTCTTCTTTCAGTAGTTCTATGAAATGATCAAGTCTTCCTGTATACTGCACAGAACATGAAGTAGTATTGCTAAGGAAGTTTTACACACCACTTCAGAAACATTCCAAGTGTAAAATCTTCCATAGCCAAGACCAATATCTTCTGAAGCCAGAAATGAAGTCTTTCTTAGCTTCAAGACAAAGTCTTCCGAAGCCAAGAAACCAAGACAGATTCTTCCGAAGCCAAAATACATACATGCTTTTATCTGATGTACTTTTTCTGAAAAAGCTGAACCACTTTGCCGCTGCCCACTCTGGTTGGTCACCAACTTATATGAGTTGGTGAAAAGGTCAATGCTTTAGGAAAACTGTACATTGAGATCTTGGGTCAAACCTTTCTACTTTATGTACTTTCATCATTTTTGTAATACACTATGATGTGAGCTATGGCATGTCATAGTCACTAGCCAAAAGGCAATCTTGCCTTTTGACTCTACATGGATTGTGTTGTCTAAATCTATGTATCCAGCTGGCCTTCAAAGTATGGCCGTCTGTAGGGTGTAGTATATAGTATCTCAAAGTCTTGTAATGTATGTATGCTGAATACTTGTAACTTTGAATTTGAGAAGCAATATACAACATCCTTGAAAACCAACCGCCTGTGTTGTTATCTTGTTCTTTCTTTCTGAGTTTACTTTTGTGTTCTTAGCATCATCATAACCGGTTTCCCATTTGATCTGTTAAGTGTTCTAAATCACTCTCCTCATTGTGTTGTTGTGTTATAAGTGCTAACCCCTTCACCCGGTCCTGCATGCACCCGTTTAGACCTCTTGTCAAGGTTAGGGTAATTAACCTGGGTGGGGTAGTCAAACCCAATAAAACTATCCATGATTCCTCGCTTTGGGAAATAAACTAATGGTCCGATAACAGGGGACTTTATACGGTAAGTAAACAAATTATATAACATGTGAAATAATTGACAAGTAAATGTGTCCAAGAAAATAGTAATTTGCATGTAATCTCCCCCAAAAGGAAAATAAGTATAAATGGGGCAGTGAAAGTCACCTCAATTGCACTCGCGAATACTAGCAATAGTCCGTACGTATGATTGGTCTAGGAATCTCTTAAACAAAATCACAATATATTCATGAGGTCATGATTACTAACCTTAGATGGTCATGCATAACTCATCCACAAAGTTAGTTTTAAAAACGTCACTTGATTAGTTAGACACGTCAAGCCGTTAATGTTTTGTTTAGATTCTTGTCTCCATAGTCATATTCTAAAAGTATATTATATGTTGCATGGGTTTTATACTAAGTATAATTCCATTATACTTTCCGTGTGCATGAGTTTTTTTATACCAAATACATCCAAAAGTTTACTTTATATAAATGTAGATATTTGACAGATGCAGGAGGATTGTAATGCCTAGTTGTCAACCTCTTTTCATGGTCCAAAGAATTTTTATAAAATCTAATATTTTTACCACATCTATTTCTATGTCTTAAGTCCTCAAAAATGTATATGTTGTAATATATAACTAAGTTTAAGTGCCTCGAAATAGTTCATGAGGCAACAGATGTCAGTGCAACATTTTTTATACATGTCCATGGATTTGATCTTTTTAAGAGGCCAAACCCTACTTTACAAATAGAGCCTATAGTACTATTAAACCTAACATCAAAAAATAAGTTACTACAGAAAGAAAAACTCCATTTGATTATTTAAGCATAACTTATGCCTCAATCTTTCTGCCCTATCTAATCTGCCAAAAACTCAGACTCAACACCCTAATCATATTTGTATGTTTGGATGCGTTATACTTATCTAAAAGTTTCAAGGTTAGATGCGTTCAAAACGAGACATTCTAAGGTTAACTTTAGAATCAAGAAACAGCCCATTTGAACGTGTTTAGATCGAGTTATGGTGTCTAAAACACAGAACATGAATGTGCCAGAATCTGTCTTACATGTTTTGTTATTTTTTAAGATTTGCTAGAGCACCTTTGGATGAGTTAGTGAACATGGACACATCACGGTGATGTATAGAAGATTAGGAACAATGTGGTAACCTTAAACAAGAAAGGAGAAGGAGAAGATGATCTTGAAATGCGTAAAGGCTTGATCCCTTGAACTAAGAATCAAGCAAGGAAAGGTGGAGAAGATGTTGTAGGATGTTTGAAATCTCCAAAAATCACTTGGACTTCAACAATGGCACTTGAATCACCCAATATTTGTAGAAAATGAGTTGAAAATGAAATGAAATGATGGTGATGAAGTCTTGTATGAAATTTGAAGGGAGGAGGGAAGAGAAGGGAAGTTGGTGAAATGTGTAGGTGAATTATGAAGTGTGAATCTTGTTTTATAATGTCATATACTTGTAAGACTAATTTAAGATTTGACAACTCTTACTTGTTGGTCAAATTTGAGGAAGAAAGAGAACGTCCATAAGTAGAATGGAAGATATGTTTCTTTAATCATTTGAAAAGTAGTTGCATCAAAATGAAAACTCTTGGATTTACAAGTTAAGCAAGAATCTCTTAATAAAAATGTAAGGCCTCGTTCCCGGAAAGCCTCACAGTTGACAATTCATAGCATAAAACCAGTTTAATAACAAAACATTGCAGTGGAAAATAATTAAACATTCATTTAAAACTTAGAAACCCCATTGTACTCATACATTTGTCCCTTAAACGTAATCAAAATATATTTCTTGTTCATCAATTACAATAAAGACTTCATTAACAGGACTGCCATCCATATCTCCCCAAGTAGCTTCGTGATGTCATCCTCAGCATCAGCGCTTACCTGTCCACTATTATGCATAAAAAGCCAGCTACGCTGAGTGAGTTCTAGTTTTGAGTAAATAGTAAATATAACTTTGTCTTTTATATAATGACCACGCGTACGTAATACATACATTTCATCATAATAAGCATGTTCATTATCTTTCATTCATTAATATCTTCCACTTTAGCATAAATGAGATTGCACAAAGCAAGAGCTCCATATTGATTGACAACAAATGCCAATCCCTGTCGGTACACATGAAAACGGTAACTAACCCCCGACAGTTGATCCACACTGCAAGGCACGTAGCCTGCTCATGAATACGGATCCATCATCATACATCAGACTCACATAAGTGAAGTCTATCATAGTGCTTGCAAGACTTTTCATCATCATATGGGCCTGGGGGTAACATTCATTAAGTTCCACTTCTCATTAATGTTATCTTTCACTTAATATATATAGTACGTAAATTATTAAGTACACAACATACCAAGTACTAGTCATCATAACACGTAACCGACCCTCCGCGGGACAGCGGGGGTTCGGGGGCGGCAGCCCCTGATAGCGGGGTCCTAGGGGCAGCAGCCCCTAGTGGGGTCCAAGGGGCAACGCCCCTGGCTGGGGCCGGGCTGCCAGGTCAGCGCGCCCGAAAATTATTCTGAGCTATTTAAATGTCACATTTTACTTTAGAAAAATGTATTTTCTTGTTAAAACACCTTGAAATCCTTACCTTGAAAACCTTATGTTTACTATGCATAATAGCCCCCCAAAAACATGGAAAAACGTTTAAATAAGGGGGTCTAGAACTCACCTGAACTTAGCAAAATAACTTCAATCCTAAGTTACTTAAGCTATAGTCCGAATACTCTAGCTGCACGAAAGTTAATGCACAAAAACGTCATTTTCTTCATAATTTCGCCAACAGTTTCGCTGGCAGTTTCGCTGCCAGTTTCGCTGCCAGTTTCGCTGGGCAGCATTTCTGCCAGTTTCGCTGGACAGATTCGCTGCCTTGAGCGCCCAACTTTCGTTGGAATTTCCTAGTTTCACAATATCTAAGGGTCAACCTGGGCACTGGCGAACATATCAGCGAAACAGTAGTTTCGCCCAGTAGTTTTGCTGGAACTTCTCTTAGTTTCGCTGCATAATTTCGCTGGATGAGTGCACAGTTTCGCTGGATCGGGGCACAGTTTCGCTGGATGCATGTCAGTGACGATCCAGCCCGTTTTTAACCCAAAATCTTAGCTTTTTACGTCCAAATCCTTGGTTTACCTTCCATGAAACCATTTCTAGCATTTTTACATGTTTTCATACGTAAAAATTCGACCTTTATATGTTTCTTTGAGACTTTTAAAACCCCAAAACCCTAGGATCCGGGTTTGATCTACAGAAGGCATTAGAGGTCGATTCTTACCTGGTTTTGTTGCCCCTTTCTTAGGATTTGATGCTCCAATCACCCAGACCTTCAATCTTTCAACCCTTCAAGCTCAAATCTTGAGATTTCACCACTTTCTCTTTCTACTTTCTCTCTCTACTTTCTCTCTCTACTTTCTCTCTCTACGAATTTAGTGGCTAGGGTTGATAATGTTGAAATGAATCTGATCATGCATTGTTTAAGGGCTGATTAGGGCCCTTAAACCCACCAACACATAGCCCATCAAGGCTAATTTGGTCCATAGCCCACCAAATTATCCTTATTTCTTAAATTAACCATTAAAAGCCCACTATTATTAAATGGCTTGTCTTCGGGAAATTTCGGGGCGCTATAAAAAAGAAGAAAAGATGAGGTGATGGGTGGGGTGGACGGTTTCAAGAGGGAAAATGAGGGTTTGGTTTTTAATTTTTCTGTAGTATTGAGTATTTAGGG
Source organism: Flaveria linearis (assembly GCA_024085815.1). Lineage (NCBI taxonomy): Eukaryota > Viridiplantae > Streptophyta > Magnoliopsida > Asterales > Asteraceae > Flaveria > Flaveria linearis. The sequence goes on from CM044014.1 coordinate 29,888,318, forward strand.
TGGTATTTGTTGCACTATAAGTATTTTTACATATTTTTATATTTTTACTTTTTACTTTTTAGAATATCTTTAAATATTATAAGAACTTATATAATATTAAATATTTCAATATTGATGATATATTAATGATACATTATGTATCTAGTATCCGCGTTAAAATTGTTTGTTCCGGGTAAATATTAATTTACGCGATTAGGTTTATTTATAAAATTAAGCTTTTCTAATGTATTTAATTTGAAATCTAAAATACTTTAAAATACTAGAATATAAATACTTTGAATTATATTTTAGTTATCACCAACGTTTGTGCGTGCCGGTTGTATCGCGTGTAAAAATGGTAAGTACGCCGAATCACCAATGCATAAAATGTTATTCATGAAATGTTATGCATGAAATGTTATGCATAAAATTTTGCAATGCATGAAATGACCTTAAATAAATAGAACTCGATTGAAACTCATGTAAAATATGCAAAATTATGACTAAGTCGGGTCGGGTATTGACCTGAAATTTTCCGGTTGTCACAATTCAGACTCGGTATAATTCTTAACCATCCAAAAGCAAATGTCTGAACCATTCGAACATTTGCTTGCGAAACAAATAGTCTGAACCATTAAGTGCAGAATCATTTCAGATATCTGAACCATTAAGAGGCTGAAACAAACAACCCCTTAATGTTAACCGTTTCAGTGATAGCCTTTTGATTATTCCATTTTAGAGGCTACCAAATAGTCTATTAGTAAACTCACCATACACACATGCATATATATTTGCGCTTGCGTGCGCTAGATTAAATAATAATTTTTCAAAAGTTTATATCATTAATATAGATCATTGACCATGGCTAAGATATAATTTTTTAACCATATTTTTTACACTTAAATACCAGCTATCTTGTACTTGTAAGAATTTGAATTCTATACGATAACAATATACATGTGTCTTTGAATATATACAGAGAGAGACATCAAATCCCCTATAAAGTAGATTTTCCCGCATAGAAAACAATAAGAGATCAACACATGCACATTATGTCCAGGGGTATTGTCATCTAAATATAACCATAAGTTTCTAAAATTCAAAATTGTGTAGTGTAAAAATGGTATACCACACATACATCATTAATGTGTAATCAAAAACTTATTCTAAACCTGGACATAATTACACATTGTAATGGTATAACCGCACAATGTAAAATGAATATACTGCACAGGATATCACACAATTCATTATACTTTTTTTTATAAATGTCATGCTTAAAAATATGTAAACCTCTATTATACTCATATTAATAGATAATAATGATCGTTGTTATAGTATAATGTAAATAATATGACATAAAAGTTATTTACATTTAAAAAATAATTAAACTTATAAAAGGTTAATAGTCGTAGGCTCTTTCCAAATTACCCCTTTTGACTCATTCAGATATTGACATCAGCTTAATCATTGATTTTTTTAATAAATGGTCCAAATTTATTCTTACATTTTTTAGGCAAAACCCATTTTGTAATTCATCCTTTCTTCATGCACAAACATATATCGCTCACTTCTTAATCATCTTCTAACATTATGTATGCTTATCAAGTAAGTAATAAAGTTGAGTAAGCATAACAGGTTATCATACAATGAATATGTACTTTAAAAAACATAGATAACCGGTGAACACTATACAATGAATATGTACTTTAAAAAGCATATATTTTATGATAGTTTGTGTGATTATAAGAAAACCATGCCATATTTATATATATATATCATATCACTAAAGACTCAAAGTAATATTTTCGTATCTTACTCTTTATCGCCTTTATGTCAAGAAGCATCTTCTTTATTTCTTATTATATCCTATCATATTTTTAGGGCTTGGTTATTTTGACATCCAAATATTTTAAATCAACACCCTAAAATTTTTATACGGGTTGTATAGTCCCATACGCGTCAAATAGGGGGGGTCGTATAACCCTATACGGGTCGTATAACCCCTCTGACAACCCCCTGAATTTTTTCTCATAGCTAGTGTAGAAATTTGTTATACGCGTCGTATAGCACTATATGTGTCGTATAGGGGGTCGTATTGGGCTATATGGGGTGTATAGCTCTCTGACAGCCCCCCTGGATTTTCTTCGTTTTCAGTGTATTCGATCTATACGCCGCGTATAAACCCGTACACGACGTATAACGGGGTGTCGATGGTGAGTGTCTCTATATTAGGACCCATATTCTTTATCATACTATTAAAGAGATATTTTTATCTTTCTTGTCAGATTATTTGTATCTATATCTTAATAATAATGCTATAACAAGACAACAAAATATCAACATATGAAGAAATATGATCCGTTTTGATAATTTTACTTTTTATTCGATTTAGCAATCATACTCTATTTTATTGAGCAATTTTGTTAACTGTAGTTCATGTGATATCTTTATTTATGATAGTTATTAATATCACACAAAATGTAACTGAATAGTAACTTACATAATCATGTGCAACGGTAATCGTTGTCTTTCACTCAAGCATGTGGCATATTTAGTCACCAAATGATTTCTCGAAGCAATCTATCCACCATTCACTACTCTTAAACTTTTTAACGGTATAACCCCTCATAACTAATTTATATATTATAATAAACGTTTTATTTATTTTTTCATGTTGTGTGTGTTGGTTTTCCCTGCAAAAACTATTAAGTATAATAAAATACATTGTTTTCAGACTCGAATCAGAGCGGATTTTACATTTTTTTAAATATTTTAAGTTTTTTGGGATTTTAATGATTTTAACATGTGATTCAAACTATGAATTAAAGTGTTGGACATAACATTATTGTTGAATTTTTAATATATGATGATAAACTACATGTATAAAGTATTTATATCTAATTATATATAACTATATATCTTATATACATAAATATAATTGTAATATCTAGTTTTTAAATCTGGTCCGACCGGTTCGACCAGTAAGTTGCAACCAGTAAGGTGACCAGTTCGCAGTCCGATCCGATTTAGGAAACAATGTTAAAATGTGTTTGGTTCCAAAACAAACATTGGATGGAGGTGCTTGGAGCATCACGTCTAAATTCAGACGCCTGAAGAGTGTTCGGGAGTGCCAACATGGATGAAGAGCGTTCAAATCGTATCCTTAGCATCTAAAGAGGATCTCTTGGACTGTATTCATAAAAAAATCCATCTCAACATGTAGTATGTAAGATGTAGCGACCAAATGTAACTTATGTATGTGTGTGTATAACCCTTAGCTTGCTATCAGACGCTAGAGTTGGGCCGGAGGACATGATTAGACCATACCTCAAGTCCGAACACCAACCTAAGCCCGGTGACCCAGACTACTAGAAGGTTGAACCACAAGTCCACACCCAAATTTCCCCTCAATAGAAAAGAGTTCTCAACATCAAATCCTCAATATTCCACATTGGGCTTAGGCAGATCTTTGGGTTCATATTTATATAATAATATTACAACTTTCAACAGAGCATTGAAGCAAAACGTGAAGTTTGATTCCAATCGATTCAATGGCGACGTCGAAATTGATTAAAGCGATTTTAGATCCGAAGAAAAACTGGTTCGCTGCAGTGCATAAGAAAACCATAGAAACTCGCCTTCGTAAATACGGTCAGAATTTCTGAATTTGTAGTCGATTTATTCTAGGGATTTGTAAATTTTCTGATGTTTTGGGGATTTTAGTGGCTTCGCTGATGTTTTGATGTGGTTATGTGGGTTAATGATGGTAATTAGGCTTGCGATATGATGATTTGTACGATCCGATGGAGTCTTTGGATATTAAGGAAGCATTGGCTAGGCTCCCTCGTGAGATTGTTGATGCTAGAAACCAGCGTCTCTTGCGTGCTATGGATCTCTCTATGAAACACGAATACCTGCCTAAAGATCTGCAGGTTCATTTTTTGTTTGTATTTTGTTGATTTGTATGGGTGACATTGACTTTGATTTGCTTTTGATTGTGTTTTGATTGTTAGTTGCTTGTTTTGTGTATATATGTGTTGTGAACCCTCTAATAACTTGGTTAGATAAGCTTGACATAATTGCTCAAACACTTGCGTTTATAATTGTTGTTTAAAGTTAAGAAAATACCTTGTGAATGTGATGTATTTTGTTGTTGTTACAGGCGCAGCAGACCCCGTTCAGGAGTTATCTGAGTGACATGCTAGCCCTGGTAAGTGCATAAGCTTTTAGTTGTTTAATTTGGGTGTAAATATGAACTGCTTATTTCTGATGCTACTTGTATATAACTTTAGCGCTTATGAAGTAATAATAAAACTAAGGCACGTCTCCTAAGTATATATAGAGTTTCTAAACAAGAACCCATAGTCTAATACATAACTTTTGGGCTTATGAAGTAATAATAAAACTAGTGCATGTCTACTGTTAATAATTAACTGATGCAACTATTTGGGTCTTAGCATAAGCCAACAACATTTAAAAAGCCAGAATCAACTCTCCATCTTACCCTGCAGTAGATTTATGGTTTTGGTTCCCAATGTTATGCATGTCAATGTTTGTCTTTTTTTCTCTCTGTTTCTACTAACCACCAATTGTAACACCTTTGCCATCTTATGAGTTGTTTGGCATCAATATTGCTAGATATCGAAAACATTCAATGTTGATTTGTATATGCTGTGGAACTATATATCTTTATGTATTTTGAGAGCAATTGCACAAGAATAAATAGAAAGGAATAAGCAGTATTGATGAAAGATGGGTCTATTCTCATGAATATAATGGATCTAAACTGATTTAGAGGATTAACGAATTGGAGAAAAGAATAGATGACATGAAGAAAAAAATCATAGAAGACCTAAAGATTGAAAGAGAGGGACAAAAAGAAGAAAAAAATTTTAGAAGACAAAAGATATTTACTGGAGGACTTAAAAGTATAGAAGACCTTTTGTACATCAAAAGTGTATCTAGGAGTAAAACAATAGTATATCTTGTGGCAAATAATTGAGAACAGTAGATAAGTAGAAGTAGAAGTAAAACAATGATACATCTTTTTAGAATGATTCTTGATCTTCATGATGATTTTTTGAAGACTAGAAGTTTCTTACAGCATGGAATGCGTATGGTGTTATCCCTAAACATGGGGATATGCCTTTCTAGATTCTCTAATAATATTGTAGAACAAGAATTTTAAGTGTTATGTACCTACATTCAAGTATACTAGGTTGATGATCCTGCCGGTAAAAGTGAGGATTGAAGTTCATAAGAAATAAGCTATCAAGTTTTGGAAGAATAATACGCCTGAAGAGTGGACTCCATATTTTTTAAGGGTTTGAAATATCCTTTTAAAGATATTGAAAGATGAAATGAAGCCCATGCAGTATAGTTAATGAAGAAGTAAAATTATGATGAAATTAGTAGCAAGTAATACATCTTTCCTTTTGAACAAGTCTTGCAAAGATTGATTGTGTTGTACATCTAACTATCTAAGAGCAACATAAGAGGAATTAGCATAGTCATATAATGAAAAGACATCTGTAGCAACGGCAAAAGCTATAGGAACTTGTAATTCTGAATTTAAAGTACTCGGTGAAAAAGGTAATATATTAGTTGATGTACATGAAGAATTTGCGTGGTGTAAGAATAAAAAATAAAAAAGTCCTTCAAAGGGTTTGTAGATTGAATACCCAGGATGGAATTATTGTAAAATGCGTGTAGCATGTCCCTCCTACTTTTACCAGGTAGTAAAATAGTAATTCTCAGATGAAATATAAGCACAAGAGCATATTATACAAGATAGTATAGTCTGGCAGTGTTAGTATTTAAAGGGAATTATAATTTATGTGGTTAAGTAAATCAGTTTTCATTCCTTTTAAATTACTATATGCTTATTATCTGAAATGAGGATGTAACTTAATAATTGCTGTAGGTGGAGAGGGAGAAAGCAGAACGCCAAGCCCTGGGAGCATTGCCCCTCCAGCAGCGCACCATACCATAGTTTCTTTTATCATCTGCCATCCACCCAAGTGAGAAAGTTGACATTCTTTCGGTTGAACTATAGCTGTAATAATACTGCTGTTATTTGATATTATTTCTGTTCATGCTCAGCCCGCCTGTTGCTGCATGTTCTTGATGGTTTATATAAACAAATACATGTGTGATACCATGTTAAGTTTATGACACTTGAATGTTTTCTTGTTCCCTGTCTATGTTTTAGAATCGTTTGTTTTCCGTTTACATTGCTTGCATGCTTCCTTAATGTCATTCTATGATTTCTAGTGCATCACTGCATCGTGACTTGATATGACTGTAAGTTCGATATCATTCATTGACCAGGCATGTTGACCAACTGGAGTTCTATTAATCAGTACTTGTGGGTGCATCCATTACCTCTACACATTAAACTTTTACATCGGTTGCCAAGACACCCGAGTGTTCATAAAATAAAACACAAGTGCAGTGACCAATTTCAATAGCACATATCCCACACAATCAAAGAAGAGAATGCATCTAAACTTTATATAAAATGAGTGATGATTTGCAACTTTTGGATTCCGTCAATTCTTCCATTTGCTACATGTTGTGTAACACTATCATTTAAAAACATAAAAATTATGATACGGGCATCTTTTAACAATAATATGTAGTGAAAATTTCCAGTATGTCACCTCACTAGATTCTAAGCCAGTGTTGAGGGAGTCTATACAGTCGTCCACATTTGAACTACGTTAGGTTCCTATTTTTTAGAACAACAGAAACACACCAATATAATCATACTCTTAAATTGGTATTATTGTCCACTATGAGACTCGATACCAAAATCGTATAAAGAAACACATCACTAAGGAGTAAATATAAGGTGAGTCTAGGAAAAGTTAGTGGGAGTGAGGAGTTAATGTTGTAGTTGATGCGTAGCCTTGTGGTCTTATTATTATTATTTTTTTTGAAAGGGAAACGAATAATTTTTAAGCTCGGTGGTAAAACCATTGGCGAAAGGCCACCCACGCCCGTGAACACAGACAGCGCTGGTGACCTGGCTCGCCCACCATTCCAAGGGAAACCCACCACCCAAAGGCCCACTGTGGTAAAACCCTTGACCCACTTGGAGCATATTGCACCTAGTGAGACTTCAATATATGACCTCCACTTTGGAAAGTCATAGGGTGTCTCCTGCTAAACCAGTTGATCTAGGACTCATTGGCTAGTCTTATTATTTATAGCGTTGAATACTATCTGCACGGAATCCTTATCCGCAACTGTAGAGAGGACATGACGAGTTATGGTCTGACAAATTATTGTTATTATTATTTCGAAATAGAACAGCAGGAAAAAGAGAAATTGTCAAAATCAAAGGATATGGAAGCATTCAAACAAGTTAAACGATATACGCAAATTGATATATGTAAAGTAACCTTACTTTACATTTTGTCTAGAAAGTTTTTCCTATGACTCTAACTCGTAACCTTAAATTCACATAATAACAAACTTACTAGTTGTTTCAAGTTTCGGCCTTATAAAAAAATAGATTAAAATAAACTTAGTAGTTTATTAACTTAATAAACCATATTGCTGACCAATTAGCCACCATTGCTACTCGTCTTGAAGTCTCTCAAAATGGGAAGTACAAGAGTGGTTGTACAAGGTAAACCTTTTGGAGACAACCATCAATACCGCCTTATGCCAAAATTAATTTCTCGTGTTTAATGGTGCCCACCCACTAAAACCCACGGAGGGAGGGGGGGGGGAGCCGCCCCCTAAATTTTTTTTTCAGTGTTATTATGTACGTGAAAATCCTGACCGTTCCCCATAAAATTTTGCAATCCCCCCCCCCCCCCTCTTTAAATTCTTGAACTTAAATAGCAAAATTATCTCAAATACATTGTTTGGAGCGGAACTACAATGGGTTCCGGTGATCTTCCGACAAGCTGGCGAACCTTATTTTCTCACTAACTGGGTCTGTAATCGGATGGATTTTTGAAATTTCACTCTCAAATAATCATGTAATTAGTAGGAAGAAAAATATTTATATCAAGATAAATATATTTGATAATAAAACAAGTTGAATTTAAATTAGTTTCAAGATTGATATTAAAGACGTTTAGCATATCATGAGTATAATTGTTTCAAACATTACATTTATGAGTATAATTGCTTCAATACGATTCTTGTTATATATACATATACGCAAATTCACAAGTTTGGGAACCATTTTAACTATTTTTACGTTAATGAACCGACCCGACCTGATATAACTCGAACCGGACTGAAAAAATATATATTATATTACGATACCAAATGACCCTTAATTGCACCCCTAGTAAAAAGAAAATTTCCAAATCCGTCACTGCTAAAATCACGCATACCTTCTTTGTTAAAGCCGCCAATGACTATCACCATGTATTTCAGCTTTCCACATCACTTTTTTTGTTATTTATCCCCTTTTGGACTGTTCTTCTAATCCCAAATTAATTACCGCCAAACATGTAATGTAAGGCCAACATGCACTTTGAGTTGTCGCGAAGCGTAAGCAATTACCTTATCTTTCTGCATTAGTACACAGCCCAAACCTTGATGTGAGGCATCACAGTACACCACAAAATCATCAGTTCCGTCTGGAAGAGACAATATCGGTGCGTTGCACAACTTCTCCTTCAACGTTTGGAACGCCTGTTCTTGTGCTTTCCCCCAGTCGAACTTCTTGTCTTTCTGAGTCAACAATGTCAGTGGTTGGGCAATCTTGGAGAAATTGGCAATGAAGCGTCGATAGTATCCGGCCAATCCTAAGAATTGCCGTATTTCTGAGGGTGTTTGGGGAGTATCCCACTTCTTCACAGCTTCAATCTTACCGGGATCCACATGAACTCCATTTTGGAAACCGCTGGATTCAAGCTAACGTGGAAAGATTCTCTAGAACCAAGAAAACCCCCCATCCGACTGTTATTACAAAGGATGATAGCAGAAGAACAAACCCCCCAAAAACCCATCAAAGTTCTCATAACCCGGGCCTGAAAGCATCGTTCAAAGAGATCTTAACTGGGTCGTCATCAAAAAAGGTGGTGAACTTGAACGGAATATCGTTTTGGACTCCGAAAAAGATAGCAGTCATTGGTGAAGCAAAAGACCTCATCTCCCTCACTAATGTATGCAGAGTATTGGAAGCAGATAGCATAAGAGGAATTGAGTTAAATTACTTGGGTGGTCTGAACCTAATGTTTTCCTTCAAAAGCTCCCTCCAAGCAAGAGGCTTTTTGGATAATAAGTCAGCCCCTGTTCAAAGTCTATTCAACAGTCTAAGTTTGTGGAATGGTGAAGATATTCAGCAAGAAAGAATTGTGAGCCTGAAAATATACGGTGTGCCGCTCTCACTCCGAAGTAGCGAAATCTACACAAAGATTGGAGAAGAGTTTGGACGTGTGATGCTACAGTCCGACTTCTCATGGAATGTATACGATGCGTCTTTCGGCAAATGCCTAATTTTAACTAACTGCTTGAGTAAAATTGATGAAACAATCACTTTAAGTCGAAATGGTGTATCCATCATGGTCAGGGTGGTCGAAGATGAAGTATCATGGTCCCCGGCACAGGTTGAACCATCTATAATCTCTAATCAGTCAGAATCCGATGAGGAAGATGACGGTATGTCGGTAACGCCGACGGATGATGGAATGTCCGATGACTTTGATTCGCCGGAGGATGACCGGTGGCTGCTGGACTCCCCTCCTCGTATCTCGATACGCATGGAACGACAACAGACGCAGGAGACTGTTATTCCCATTCAAGTTTCGATGGATGCTCCTTGGAACCAGGGAATATACCATGCGCAGGAGAAGAATTTAATGATGGGGAATTTAATTCACACGCACGCGCGAAAGACCAAAATCCATCATTCGAACTGGGCCAAAGGCCTCAAAGGCCCACTACTCCGGTGAGTATTTTAAATCATGTAGAGTCCGGACCCATATCCAAATCTGATCCAAAAGACAAATCAGCCCAAGAAAAAATCCCTGATCTGAATTGTCAACCTTCGGGAACTTTTAGTTCCTTGAACGACAGGCAAAATTCGCACATCTCTCTCTCACAAGCCCTAAGCGCATCCGGTAATAGGAGCCTTGAATTGGAGGTTGAGAAAACAATCATAGTGGGAGAGATCCTGGGGCTAGAGATGGAGGGACACAGAGATAAGATTAGAGCAGAAGTTCTTGGCGATGGAGCTCAAAGAGGTTTCCAATGAATATTGCATCCCTAAACATCAGAGGAGCAGGAGGCGGTGGAAAATGTAGTTGGGTTCGGAAGATCAAACAAGAGCATAAAATCTCCTTCTTTGCACTACAAGAAACACAACTCCATGATATATCAAAAATAAATGCAAAGAACTTCTGGGATCGATCGGCATTTGAGTTCGAAGGGGTCGATGCTAATGGTAGATCAGGGGGAATTATAAGTATATGGGATCCGTCTGTATTCAGTCGAATCGAATCAATTAGAAATAATCGTTTTTTGCTCATAAGGGGGAGAGTTAAAAATATCTCAGAAGACATAATGATGGTGAATGTATATGGTCCTCATGAAAACTCGGAGAAAACAAGATTTTGGGAGGAGTTGCAGCAGCTGAAAGCAACACACAGTGGGATATGGGTCTTCTTAGGGGATTTCAACGAAGTAAGAAATCGGGAAGAAAGATTCAACTCTGAATTCTCTCCGGCTATGGCAGCAAGATTTAACACTTTCATCTCTGTCGCCGATCTTCACGAGTACAAGATGGGGGGGTCTCGTTTTACATACATGTCTAGTAATGGCTCGAAAATGTCCAAACTGGATCGGTTTTTGGTTTGCTCTACATTCGCAAACTTATTCCCCTTGGCGGAGGTGATGGCGCTTCCCAGATTATTATCGGATCATGCCCCGATTGTTTTGAAAATTGACTTCTCTGATTTCGGACCTATCCCATTCAAAATTTTCAACTCTTGGCTCTCAATTGATGGGTTCAGCTGCATCATTGACAAGGCAGTGGCTGAATTCCATTCAAATAACAGAGTTGGGAGGGACCCGATTACAAATCTGTCCGAAAAACTAAGGGCTATAAAAGTGGCATTAAAGAAATGGGTCAAGGATCGAAAGTTACTGGAAGAAAAGGAATCTGTGGAACTCAAGTCATATATCTCTTCCTTGGAAACAAAAGCTGAGACAATTCCCTTAAATGAAGACGAAAGCTCTAATCTACTTGGGTACAAAAAAAGAATCAAAGAGATCGAAAATAATAAGGTTCTTGATCTAAAACAGAAGGCGAGAGTAAAATGGGCGGTCGAAGGTGATGAAAATTCTCGCTTCTTCCATGGATTCATCAAGTCAAGCTTGATAAAAAAGAGACTAAATGGTCTCTCACTAGACAATACTTGGGTCACGGACCCATGCCAAATCAAGAACAAAGTTGCCGCCCACTTTCAACTAAAGTTCAGTGAACCTTATGCTAATCGGCCCAGAATTTTGGCGGATGGGTTTCGGCAAATCTCCGACGATCATTGCTTGAATTTAATCGCCCCCTTCACGAGGGAAGAGATTAAAGCCGCGGCTATGAGCTGTTCTGGTCAAAAGGCCCCTGGGCCAGACGGGTTCACAATGGAATTCATTAAGAAATATTGGACAATCTTTGAAGATGACTTCTTTAAAGCCTTTTCTTATTTTCACTCTTCCGGTTGTCTGCATTCCGGGAATAATTCATCGTTTGTTACATTGATTCCTAAGGTTGACGACCCTTTATCACTTACCGACTACCGCCCTATCTCCTTAATTGGATGTGTTTACAAAGTGTTGGCAAAGGTTCTTGCTTCAAGACTCAAAAAGGTGATCGATTTTATTATTAGCAAAAATCAGTCGGCTTTTATCGAAGGAAGATCAATTTTGGATGGAATTTTAATTTTAAATGAGACGGTTTCATGGATAAAACAAAGGAAAAAGAAAGCAATGATCTTCAAGGTGGATTTTGAGAAGGCTTTTGACTCGGTTAATTGGGAGTTTCTTGATGACGTGCAAAGACTAATGGGTTTTCCCGAGAAATGGAGGAAATGGATTCGCGAGTGTCTCTCTTCTGCTAAAATCTCAATTCTCACCAATGGGTCTCCAACAGAGGAGTTCGGTATGCAAAGAGGGGTCCGGCAAGGTGATCCGATTTCTCCCTTCTTGTTTATTATGGTCATGGAGGCACTTAATGTTTTCATGAAATCCGCTCTATTGTCCAAAACTTTTGTCGGGTTCTCGCTTCCAAATGACTCAATTGCCTTATCGCACCTATTTTTTGCCGACGATGCTATCTTTATTGGTGAGTGGTCTTCGCAAAATATTGAAAACTTGGCCTGTATTCTTAGATGTTTCAATCTTGCTTCGGGTCTAAAGATAAACATCCAAAAGTACAAGCTGTTTGGTATTGGGGTCCAGCCTGATTCGGTTCTTTCCACCGCCCATTCTTTTCGTTGTCAGGCAGGGAAAACTCCCTTCACGTACTTGGGATTACCTGTAGGTGCCAATATGACCAGAGTGAATCATTGGAAGCCGGTGATTGAAAGAATGCGAAAAAGGTTGTCTCCTTGGAAATCGGGTTCTTTGTCCATGGGTGGTCGTCTAACACTCACCAAATCGGTTCTCGGCTCCCTGCCCATTTATTACTTATCTTTGTTTAAAGCTCCTGAGAAGGTAATTGCCCAACTTGAGAAGTTAAGGAGAGGTTTTATATGGGGAGTCAACAATGGGAAACCGAAAATGAGTTGGGTTATTTGGGATAGACTTCTTGCGCCAAAAGCCCAGGGTGGTTGGGGAATTGGAAGTATCAAAGCCATGAACATTGCACTCCTATCAAAATGGCTTTGGAGATACAAGTCCGAAAGCCATGCATTATGGGTTCGTGTTGTAAACTCAATTCATAAACAAAGGGCGGGATACTCGCGTTTTCCGTTCAAGAAATCCATCTCGGGACCCTGGAAGTATATTGCTAAATTACCAGATCTTTTCACAAGCCTGGGCATTGATATTTACTCAATGTTATCGTGTAAACTCGGGGATGGATCTAGTATCAAGTTCTGGTTAGACGATTGGGCCTTGAATGGTTGTTTAAAAGACTTATTTCCGGACATATACGATCTAGACAAAGGAAAGGATTGCATGGTTAAAGAGAGAATGGCGCTCTTGGGTAATCGTATAGTCTTCAATTGGATGTGGAAAAGACCCCCCTCCGACCTTGAGGCATCTCGGTTGACTGTGTTGGAGAAATCTTTGGAAACTCTAGCAATGACGAACCGAAAGGATAAATGGGTTTGGCAGGGAAAGGATGAAAATCCTTTCACAACAAGATCTGTGAGATATCTTGTTGAGAAAGTGCTTCTTCCGAGTAACCCAGCATTTTTTGAGTGGACCAACCTTCTTCCTATCAAGGTGAACCTTACATGTTGGCGTGCTATGTTCCAAAAACTCCCGGTTAACTATGCTCTTAACAAAAGGAACTTGGTGTCAAGTCCAGCTTGTCAAGCTTGCGGCTGGATATTTGAATCTGTGGATCACTGCTTCATCCAATGCCCGTTAGCTGCAAGAGCATGGGAGGCTGTCAGATCATGGTGCAAATTACCTCCCCTTCGGGCTACTTCGGTTTCGGGCATCCTTAAGGAAATTGGGCTACTTCCGTTCACGTCGGGCTATAAGGATGCTAGTAAGGCGGTTTTCTATGTACTCATCTATGCGCTTTGGAAAGCAAGGAATAAGCGGGTGTTCGAAGGAAAAGATACCGGAGTTGTCGAATTACTTGGTGAAGTAAAAACGTTGTCGTTCTTATGGATTAAGCATAGAGGAGGTTTAGATCAATCAAAATGGGAGTCATGGTGTAATTTTCAATTGTAATGTTGTTACTACGCTTATGTTCTAGCTACTCGCTAGCTCCTTGATTAATAAAAATTCTATTGCCGTTCAAAAAAAAAAGGTGCCCCCCTCCCCCCTCAAAGCTTGAAATTGAGAGAGATGTTGATTTGTTACTATCTACAATCATTATACAACCAATCATGAGTCCCTTCTCTAGCTATGTGCTTTTAGTGTAAATTAAAGATCACACATGATGCATGTGCATTGATTACCGCACTTTGAATAAAATCAACATTACTGATAAATATCGAATTTCCAATATAAATGAATTATGGATGAACTATATCGCATTATGATATTTTCAAAACTTGATTTACATTCCGCTTGCCACCTATTCCGCGTAAATCCACCGGATATTGTGAAAACAACTTTAAGAACCCACTCCGAGCATTATGCATTTAAAGTATGTCTTTCGGTTTGACTAATGCCCCATCTGCATTTCAAGTAGCCATGAACAATCTTTTACAACCCTATTTATGTCGATTTATGTTTGGTATTTTTGATGATAGTCTAATATACAATAAAACCATGGAACACATTAAAAACCTACAAACGTTGTGGAACTCCTATCCAGCCAACACTTTGCTTAAATGTCCAAGTGTTGTTTTGGTCATTTCATACGACATTATGGGTTGATCGCTCGACTTGGCAGGTCTCACCAAGAAAGACAGGTTTAAGTGGATAGACAAAGCTCTCGCAGCTTATAATAAACTTAAACAAGCTATGATTTTAGCCCGTGTTTTATGCCTACCTGATTTTACTAAGTAGTTTGTGGTGGAACGTGATGCCTTGTCTGAGAGAGTCAATGCTATTTTGATACAAGAACATCTATCCCAGGAATAATTGAAGAGAGTTATCTCCAGTCACCAACATTGGCATAAAAAAAGTAGGAATGGATAAATAACACATAAATCGAGGGCTATGCGGATCCTCAGACATATATGAAATGGAATAAAAGCTATATATTTAGTTAAGGCTTCTATCCCCAAGTTTGTGTTAACTCCACCTAAGAACAAAGAAATATTGACATTGGTATTAACAATACAAAAGTGAAATCACTATTTATTGGGTCGACATTTATTTTTGTTGGATCGTGTTAATGACTTAACAAAACTATTCTATTTGATCAATAGATAACAAATATACTTTGAGTAAATATAAACACAAATTGTTCTTCAAAGTATACACTTGATTAATCAATTTTTAGTACAAATGATACAATCTGCAAATAAACAAGTGGGCTTATAAGCTCACCTCTAAACTATACAAATAAGAGCTATTTATACTATGAAAAGTAAACATAATCAACTTTACATCTGGAGGACCGGGTGAAAGGTTAGCACTTACAACACAACAACACAATGAGGAGAGTGTATTAGAACACTTAACAGATCAAATGGGGAACAGGTTATGATGATGCTAAAAACACAAGAGTAACTTCAGAAAGAAAAGAACAAGATAACAACACAAGTGGTTGGTTTTCAAGGATGTTGTATATTGGTTCTCAAATTCAAGTTACAAGTATTCAGCATACATACATTACAAGACTTTGAGATACTATATAATACAACCTACAGACGGCCATACTTTGAAGGCCAGCTGGATACACGAATTAGACAACACAATCCGTGTAGAGTCAAAAGGCAGATTTGCCTTATGGCTAGTGACTATGACATGCCATAGCTCACATCCTAATGTATTACAAAAAGGATAAAGGTACATAAAGTAGAAAGGTTTGACCCAAGACCTCAATGTACAGTTTTCCTGAAGCATGGACCTTTTTACCAACTCATATAAGTTGGTGACCAACCAGAGTGGGCAGCGGCAAAGTGGTTCAGCTTTGCAGAAAAAGTACATCAGATAAAGCATGTATGATAAAAGTCTTCGGAAGAATCTGTCTTGGTTTCTTGGCTTTAGCAGACTTTGTCTTGAAGCTAAGAAAGACTTCATTTCTGGCTTCTGAAGATATTGGTCTTGGCTATGAAAGATTTTACACTTGAAATGTTTCTGAATTGGTGTAAAACTTTCGTAGCAATACTACTTCATGTTCTGTGCAGCATGCAGGAAGACTTGATCATTTTATAGAACTACTGAAAGAAGAACTATCACAACTATTGAGGAATACTTCTTCAGTTGTTGTGATAATACTGAAGAAGGATCATCACAACTACTGAAGAATACTTCTTCAGCTGTTATGATAACTACTGAAGAAGGATCATCACAACTACTGAAGAATACTTCTTCAGTTGTTGTGACAACTACTGAAAACTGTCTTCAGACTTTGTCTTCAGTTGATATCTTCAGCTGATGTCTTCAGCTGTTGTCTTCAGCTGTTACCTTCAGCTGTTGTCTTCAGCTGATGTCTTCAGCTAATGTCTTCAGCTGTTACCTTCAGCTGTTGTCTTCAGCTGATGTCTTCAGCTGTTAACTTCAGTTGATGTCTTCAGCTGTTAACTTCAGTAGATGTCTTCAGCTGTTAACTTCAGTAGATGTCTTCAGCTGTTAACTTCAGTAGATGTCTTTAGCTGTTAACTTCAGTAGATGTCTTCAGCTGTTAACTTCAGTAGATATGATCAGTAGATAGTTACAAGAGTGTTTTGGCTGCATCAGACTTCTAAAATTCCTTACAAACTCCCCCTAGGCTGATGCTACCAAAACACTTGAGGATATTCAGCAACTCACTGTCTTCCTGATGCAAGAGGAGCCATTTGAATTGGAGATGATTTGGCTCTTTCTTTTTGCACTTCCTTAGGATGTTCTGATTCATCCTGAGGATCAGAGGAGGTTGATTTTGACTTCTTCTTCTTCTTTGCATCAGATTTAGAAGCCATCCTCTTCTTCCTCTTTGCAGTCTTTAACTGAGAAGACTGGCCTGCAGCACCTTGTAGATTAGTTGTGTCTTCCTCAGTTGGGTGTTCCTCCCTCACAGGTTCAGAAGGAGAGGGAGTTTGACCCTGTTATGGGTCAGATGTTGAGCCTGGCCTTTGACCTTGCTGTTGATCAATAGTTGAAGAGGCTGGCCTATGACCCTGCTGTGGATCAGAAGATGAAGCTGGAGGTTCTTGTTTGAGTTGTCTTTTGTTGTTCAAACTTAACCTCTACTTGAGGTAGATCTTGACTTGGAGGAGTGTGCAAGTCAGCAAGCTCTCCACTCTTGATCTTCTGCTTGATCACCCTGATATGCTCATCCATAGTAGATAGAGACATAGGGCCAAGTCTCCTTCCAGAGAATCCATACAGCTTCAAGAAGCTCATCATTCTTTATCTATCATCAGACTTTTTCAAGTTCTTCTGAATGAGAGCTCTTGACTTAGCAGCTTCTTCCCTTATTTTCTTCTTTGTTAACTTCTGCTCTTTGAGTACTTGAAGTTCAAGTTGTTTGAGATACTCAAACTCAATGTACGCAAAGGACAAAGGAAGAAGTGCTTTTGCCTGGTAGGAGCCTGTGGCACTCAGGTAGTCTATCATTCTTTGTTTATCTGTTTCTTTATCTACCTGAGGTTCTTATGTAGTAGCCACAGCCTCTAGCACAGGACTTTCTTGAACTGGCGAGAGAGTAGGAATATGCTTGTATAACTTTTGTTTTCTTTTCTTCTCTTTGATCTCAAGAAGAATTCTTGTATCTTCAGTTTCCTTCCTTTCTCTTGACATTTCCATGTCAGCCAGATTATTTAATTCCTCTAAGGGGAGAGATATAATCTCATCTATGTCATAGTTCCTGGTCTGTAAGTAAGTAATCCTGACTGCCCTCAACTCATCATTTTGAGTGTTTGGTCTGTGAGCAGCCTTGATTGCAGCTTGCATGAAGCTTGAAGACCCAGTGGAACTTACTCCCTTTAGCTTCCTCTTTCTCTCTCTTTCCTCCTCCTCAATCTCCTCAGGGGTTAGAACCCTTTTCCCTTTGTCACCCACAGACCTTTGTGACACAGGGTGGAGAGAGCTTTGGCCTTCATTTCTTGGTGTAGCATCCAAGCTCTGGCCAGAGAGAGACTGTGATACACCTTCACCAGCAGGTATTTCACTGAGGGGTTGAGTTGCTGAAGTAATTGTTGTGGTGACAGGTGTTTCAATTTCTCTCACTTCATCAGTTGATTGTAAGACAGGACTTTCAATCTTTATCACTGGGCCTTTAGTCAAGGTTTTCCCTTTGAAGCTAATCTCAGGGTCTGCCTCAACATCCAGTTGACCAATGATATTACCTGATTGCCTTGGTCTATCTTCTTCAGCTTCTTGCATTGATACACCCTCCTCAAAAAGACTTTGAAACAAGCAGTCTAGGATATTCACATCAATGTGAACTTGAGGAGGTTGCTGAGTAGGAACAATTACAAGAGAGGATGGTGAGTCCTCAATTTCCATACTCCTTGAAGAACTCCCAGGTTCTGTGATTGTAGTGACTTTCTCCCCCTTTTTGGTAGCATCACCTTCTTGTATAGGTGAGCTAGGAGTTAGGTCAGCCACATCCGCAGGTTCTTGTGTTCCTGGTTGAGCTTTTCATAAAGGTCTCTCAGCTAGTTTTTCCATAAGATAAGATATCTCAAGTTGCTGATCATTGACCCTATTTTGTAAGATAGTCACTTGAAATTCAAGATGACTAACCTGTGAGACCAAGTAAGTGCATGTTTGTGTCAGTTGTTGCACTTTTAGTCTCAGATTCCCCTCATCTTCATCAGAAGAATCATGAGGGGATGAGAGAATTGGACCTAGATCCTCACTCTCATCACCAGCATGAGGTTCTTGGCTGCTGGATTTCCTCTGCTCATTGACAGCCTCAGATGAAGTGTCAATGGGCTGAGTTGCCATGGTTGAGGTCTTAATGATGTAATCACTTACAAAATTGAGAGCCTCTTCCATATGGATCCCCTGAACAAGTTCAGAAGGACCCTCCTCAGCAATGGGTGACTGATGTGGGATAGACATAGGTAATTCAGAAGCACTCCTCTTTCTTTGAGTAGGGGAGGGATAGAGAGATTCATGATGCTTACTGAAGCCTAAGTCCTCATCAGTATAGAATTCAAGGTTGGGAATTTAGGTATTTAAGTCCAAAGGCTGGGGATGGTAATTGTCCCCTGAAGGTTTTTCACTTGAGTGTTAAGACTCAGAGTGAAGGCTTAAGGCATTTTGGTTTATGAGCTCATCAGGCTGATCATGAGGAACATCAGCACTGATTCTTGAAGAGATGGGAGTGGTTTGCTCCTTAGGAGAAGTGGGAGCTCTAGTATCCACTTCTTCCTGTATGGGTGAGTATATGGGGACCTGCACAGACTCAATAGCTTGAGCAGGGGTTCGTTTGGATTTTCTTTGGTAGGTGAGGATGATTTGAGGCTGTGTTGGTGGTTGAGATGTAGAAGGTGTGGGTTCAACACTAGCTTGTGTTGCTAGGTTGTCACCTTGAGCAATGAGCTCTAATATTTTGAAGACCAGGGCTGTTTCTACCCCTGAGAAGCCTACAGTTGGCTTCTTCATAATCTTAAAGATGCCTGGCTTCATCTGTCCCAATTTAAGAATAGTATTTGTTTCCCTCAACTGTGATCCAAGTTCACAGTTGAGAATGTGTTGAACATATCTAGGAAACACATAGTATTCTAAGGAGTCCAAGTTAGCAAGCAAGTTTGTGTAAACAAATTGTGAGTACCTGAACTTGACCTCTTGTACCATTCCATGAACTATAAAGGAGAGATCCTCAGGAATCTGGTCCCACCCACCATGCTTGTTGGACAAGCTATGAATCACTACATGGAGTAGGTATTTCCACTGGAATGAGACCTTCCCTTTCCTAAAGGTCTTTACAGAGAAATCTCCCTCATAGCCCATCTGCTCAAAGGAATAGTTGACAGCTTCTTTTGGGAAAGACAGTTCACCTTCTTTATCATCCAGCTGAAGGTGAGTGTTGATGATGGCTGGAGTGATAAAGGCTGTCCTCCCCTGCACTGTGGCAGACAGTGCCTTCTCTCCATCCATAATAACCTCTTGACATGTCCTCCAAAAGTCAAGCAGGTGATCCTAATAAAGAATAGGATCAATGGTGAGTGAGGTGTAGTAGTTGGATAGAGCAAGAAAACGGCAAACCTATAAGAAACTATCATCTTTCTCAGAGTGCAATAAGGCAACTTGATTGTGCTGCCTATGGAATTGCATGGAGAAATTTAGGTTGTTTCTGTTTGGAATGTTGGTCATTTTGAAAAGCTTAAGGATGAAGAAAGGTGAAAAGTATAAGTGGTTTCAGAGAGATCAAATTTGAGGTATGGGTGAATTTTTGGAGCAGGTAGAGGAAAGAGGTGTAACCATTAGATATTTGTATGAATTTGGATTTGAGACAAAGTTAATGAAAAAGGATAAACTTTGAAATCCATTGTGTTGGTACCACCTCTGAAAAGTAGTTTGCTTTTTACCCAAAAAGTAGTTTTCTTGGAATTCTAAGAAATCTTCCAAAGATAATTTAACTTCAGAAGTTTTGACCATGAAGGATATTTTGCTTCGGAAGTTTTAACCAGAAAGCTTCCGAAGGCAAATTTTGCCTCCAAAAATATTTCAAAGATTTTGAAGAATTTTACAGCTTGTGTAAAATTCTAAAAAATCTAAGGAATATCCTAAAAGAATTTTCTTCCAAAGAGAAACTGGGGCTTATTATGGTGATAGAATAGACAACATAGAACACACATAGTTTTAGAAATAATATGATTAAGTTTTTAAGAAAAGCTATTCAAAGTTGATCATCCCAATAGCTGATATAAGATATTTAAATCTCTGTTCATCAAAAGCTTTTGTGAACAGATCAGCATATTGTTCATCTGTATGAACTTTGATTAGTTTGATTAATCCTTTTTCAAAATTATCACTAATCAGAAGATACCTGATGTTGATGTGCTTAGTTCTTGAGTGTTGCACTGGATTTTCTATGATTGAGATAGCACTGTTGTTGTCTATGTGAATGGGAGTCTCTTTGAAGTTGAATCCATAGTCTAGCATCTGATTTTGAATCCAAAGCACTTAAGCACAGCAGCTTGCAGTAGCAATGTATTCAGCCTCAGCAGTTGATGCAGATACACAGGATTATTTCTTGCATTGCCAAGAGACTATCCTTCCACCAAGAAATTGACATCCCCCTGATGTAGACTTTGCAGTCATATTGCATCCACCATAGTCACTATCTGTATATGCATACAGATTGAAGTCAGAATTTTTAGGATACCAAAGGCCAAGAGATGGGGCTCCTTTAAGGTATCTTAGAATTCTTTTGACAGTGATTAGGTGTGACATCTTGGGGTTGGCCTGATATCTTGCACAGATGCAAGTGGCAAACATAATATCTGGCCTGCTAGCTGTAAGATACATAAGAGACCCAATCATAGCCCTGTAGAGATGTTCATCAACACACTCCCCCTCAAGATCAGGTCCAAGGGAGTGGTTTCTAGCTATGGGTGTCTTAGCAACCTTACATTCAATCATGTTGAACCTTTTAAGTATGTCTTGCACATACTTTGACTGATTTATGAAGATACCATTGTCAACCTGCTTCACTTGAATCCTTAGAAAGAAATTGAGTTCCCCCATGGCACTCATTTCAAATCTATCCTTCATCAGCTTCTCAAAGTCTTTGCAGAGCTTTGGATTAGTTGACCCAAAGATGATATCATCTACATATACTTGAACTAGCATTATGTCATCTCTTGTTCCTTTGATGAAGAGAGTTCCATCAATGGTACCCCTTTTGTAGCCATGCTGACAGAGATACTAAGATAGAGTCTCATACCACTTTCTTGGTGCCTGATGTAGCCCATAGATCAGCTTTGTCAAGTTTGCAGACATAATCAGGATGATCAGGATCTGCAAATCCATGTGGTTGTTTGACATACACCACTTCATCAATCACTCCATAAAGAAAAGCACACTTGACATCAAGTTGATAGACCTTGAAGTTCTTGGATGCAACAAAAGCTAGGAATATCCTGACAGCTTCAAGTCTTGCTACTGGAGCAAAGACATCAGTGTAATCAATTCCTTCTTCTTGAGTATACCCTTGAACAACTAGTCTAGCCTTGTTCTTGATGACAAGTCCTCTATCATCCTTCTTATTCCTGAAAACCTATTTTGTACCTATGGTAGTCTTCCCATGAGGAAGAGGACATAGATTCCAAACCTTTTGTCTCTTGAATTAAAGCAACTCCTCTTGCATAACTTCAACCCAACTTTCATCCTTTAGAGCTTCATCAATCTTCTTTGGCTCTATTTGGGATAAGAAACAAGAGTGAAGACAGATATTTGCATTATGAGATTGTCCTCTTGTTCTTACACCAGTACCAACATCTCCAATGATGTTTGTAGAGGGGTGAGACTTGTGGATCCTTAGTTGAGGGATCACAGCAAGTTGTTTAGATAGATCCAAATTGGAGAAATTCTGATCTGGCAAGGAGGATTCACCCTCTACAGCAGCACACCTATCAAGATTAACTTGATCCAATGAGTGTGTGACATCATTGAGATTTTCTTCAATGGATGGTTCTTAGCATAAAAAATTCTTGATCACTGTCACCACCACCATGTTTCCCCACATTTGAAGTTTCTACATTTGAGTTTTGTGCCTCAAAACTGGAAGATGAAGGCAACTCAGATGTATCAGCAGGATTTGTCATTGATGTGCTGGTAGAAGCTTCATTTGCAGGATTAGTTACCACTGGAGCTGGAGATATGTTGCTTGAAGATCTTCTCAGCTCAATTCTTGGATCAGGATCACCTGTAGGTAATATATCTGTGGTTCTTGAAACATGCTCACAAGATTTGTTAAAACAGTTGGTAACTAAATCAAGATCAAACAGCCAATCCGGACCAGAACCTTTCATACTGGGTGTGTGTTCATTGAAAGTCACATTGGCTGACTCCTCAACTACTCTAGTTCTGAGAATATATACTCTATAAGCTTTAGCTTGAGAAGAGTATCCAATGAAGTGTCCATCATCTGATTTCTCAGCAAACTTGGCTATATGATCTTTGGTATTCAAGATGGTGCAAGGACATCCAAAAGACCTGAGAAAACCAATGAAAGGTTTCCTCTTGTGGCAAAGTTCATAAGGAGTCTTACTATGTGTCTTAACTACTAAAACTCTGTTTTGCACATAGCAGGCAGTGTTGACTGCCTCTGCCCAGAAGGTGATGGGCAGTTTAGAGTCAGACAACATAGTTCTTGCAGCTTCAGTTAGTGTCTTGTTTCTCCTCTCAGCAAGTCCATTTTGCTGAGGGGTCCTGGGAGCACTATATTGTCTTGTAATACCTTTTTCATCACAAAATGTATCAAATGTTTGATTCTTGAACTCAGTTCCTTGATCACATCTTATGGTTTTGACCTTGTGATCACATTGATTCTTAATCTTTAAAATGAAATTCTTCAGAATCTCAGGGGTCTCATCCTTAGTTCTAAGAAAGAATACCCATGTGAATCTTGTAAAGTCATCTGTGATCACCAAATAGTAAGAGGTCCTTTCTAGACTCATTACATTGGTGGGGCCAAAGAGATCCATATGTAACAAGTGTAGGGGTGTAGTGATGGAATTTCTTTCCTTAGGCTTGTGAGATACCTTGTGTTGCTTCCCTTTCAGGCACGCAACACAATGATCATCACTTGTGAACTCTCTTTTTGGTATTCCAGTTACCAAATCATTCTTAATCAATTTATTCATGTTCTTAAAGTTTACATGGCACATTCTTTTATGCCAAAGGAAAGATTCATCACTATTTGCTTTAGATAGAAAGCATGAAACTTCTCCCGAGGGAGATGTTTCTTGCAAATCCATCTTGTACATGTTCCCTTTCCTGGGGGCTCTGAGTAGGATGTGCTCATGAGGAATGACCACCCCGGGCTTGAGAACAATGCACCCATGCTCAGTAAATAGCATGTTATGACTCTGATCACAGAATTGTGATACACTCAAAAGATTGTATCCAAGCTCCTTTACAAAGTTTACATTGTCAATGCTGAGCTTACCATTTGTGACCTTGCCCCTTCCAGTAATGTAACCACCTGCATCTCCTCCAAAAGCAACTGGCCCTCCATCAATTCTTTCAAACTTCTGGAGTAGTGACCTATTGCCTGTCATGTGCCTGGAACAACCACTGTCAATGATCCACACATTTTTGTTTGTCTGTAGTTGTTCCTGCACAAAGAGATAGCTAGTTACATTTGGAAACCCAAGCTTCATTGGTCTTGGGCTCATTTAAAACAGTTGAAGACAATGCAACAGTAATAGATCCTATGGTTGTGCTTTGAGGATCTTGAGCTGTTGTTGATGAAGAACCTTCAGTCTTTTGGTCTTTCTTTGACTTCCACACCACCTTTGGAAGTTTAGACTTGACCTTCTATACTTCAAAAGCTTTTGAGACTTTAGAAGTTTTGATGACTGGTCCTTCGGAAGATCTTG
This sequence comes from Flaveria linearis, assembly GCA_024085815.1. Classification (NCBI taxonomy): domain Eukaryota; kingdom Viridiplantae; phylum Streptophyta; class Magnoliopsida; order Asterales; family Asteraceae; genus Flaveria; species Flaveria linearis. The sequence continues at coordinate 29,912,605 of CM044014.1, forward strand.
CCTTTACCGCAGCAAGCTTCAGTACTTTGGAAGCATTCCTTTCTTCCGAGACCAAATCTTCTTCCGAAGGCAGTTTTCCACTTGCCTTCTTCTTCATCTTGGAATTCTTGTAAGTCTCTTTGTTTATCATGTGAAGAGTACCCTTAGGATTGTATGGACAATCCTTAGCCAAATGAGAAGTACTCTCACACATGACACACTTCAGATTCTTCTTTCCAAGAGTCTTCTTTATGGAAGAGCACTGACTTTGGTCACATCCCATCTCCATCTTCACCTTTGCAGGAGCTGAGACAGTTCTTTTGGGTTGAGAACTGTTCTTGGAGTTGGATGGTCTAGGTTGTGTAGCAGTAACACACAACAGATCAGTCTTCTTCTTGTTGCTGAGATGAGTTGCACATGAATCAGATTTCATGTCATCAGTCTTAACTACTTCAAACCCTGCAGAGATGAAAACTTGTTTCTGCTTAGAGTCAAAAGTAGCCTTGATCTCTTCAGCCTTCCTTGATTTTCTTTTGGCTTTCCTGATCAAGTTCTTTCTTCTTGACTTAGTCATCCTAACAGTTTTACTCTCCTCAGAGGAATGGTGACCCTTCACAGAATGCTTTTCTTAGCTCAAACCAAAGTCATTCTTCACCATCTCCTCTTCATCCTCATTTTCACCAGTCGCACGACCCAACAGCCAATCACGCGACTCAACGTCCCCTCACGCGAATCAGCTTCATTCGCGCGATTGGACCTTCTTTCGCGCGACAGGCCTCCGATCGCGCGATTCACACACAGTCGCACACAATCACATTCGCATGACTCTGTCGCGCGACAACTCTAGTCGCCCCACTCGGTCGCGCGACACACATTCATTCGCACCCACCGACAACCGCGCGACACAACCGCGCGACTTACCCAATCGCACAGACCCAAGTCGCACACACACCCAGTCGCATGCCCCATTCGCGGGACAATCCCATTCGCGTGGACGGGGGTCGCGACTGCAGGAAGTTGCAGGGCGGCCTTCGGCTGCCCGAACACGAGTTTTACCCACCCAGAACCTCCAGAACTCATATCCTAACCTGTCTAGACAAGATGCACACTCGAAAACGCGACATGCAAGCCCACACGACCTCATGTGCTCGGATGAACCCGAGCACCCGAAAACCCTAAAACGCAGCAGCTAAATCGGGCTAAAACGAGGTAAGTGAGGTTATCTACCTGCTAGGAACGAGTATTCACGATGATGCTCAAGATTTGACGACGAAAATGCAACAAACGGTTCGATTTTTGGTGTAAGATCGGGAGAGAAATGGAGAAAATGGTGGTGATGAAGAAGAAATGAGGAGGAGAAGATGAAGAAGAGGCTGGGAATGGGTATTTATACCCAGCCTAGTTTGGCCATTTGTCAAGTTTAGTCCCCGCACTTTGCCCCCAGGTTCCCAAATTTTGTTTCGGTTGAAAACGTTATTAATTAGTCTTGTTTTATTGATGATAAAATGTTATTAATGTTATTTATAAGTTAAAATGATTTTTATTCGTGACAATTATTTAATATAAAAATGACGTGTTTAGTGTTAACGGGGCAAATCTTGGAGAAACGTCTTAAGATAACGACAAGTCAAGCAACGATAACACGCATATAAGGACAACTAAGTAAAACAAATATGGTATCCACGTAGATGGTTTATAAATCTGAGGAATGACTGACAACGAAGGTTAATCGATCACGTTAAATGACGGAACTTTGGTGACAGATGTCACAGTATCCCCCAGTTGAGGGAATTTCGTCCCGAAATTTAACTGGTGCTAGGTCTAAGAGCGTCATCCTCAAATAGATGTGGATATTTAAGTCTCATCTGATCTTCACATTCCCATGTAAACTCTGGCCCTTATTTCGAACTCCATCTCACACGGACGATAGGTATCTTGCTGCGCCTTAATCTTTTGACCTTTCGGTCCATGACCTCGATAGGTTCCTCCATAAAATGGAGGCTTTAATCAATCTTGATATCCTCAATAGGTACGTGAAGTGATTCGTCAGCTAAACACTTCTTGAGGTTCGATACATGGAAGGTATCATGTACACTGTTAAGCTCTTGTGGCAACCGTAATCGGTACGCCACCGGACCGATCCTTTCTACAATCTTGAATGGTCCAACATATCTTGGGGCTAACTTCCCTTTCTTTCCAAACCGAACGATCCCTTTCCAAGGAGAGACCTTAAGTAACACTCGATCCCCAACGTTAAACTCTAGCGGCTTCCGACGGTTGTCGGCATAGCTCTTTTGGCGATCTCTAGCAGCTTTAAGTCGGTCTTTGATTTGGAAGCTCTTATCGGTGGTTTCTTGAATGATCTCTGGGCCCGTAAGGTGACTTTCACCAACTTCAGCCCAACAAACTGGTGATCTACATTTTCGGCCATACAACGCTTCGAACGGTGCACACCCAATACTAGTATGGTAACTGTTATTGTAGGAAAACTCGATCAGCGGTAGATGAGTATCCCAACTGCCACCAAAATCAATGACACATGTCCTCAGCATGTCCTCAAGCGTTTGTATCGTTCGTTCACTTTGGCCGTCTGTCTGGGGGTAATAGGCTGTACTCATGTCAAATCGAGTGCCCATCGCTTTCTGTAACGGCTGCCAAAAGCGTGAAGTAAATCGACTGTCTCGGTCGGATATGATTGACACCAGCACCCCGTGCCGTGTCACGACCACTTTGATGTACAACCTTGCCAGCTTATCCATTTTATAGTCTTCCCGGATAGGCAAGAAGTGAGCGGATTTTGTCATTCGATCCACCACGACCCATATCGTGTCGTGTCCGCTTGGCGTTCTCGGGAGTTTGGTAATGAAATCCATAGTGATATTCTCCCATTTCCACTCGGGAATTTCAGGTTGTTGCAATAATCCCGATGGTTTCTGGTGTTCAGCCTTGACCTTTGAACAAGTCAAGCATTTGCTCACATATATAGCAATATCTTTCTTCATGCCTGGCCACCAGTACAGCTCTTTCAGATCGTGGTACATCTTGTCTGCACCAGGATGAACAGAGTATCGAGTCTTGTGTGCTTCATCCAAGACTAGTGTACGTACATCTCCCCATCTGGGTACCCATATACGATCCACGAAGTAATGTACGTCGTCATCCTTGCGAGTCATTTGTTTATCCAACCCTCGGAATTCTTCTCCCGCAAGGTTCTCTTCTTTCAAAGCGTCACTTTGCGCAATTTGAATCTGAGCCTTTAGATTGGTTTGAATAGTCAATCCTAGCACTCGAGCACGCAATGGTTTCACGCGTTCTTTGCGGCTTAGGGCGTCAGCCATCACATTTGCTTTCCTTCCAATCAAACTTCTTGTCTTTCTGAGTCATCAGGGTTAACGGTTGGGCAACCTTTGCGAAATTTGCAATCTACCTGAATTCCACTTTCGTTAACCACCTGACCCAGAACCTCACTTTTCAAAGCCAAAACTCGCACTTCGAGTACTTGGCGTAAAGCTTCTCTTCTTGCAATAGGCTCAGTATGGTCCGAAGATGTTCCTTAGGGTCTTATTTCAATCGAGAGTAGATAGGTATATCGTCTATAAATACGATCACGAACTTATCCAAATAAGGTTTGCATACTCGATTCATCAGGTTCATGAACACGGCTGGTTCATTAGTCAGTCCGAACGGCATGACTAAGAACTCATAATGCCTATAACGAGTCCTGAATGCTGTTTTCGGTATGTCATCCTCAAAACTCTCAGTTGATGACATCCAGAACGGAGATCAATCTTGGAGAAATACAAAGCTCCTTGTAACTGGTCAAATAAATCATCGATTCTGCACAGTCAACTTGTTCAACTTATCCACGAAGTAATGTACGTCGTCATCCTTGCGAGTCATTTGTTTATCCAACCCTCGGAATTATTCTCCCGCAAGGTTCTCTTCTTTCAAAGCCTCACTTTGCGCAATTTGAATCTGAGCCTTTAGATTGGTTTGAATAGTCAATCCTAGCACTCGAGCACGCAATGGTTTCACGCGTTCTTTGCGGCTTAGGGCGTCAGCCATCACATTTGCTTTCCTTCCAATCAAACTTCTTGTCTTTCTGAGTCATCAGGGTTAACGGTTGGGCAACCTTTGCGAAATTTACCATCTACCTGAATTCCACTTTCGTTAACCACCTGACCCAGAACCTCACTTTTCAATGCCAAAACTCGCACTTCGAGTACTTGGCGTAAAGCTTCTCTTCTTGCAATAGGCTCAGTATGGTCCGAAGATGTTCCTTAGGGTCTTATTTCAATCGAGAGTAGATAGGTATATCGTCTATAAATACGATCACGAACTTATCCAAATAAGGTTTGCATACTTGATTCATCAGGTTCATGAACACGGCTGGTTCATTAGTCAATCCGAACGGCATGACTAAGAACTCATAATGCCTATAACGAGTCCTGAATGCTGTTTTCGGTATGTCATCCTCAAAACTCTCAGTTGATGACATCCAGAACGGAGATCAATCTTGGAGAAATACAAAGCTCCTTGTAACTGGTCAAATAAATCATCGATTCTTCACAGTCAACTTGTTCAACTCGCGAAAATCGATGCACATGCGGAACGACCCGTCTTTCTTTTTAGCAAATAGGACCGGTGTTCCCCATGGCGAATGACCCAGTCGAATAAAACCCTTCTCCAGTAGTTCCTGTAATTGGTTAGATAATCCTTGTATTGTAGACGGCGCTAACTGATACGGTGCTTTAGCTACCGGCGTAGCTCTAGGAACTAACTCGATACGAAATTCCACCTGTAGTGAAGGAGAAAATCCCGACAAGTCATCAGGGAATACTCCTGGAAAATCTCGTACTACAGGAATATATACCAACTTGTTGCCTTCTTCTTTCTTTTCCATTACACGGGCCCAAAACGCGTAACACTGCTTTCATAAACATCGTCGCATCTTCATGCGAGTGATAAGCTTTAGAGCTCTTCCCGGTCGTTCTCCGTGAATCTTGAGTACCTCCTCGTTTGGCTTGGGGATTCGTATTACTTTCTCCAGACAAACAATCTCGGCTCCGCGTTTCGACCACCAATCCATTCCCACAATCACGTCGAAGCTCCCCAACTCGAAAGGTATTATGTCTATGTCGAAGGCATGGTTCTCCAATACCATAGAACACTGTCTAATAATCTCATCCGCTTGTACAACTCTACCGTTGGCAATTTCTACTGAAAAGCTAGTTTCTAGTCTACTAGGGTTCAAGGCAAGCACGTGTGCAAAATCAGAAGATATGAAACTATTGTCTACCCCAGTATCAAATAGTATGGATGCGAAGGGGTGGTTGAGCAAATACGTACCTGTATCAACATTTGGGTCCTGACGGGCGTCATTTGCTCCGATAACGAATGCACGTCCTCTGGCAGCACTTCCTTGATTCCCTTGGCCTGGGTTGCCAGCTATGGCCATCACTTGCTGCTGGTTAATCCCTTGTTGACCCAGTGCCCTATTCAGTCTGGGGCACATGTTTCGGTAGTGACCAAGACCTCCACACTCATAACAAGCTCTAGCATTCCCGACGGGGTTAACCGTGTTGGCGAGTGTCACCAGGTTTGATGCAACTCTACAATCTCTCGCTAGGTGCCCCGGGCGCCTACAGTTCGCACACGCCCGACACGGCATCGCTGAGGGGTGATGAAGGTTGCACCTGTCACATTTCGGGTGCGGCCCAACATATTCCCTCTTCCCTTGAGTCACGGCCGCAAAGTTTCTGGTCGTTTTGGCTCGCTTATCAGACTTTCTGGTGCCAGACCGGCTTGTTTCCCCAGTCTCTTTCCGTTTCTCTGTTCCTTGGTTATACTGATCATTAGTATCATTACTCCTATGGAGCTGATGATTCCGAAGAGTGTCGCTCACTTGAGTCACTATAGTTGGAATCAGTGCGGCTAGCTGCTGAGCGATCATAGCAGCTATATCAGGGTTTTCAGTTCCCTTGTTTTCGCCAGCTGGGGCGCCACCTGCTCTTGGTGATCTACCCCTACCTCTGCCTTGTGGGGTCTCACCATCTTGGTTGGTACCACGTGTGACTCTTCGGGGCGACATCTTCTAATCATAGAAAGATGTAAACATGTAAGCTTTAGTTACTTCTGAGATACATGTATGATTCCACTCATCAAGTTCCGATAACCCATGCTTTGGTCCATCAAGATCGTCACGTAACCCAGTTTAAGCACATTCTTAGTATATCGGTGATGCTTATATATAGGGTCCCCCGCAACGTTCCCACCGCACCCACGATATACCTTGAATGACACTTAAACCGTTTACATGACATCCTAATTTCCCTTAGCATAATCCCAATGAATAACATAATGTAATGTGTAGAGAGTATCATCACTCCTCTACATTTCTTGAAGTCCACTTTTATTCTAAGCATTCAATCAGCTCCTTAGTTACTGAAATGCTAAGTGGAGGAATGTTTCGCGGAAGATAGGATCAATGTCATGATTGGAAGTACCATGAAGGCTCTAAATAGGACAGGACTTAAGTAATGGTAGGTGTTAGTAATGTTATGTTACCCTTAATAAAGCCTCACTAGGATTATGATCCTAGCACACCCTAGGGTATAGAATAGCAAACCAGTAATACTCATGATCGTTACCTCACGGTAAGATTAGCCAGACTTCTCATGCACGGCGAATTGCAATTACGTGTGCACCTGTAATGGTAATTTGCCTTGCATGGTCACCCTTAGCTTCACTTACTCCAAGTTAACATCATAGTACTATCCACATTCATCAAGCACATATGCATAGAATCATGTATAGAGTCAAGTAACAAGTATAGAGGAACACACATGTAATATTGAGTGCAAACCAGTCCTAGCATGCATTCTACATGAAGGTTCCTAGGTTATAGTCTAGGTCAAGTGTATTGCCTAATTCTCTATAACCAATGGCTCTGATACCAGTCTGTCACACCCCCCGCTGATAGCGGAAACACGGGGAATGCGAGCTAGACGGGATCGTCATAACACATGGTATGCAATAGAGTAGCAATAATAATATGATGACAAGCGTGTCATGACGACACCCGAACATAATTGGAGACTTGTGTCGTGTATTGTCAAAGATCACGACAGCATAGCCATAAGCACAACATAATGTTCACATAAGCATTAAGGATAACTTGTAATGTAAATTCCCACAACTCGGGAACAAGTGTTCAAAAGAATATTAATTGTTTAGTGGATTGCAACAATGTACAAAATGTATGTTCAGTCTCAAAAATGCATCCTAGGGTCTCCACTAAAAGGCAGCACTCCTAGAACTTCAATTACCTTGATCACCTGAAAAGAAATGCTCAAAAACGGTCAACATAATTGTTGGTGAGCTTCGCAGGTTTTAAGTAATAAAAGATGCTAAGATGAAAACAGTAAGTAAGTCTAATAAAAGTTACCGCGACTACACTTATGTATAGGCGGTTTTACTAGTTATAAATAGCTATAGCCAAACCTAATGTTCGGTTCCTCACAGGAATTGATGGCTGTAAAGAAACATTTCCAAAGTTTAAATAGTTTATAAAAGACGTAGCATGATCCACACGGCGCATACGTTTAGTTTATAACCAAACCAATCCTTAGGTCCCATTACCGGGATTAATGGTTATATAAAAAGGGTTTTCCATAGCATAGTAAGTTTAACTTGACGTAGCAAGATCCACACAGCGCATACGTGTCAAGTTAAACATGACGTAGCAAGATCCACACAGCGCATACGTATAGGTTACAACCAAACCAATCTTTAGGTCCCAATTACCGGGATTAATGGTTGTAATGGATGATCGGCTTAGAAGAACCACACAGAAGAACCACACAGAAGAACCACACAGCCGAGAGCATCCAAAGTCAATGGCATCCACAAGTAGCATAAATCATCACGTAACATCAAATAGTAGTGCATGGTAGTGTAAAACCCCTAAGTAACATACATAGGGTAACATAGCACATAGTTCAAGTTCATATAGCAGCAAACAGTCAGGATCATCATGTAACCCGGTTTGAGCACATTCTTAGTATACCGGGGATGCTTATGTATAGGGTCCTCCGCAGCATTCCCACCACATCCGCGATATACATAGAATGATACCTAAACCAGTTACATGACATCTATTTATCCTTAGTATCAATCAACAAGTTTAGCAAGGTAAGTTACTCATATAAGTAGCAGCCAACTTCCACTAAGGAAGGTGCCTGAAATTAAGTAAATAAGTGAGCATTCTTTTCCCCCAAGTAGAAAAATATTCGAAAAGGTTTTATAAGCGTAAAAAGGGGCCACGAAACTCACAGAACAGATGATAAGCACAATCGATGTAAGATTTCCTGGGATAAGATGCTAGGAACCGTCAAACACCTATTGACAGTTACTAATAAGCATTAGTAATGATCATAAAGCATAAGATGATGTTCAAGATTCGGGTAGTTCCGGTTCGGTCGTGGGTAGTACACACACAAGCAGGCATACACATATCAGACTAGGTTATTTTAAATGACCTCGTCAACACAAGACACTCAAAGGGGAAATCACACATACACGCATCATCAATCACACAACAGGACCTGACGCACGACTGACACTCCATTCGCACGAGTGGACTTTCAGTCGTACGAATTAGCTACTTTCGTACGATTGAACCTTCATTCGTACGACTAAGCCTTCAGTCGTACCATACATCACCAGTCGCACGACCCAACAGCCAATCACGCGACTCAACGTCCCCTCACGCGAATCAGCTTCATTCGCGCGATTGGACCTTCTTTCGCGCGACAGGCCTCCGATCGCGCGATTCACACACAGTCGCACACAATCACATTCGCATGACTCTGTCGCGCGACAACTCCAGTCGCACCACTCGGTCGCGCGACACACATTTATTCGCACCCACCGACAACCGCGCGACACAACCGCGCGACTTACCCAATCGCACAGACACAAGTCGCACACACACCCAGTCGCATGCCCCATTCGCGCGACAATCCCATTCGCGTCGACGGGGGTCGCGACTGCAGGAAGTTGCAGGGCGGCCTTCGGCGGCCCGAACACGAGTTTTACCCACCCAGAACCTCCAGAACTCATATCCTAACCTGTCTAGACAAGATGCACACTTGAAAACACGACATGCAAGCCCACACGACCTCATGTGCTCGGATGAACCCGAGCACCCGAAAACCCTAAAACGCAGCAGCTAAATCGGGCTAAAACGAGGTAAGTGAGGTTATCTACCTGCTAGGAACGAGTATTCACGATGATGCTCAAGATTTGACGACGAAAATGCAACAAACGGTTCGATTTTTGGTGTAAGATCGGGAGAGAAATGGAGAAAATGGTGGAGATGAAGAAGAAATGAGGAGGAGAAGATGAAGAGGAGGCTGGGAATGGGTATTTATACCCAGCCTAGTTTGGCCATTTGTCAAGTTTAGTCCCCGCACTTTGCCCCCAGGTTCCCAAATTTTGTTTCGGTTGAAAACGTTATTAATTAGTCTTGTTTTATTGATGATAAAATGTTATTAATGTTATTTATAAGTTAAAAATGTTTTTTATTCATGACAATTATTTTAATATAAAAATGACGTGTTTAGTGTTAACGGGGCAAATCTTGGAGAAACGTCTTAAGATAACGACAAGTCAAGCAACGATAACACGCATATAAGGACAACTAAGTAAAACAAATATGGTATCCACGTAGATGGTTTATAAAATTAAGGAATGACTGACAACGAAGGTTAATCGATCACGTTAAATGACGGATCTTTGGTGACTGATCTTAGCTCTAAGTTATATGACCTGTATCTATTAACTTTAGCAATACATTCAGAAGAGCAAAGATTTTCCAATACCTTGGTTTCATCATGATCTGTCATGAGAGCTTGGTTTGGAGATGCATCTTCTATCTGAAAGCTCCAGTCAAAGCCTCCCTCTTCAACAGCAACTGCAGCCTGTTGCTTTGGGTTCTTATTCTGGTGAACTTTCTCAGTGTAGTTTGGTCTGGTTTGTGTCTGGCCACCATTTGTTCTTGGTGCCTTACACTCTCTTGCAAAGTGCCCCATCTGGTTCCAGTTGTAGCACTTTACTTTGCTTTTGTCCAGCCCAAACTTTCCACTGGATGTATTGCTTGGAAATCTTCTCCCAGTCCTCTTGTAGAATTTCTTGGCCCTGTGAGTGAGAAGAGCCATTTGCTGAACTATCTCCATATACTCCAGATCATCTGGATGGATACAGTCCTAGTCTTCAAGAGTGAAGAGAAGGTTGCCAGAGGTTTCATCAGCTGAGACAAAGGCATGAGAAGAACTTGTCTCTTGGAAGGGACTTCCTTGAGTGTAGCTTTCTCTTGGTGTCTCTGGAAGAGTGATGAAAGGCCCTTTTTATGAGTTGTCAGGGTAGCATAACAACTGATGTTGTGGTTCAATGCATTCCCTTTCATTCACATGAAGAGCTGAACTCAGTTGGTTATTGGAGTTACCAGAGGAATTTTGCATGTTCATCTCCATATGGAATGCACTCAGGATACCATACAACTCTGTAAGAGTAAGAGTTTTAAGATCCGAAGTTCTCTTGATCACAACACAATAATGTGTCCATAGTTTAGGAAGAGAAGACATGAACTTCCTTACTATGTCCCTGTTCTCAAGAGTTACTCCAATATCCATTAGAGTGTCCCCTATCTCAACATACCCGAAGTATTGTTGAGTCAGTGTCTCACCAGCCTTGAAGGTGAAATTTTCAAACTGCTGCTTCAAGAGATCCTTCTTGTTTTCTTTAGTTTCTTTGGATCCTTCATACATGAGCTTCAGTGCTTTCCATAGATCTTTAGCTGTCTTGCACTTCTTGAAGCCTCTGTAGATAGAGTTTCGAAGAGCAGTTTGAAGACAAGTCATGGCCCTTTGATCAAGCTCTATTCTCTTTCTGTCTTCTTCTGAGTAATCATCTACATCTTTAGGGATGATACGATTACCAGTAGCAGAAGTAGTGCTTGGTATGAAGGGACCATTGATAACTGAGTCCCACATCCTTGAATCTTGACACTTGATGAAGCCTTCCATTCTTGTGCACCATGTGTCAAAATCTTCAGGAGTGATCAGTGGGGACTTGGTCATAGTACCAGTTTCCATATCAGCTTAGAAAGAGCTGGCATTTGAGTTGTTAAGTATTTTGTGTGTGTGAGGGATCTTAAGATGGTGAGATCTTATATCAAGAGCCTGGAAGCTCTGATACCAAATGCAGGACCGGGTGAAGGGTTAACACTTACAACACAACAACACAATGAGGAGAGTGTATTAGAACACTTAACAGATCAAATGGGGAACCGGTTATGATGATGCTAAGAACACAAGAGTAACTTCAGAAAGAAAAGAACAAGATAACAACACAAGTGGTTGGTTTTCAAGGATGTTGTATATTGCTTCTCAAATTCAAGTTACAAGTATTCAGCATACATACATTACAAGACTTTGAGATACTATATAATACAACCTACAGACGGCCATACTTTGAAGGCCAGCTGGATACACGAATTAGACAACACAATCCGTGTAGAGTCAAAAGGCAGATTTGCCTTATGGCTAGTGACTATGACATGCCATAGCTCACATCCTAATGTATTACAAAAAGGATAAAGGTACATAAAGTAGAAAGGTTTGACCCAAGACCTCAATGTACAGTTTTCCTAAAGCATGGACCTTTTCACCAACTCATATAAGTTGGTGACCAACCAGAGTGGGCAGCGGCAAAGTGGTTCAGCTTTGCAGAAAAAATACATCAGATAAAGCATGTATGATAAAAGTCTTCGGAAGAATCTGTCTTGGTTTCTTGGCTTTAGCAGACTTTGTCTTGAAGCTAAGAAAGACTTTATTTCTGGCTTCTGAAGATATTGGTCTTGGCTATGAAAGATTTTACACTTGAAATGTTTCTGAATTGGTGTAAAACTTTCGTAGCAATACTACTTCATGTTCTGTGCAGCATGCAGGAAGACTTGATCATTTTATAGAACTACTGAAAGAAGAACTATCACAACTACTGAGGAATACTTCTTCAGTTGTTGTGATAATACTGAAGAAGGATCATCATAACTACTGAAGGATACTTCTTCAGCTGTTGTGATAACTACTGAAGAAGGATCATCACAACTACTGAAGAATACTTCTTCAGTTGTTGTGACAACTACTGAAAACTGTCTTCAGACTTTGTCTTCAGTTGATATCTTCAGCTGATGTCTTCAGTTGTTGTCTTCAGCTGTTACCTTCAGCTGTTGTCTTCAGCTGATGTCTTCAGCTAATGTCTTCAGCTTTTACCTTCAGCTGTTGTCTTCAGCTGATGTCTTCAGCTGTTACCTTCAGTTGATGTCTTCAGCTGTTAACTTCAGTAGATGTCTTCAGCTGTTAACTTCAATAGATGTCTTCAGCTGTTAACTTCAGTAGATGTCTTTAGCTGTTAACTTCAGTAGATGTCTTCAGCTGTTAACTTCAGTAGATATGATCAGTAGATAGTTACAAGAGTGTTTTGGCTGCATCAGACTTCTAGGAATCCTTACAACATCTAATCCTAGTTTACAAAAGGTATTTATAACACAGCCAGACAATCGGCACATCAGAAGTTGCAGCTTCATTAATATGTTGTCTCCAAAGGTAGATTACAACAGCCGTTAGAGTACTTCGGGACAAACATTCTTGTCCAATGTTGTGATAGATTAGCAGTGCATCCATTTGAGTGCTGATATGCAGTTAATCAGGACTTTATCACTTTCAGTGCTAATCGGCACTAGTTCAACACTTGTTATGTGTTGATTGGAAGTGGATCAACATTTGCTTAATTGTGAGGGTATCTCTTATGGTTTCTCAATATAGTATTAGAACTCTAATTGAGGACGATGGGGATGGTGTGAGTCTAGTCAGAAGAATGAAGAGAAACCTTCTTATTTGATCCTTGTTTAAGTGTGACTGACACATTTGACTTAGCTGAGACCCGAGTTTTCAGCCTTGCCTTCTTTGGTGGAGGTGATTTGTGTGCCTGCATCTTCTAAGTAGATGTTACAGGGGTTCGCTTATTTATGGACACTTTATGCTTTGAAGTGGTGGGTGTGGGATCAGTAGTGGTAGGTGTAACCATGCTATCATCCTAAGGCTTAGTGATCTCAAGCATATGTGCAAACAAGGGAGTGACCTTCCCTGAAAATGATTTAAGAGTTGACTTAAACTTTGAGAAAATTGGTTTATTTAAAGTTCCTAAGGCATTTATACATTCTTCAAGTTTAAGTTTGTAACCTAGTTTTTCATTTAAAATCAATTGTATCAACCTTGAGTATATTAAAAACTTAAAATTTACATTTGTGCAGAGGATTTGAAAGATCAAGTTTGAAACATTGTAGCTTTGCTGTTTCACGATTCCATGGATAGCTAATGCTAAATCCAATGGAACTTGATCTCATCCACCTGATTTATTAGATAAGCAATGAAGATATTCATGGTTGTCAAAATTATAACTTCAAGCTTCATTATTTCTCTCCTATTTTTATATTTCATGGATTTTGATGTCAAAATTTATTGGATGTAAGATTCGATTGTATATACATGAACAAAAATATTTTCCTTCATAGGTGTCGGGTGATCCCAACCCTGGATACGCCCATGCATTTGAGGGATACTCCTATTTTATGTCAACAAGAATGTTAGGTTCCGTAAGATATTGAAGGGAAATATGTAATTTTGTTGAGGAACACTAGTCCAATAAATACATTTAACCGGAGTATCATATGACTATACATCACACTCTTAAGACTTTAAATATTTGTTAACCTCTTCTCTTGAATATTAAGCCGGGTTTAAAATAGTCGGATCATGCCTCAAACCATAATAATAAAGAATACTAATTAATAAAAAACAATAATCTATCTATTATAATAAAGAGTAACTTGGTATGACACGTGTCACCACCACAATTCTCCTCATCAAAATTTTTCCGCATCTCTCTCCTATTAAATAATTATCTTAATTACTAATAATATTTTTTAATATTTTTTTAGATTAAAATGTTTTTTTATAAATTAAGAAAAATATTTGTTATTAATGTTATTTCAAAATATATAAACTTTTATAAGTAATATTTTTTTCTAAAATATCAAACTTTGTTAAAAATATGATATATTATAAAACTACTATTTTTAAAAAGTAAATTATTTAAAAACCAAAAATAATTTAGTTTAGGAGTTATGATAATAAAATATTTAAAAAAAATGATATTTTTATACGGTTTGTTTTAGAACAAAATTATTTTTAAAAAAAATTAAAAACAAAGTTATAAAATGTCGATATCACTGTTTTATTACTTATAGTACTTACTTATACGTAATTTCAGTCATATCATATTTTAAAATATCATTTTATTTTCCATAACTTTTATTATATTAATATTTTATTTATTAACCCGTGTAATACACGGGTTTTCTAAAACTAGTATATAATATATTATAAATAAACAAGCAAACTCGTAAAATACTTGGCGATTTCCTGGATGGTTGAATAGTTTAAATTGCCAACCCCCAACATAAAGTTATAATTACATAAAGTTATAATTACATATAAAATTTGACAGGATCTCAGCCTCTCGGTTGATCAATTAGATTATGTTCGCAGCGGATTTAGCACATTAATTAGCAATTAAAGCAAGAACATAAAAGATATTTCAATTAAAAACATAAACATAGAGAGAGAAGAGTTCTGCGAAACAATAATGTTCTATTGGTCGCACGTTTCGGCAATTAAAACTGTATGGTTACCCATCCTTTTATAGGCGGCAAAAGGATGGGTTGATGTCCTTTTTCTGACATCACTGAATATTCAAATTACAACTGACAAAAACATAAAACTACTGAAGATGTCAACAACTGACATCTTCTTACAAAAGTTCCTAAGTGCTGACAAAAGTAAAATACTGAAATCCTACAACGACTGAAGAACAAACTCTTCAGTCGTTTATAACTACTGATACTATAACAACTGAAGAACATGCTCTTCAGTTGTTGTACAACTACTGAAACAAAATAAACAACTGAAAAAGAAAAACCACCACAACAACTGAAGAAGACTTCTTCAGTTGTTGTGACAAACTCTGAGTCTTCAGTACTTGGTCTTCAGACTTGGCTTCAGATGCTATAACAACTGATGACTTCAGTAGATATCATCAGTTGTTGTCTTCAGTCTTTGTCTTCAGACTTTGTGCTTCAGTAGAAGGTCTTCAGTTCTTCAGTTCTTCAGCTTTTGATTCTTCAGTACTTGTCTTCAGTACTTGAAGTCTTCAGTACTTGTAAGATCAGTACTTCAGACTTCAGTACTTGGTCTTCAGTACTTTGGAGTCTTCTTCAGCTGATATTCTTCAGTTCTTTGATCTTCATACTTTGTTCTTCAGACTTTGTCATAACAGCTGATGGAGCTAAGATGCTCTCGAGTCTGACATTCAAGCAAGAGAACACTGTAACTGATGGGAGTCTTCAGCAGTTGTTGCAGTGGCATGTGGGACTTAGAGGTTTTCCTGATCTTGGCTCATTGGTTCTTTTGGTCCAACAAACTCCCCCTGAACCAATGCAGCCAAAACCTCTAATTATTAGATGTCCCACTTATTGATGGCATAAAGATTGGTCTATTTCCTTCTAGATCAGATTAGAAGTTGACCCAGATAAGCACTGGCCTAAGAGGTAGTCTCAAGTGTTTGTTTAGCTAAGTATGGATGGGAGCTCTGTCTTGGGGAATTGGACACAGAGCTGTTGCCCCATCCATGAGATCTACCTCCCACGTACAAGCCGGTAGGATTCTCGACAGTAGGCCTGAAGAAAGATCATTTGTTCTTCTTTGGATAGGTCTTCAGGCTCACCTTCAAACAATCCCTCCCGACCGTACAGCTCTGAGATGAACTTGACCTGTCTTCCATTTTTGAGCTCAAGTGTTGTGATTTGCCTATATGCAAACTCATCAGGATGTTTACCCTCCAACAACAGATTGAGCTCATTCCTACGGAAATTCTCAAGCTTCTTATAGACCAGACCCTTCCTAACCACCCTATTATCTAGCATTGAAAAGGGTGATTGGCCGGCTCTATAAGCTTTCTCAAATTCCTCTACTATTTCCCAGGGTGTGATTACAATAGCCACAGAGATCTCTTCATCTACGATTCTCTTTAGTTGGCTCTTGTATCTCACAGGCATGTCCTTCTTGACTATCCTGTGAGACACCCTTGGGTCAGGCCAAGTTCTCACCCTCTCCTTATCATATTGAAAGGTTTGTTTGAGGGTGAATAATCTCAGAGCTTCTCTCTGCATGTTTATTATAGAGGTGGTAGCAGTATAACATTTGTCAATGCTTTTCAGCATTTCCTCATCATGTCTCTTTTGCTGCTCCTCCTCTTCTAACTTAACCCTCACAGTGTCCTGCTGTGAGGTGGGAGTGATGGTTTGTGGTTTGGCTTTGGGTAGAGGTATAACTGCTGAAAGTGGCAAGCTATCCTCCTCATCCTCCTCTTCTTTTATTCAAAAAACGATTAATTGTAAAGTTTCCTTTTATTCACTGCTATTGGATTAAAAACCACCCATTGATGATACTTAATGCGATGCATTCTTTATGGTCTAGTATTTCTTCTTGTATGAAGAAAATGATATGAGATTTACCCAATATCTTATCATTAGCATATAGAATACCCATAACTTATAGAATATTCCGTTACACTTATTATATTTTTATTTGGGCAATTTTTAGCATCGATTAGATTTTATATTAATATAACTTGGTCTTTAATCGATTGATGAATAATTTATATTTAAACAAAATAAACATTATTTTGAAAAACAGACGATGAAACGTGTCATCGGTTTTCTTATATCACTTATGTCATATTTTATTTTCTTATTCTTTTATTGAGTGATATAAAAAAAGAATAATAAAAAAGTATGATATTATAGTCTTGGTCTAGAGCTTTCAAATGATGCAACTTATCGTATTTTATTTTCTTATTCTTTTATTGAGTGATATAAAAAGAGAATAATAAAAAAGTATGATATTATAGTCTTGGTCTAGAGCTTTCAAATGATGCAACTTATCGTATTGAACGTTATAGTATTCTAGAGCTTTCAAATGATGCAACTAATTGTATTGGTGTTTTAAATATAAATTATACATGTATATATTAAGATGTATAGCTGCCAATACTTTAAAGTCAAGATTTATTTTCATCCAAACTTTTTTTATAATGATAAACTGGATTTAATAATCAAAATTATAACCTTAATAATTAATACTGGAATTTGATCAAACAAAGTATATGCTTTTACTTTTGTTGTCAAGAACAATACCACTCGCATAAGCATTTTAGAATTACATTAACTTTAGTAAACCAGTGTATTATACAAATTGAATAAATAAAATATTAAATATAATAAACATACAATTATTATAAAACAGTATTCTAAGATAATATATGATTGAAATGTTTTTACTATAAATACAATAAAAATTTTGTTTTAAAACAATCATTTAAAAAAAGTCATTTATAAAAACTCTCTATTCATAATTCTCAAATTTAATTATTTCTTGTTTATAAAAATTTTACTTTTATAAAACACCAATTTAAATTTTTTGTTTTTAAAAAAGTTTGATGTTTTAGAAAAGATTCTTATTTTATATAAAAAAATTTATTTAGAATAACATTAATAAAAACATCTCTTTTTAAAATTAAAGCTATTTTAATCTAAAAAAGAATTAAATAATATTATTAATAATAAATATGATTAATATGAGAGAGAAGTGAGAATATGTTTATTAGAAGTAATATGATGTTATACGTGTCCGCTCTGTTTTCTTTTTTATTAAAGTAGATCCGTTTGATTGTGCTTATAGGAAAGACTCCCTATTTTGCTAAGGGTGAAAGGAGTAAGGTTGTTGAAAACAATTAACTAATTGAAAAACAAATCTTTGTTTCATATTTTGCATATGTTTAATTATTGATTGGCTATGTAAAGGTAAGACATATGTTTGTTGTGTTGTTGGAACAAATCTGGGCAACTAGGTTACGATGAATATCCATTGGCATGTGTGAAATTGATGGCAACTCGTTTCATCCGTGGAAGACACAAGGGTCTTGGATTATCTAAATTTTGACTCGTTTTTTGGTGAATCTTATAAATTAAGAAGAAAGAACGAATGGCTTAATTCATTCACTTGTTCATTCTCCGATTTCTCTTTTCATTCTAATGTCTCATCATTTTCATCTGTATTAAGGGCTTTTATTGAGTTGATGATTCATTTTCCTCGTAGTTTATCTGATTACATAACTTTGTATCTGATCATCGTAACTGTGATCTGAAATCTGATTATTATGATTTTTTTCTTCTGTATCTATTTTGTATTCTATGTCTTTTGTAATAGATTTGGTTCAAGATTTATGAATTGGGTTGAATAATACTTTGACTAATAGTTTTTAATATCGTATTGGATCTGGTCGATTCTCTCGCTCAGTTTGATTCTTTCATTGTTGATATTCGGTTCATAGATATTAGGGTTTTTAGATCTGAAACCTAAACCATCTGATTCTTTTAAAAATTTTCAATTCTTGGTTCATCTGCTTCCTATCTAGAAATTAGGGTTTTCTTGCTCAAAACTCTAGGTCTAATGGTTTGTTTTCCTCATCTGTATAATTTCTCATGACCCTAATTGAAGGTTGTGAGTTTATGGTATTTTATGTACATCCTAAGTAATAGTGTGCTAGAGCTAGCTTGATGATAAATCATTGCACGAACATTGTTACTCTCTCTAATTATTTATTGTTTTAATTAACACAAATTATATTGTATACACATCTTTAGCTGGGTTAGGGTACCGTTGGTTTTTAATACGTGTGGAAAGGCACACCTTGTTTTTTAGTGTTGCTTTTTATATGCATACATGTGTATTATCATTCTGCTATTTGACTATTTTTTTCATTAACTGAAATAACATATGTGGAACTGCCGTAATAAATAAGACCTTGGTGAGAAAATTGGATGATGACCCCTTGTTTCTTTAAGATAGTGATTAAAGTATACGGGCCATGGGTAATTTAAAACTGCAGGATCGGTATTAGTTACTTAACAAGTGGTTTTTCTCTCAAACTCACCTAGAACAACACTCAGAAAGAGCCTAACAAGAGTTGATCACAATATAACAAGTAACAAACGATAATAAACACATGAAGTAAATTTTCAAGGTACTTTTATATATTGATTCTCAACTCAAAGGATTACGAGACTCTTGCAAGCACAATCTCTATCTAATGAGTTACAATGAGAACTATATATATAATACTACCTACAGCCGGATATACTTTGATTCCAGCTGGAAACCTATAACCAAAAGCCTATACTACAAGACTATAGGTTAAGGTATCTCGGATATTTTATCTGCGATTTGGTAGTCAGGACATGTCCCTGACTTACCTTTTGTCACCAACTAAGGTTGGTAACATGTACTATCATAAAAAGGTAAACAGTGGAATAAAATATGGTCAACTACATAGCTCTTTAGGAAGAAGCCATGCTGTATTAGAAGTCTGCAGCGGAATGTCAGAGACCATACTTATGTCCGCTGGTTTATAGCAGTGTCTTCCGAAAGTTAAATTGCTTCGGAAGAATAACTTCTTCCGAAGCCACTTATACTTCGGAAGACTGCTTCTTCCGAGGCTTGGGAACTTCTTCTTTGTCTTCGGAAGTAGAGTTTGTCTTCGGAAGTTGATCTTTCACTTGTCTTCGGAAGAACTCTTCAACCTTCGGAAGTTCTCATACTTAGCTTCGGAAGCCTTTGAATGTAGCACCAAAATTTGACTAAGTGAAATGGTTTTGGTTGCACCAGCCTTTATCATGATCCAACAAACTCCCCCTAGGCTGATGCTACCAAAACTTCACTTATCTCAGCTTCTCAAAACTTTCAGCACCATCGAAAGAAGATACTTATCAGTTTCTTTGTTCTTCCCTGATGTGGTGCTGAGAAGTTTGTACAAATCCTTGGTAGACAGAAGATCCAGTCTATTACCTTGGATTATATGTACCCTTTGCTGTGGCCCTCTGAAAAGAGTTAGTTGATGGGAACTGTAATCATATTCCCATCTAACTATAGGTTCCAAGTTTGGACCCTCCATCATCTGTAGAAAGGCAGTGCCCTTGGTGGAAGATCTTTCCTTGTCTTCCTTTCTTCTCAACTTCAACTCTTTTTCAATCATGGCTTTTGGAGTTAGCTCGGCTAGATGAAGACTGCTGATATGATTTCTGATGACTGCAGCAGCTTTAGAGTTGGAGGGATTGGAAAATGGCTTCTCTGCTAACTCAGCAATATCAAATCTACTGGAGTGTAGCAGAGAGGTTGCATTAAGTCTGTTGACTTCTCCACTTTCTCTTTCCACAATAAAGTTGTGAGAAGTTTCATCGAACCTCCACTGGATTATTTTCTTTCTAGGCACAAGAGACTGACTGGGAATCTTGTCCTCTTTCCTTGTATCCAGCAGAGTCACCAGTTTTCTTCTAAGTTTCTTCTCTTCATCGTTTAATGAATCCGAGTTGACGCCTAGAAGTCTTGCAGCCTGGTTCAATGTTCCTCTAGGCAAGTCAAGAAATTGATTTCTTGTGAAGGAACATGAAGATCCATCAACATAGGTGATGTTGACAGAGTCCTCTTCACATGAGATCTCACTTAAGGTTGTACAGTTTATGAGCTTGGTCTTGATTGCCTTGAATTCATTAAGAGAGAGAGGTTGAGAAGGCTGACGGGATGATTTGGATGGAGGTTGTGTTGGTTGTGGTTTAGAGGTTCTGGGAACTGTTTTGGGTTGAAGGATGGGAAGTTTAGGTGATTGGGGTGATGAAGTAGGTATGGGTAGAGTTGTAGGTTCAGGGGTGAAGGGTTCATCTAAGGGCTCGATTTTGATGGGGAAGGAGAATGGGATTGGTTCTTTTAGTGTTGGGTGTGGTTGAGTGGTTGGGGTGAAGATCGTTCCCTGTCCCCTTCTGTACATCTCTCTCTTCTTTCCCATACGGATGTCAGCTTTGATTTCACTGACAATCCGCTGAAGTGTCTTTTCAGACATAGGACCCACCTGCCTACCAGAGAAGCCATGAGCCCGGAGATAGTCTTTCATCCAGGCTTTGTCACTAAGATTCTTGGTTGCAGAGATCCTTGCTTCTTCTTCCTTCTTCTTCTTATCTTTGCTCTTTTCCCTTGCAGCCTTCTTCCTTTCTTTCTCCATTTGATCCTGCTCTTTGTTGTGGAGCCAGAGGATCATATCATTATCATGTAGAGAAAGTTCTTGAAGGTTGAAGCCTCTGGAAAGTTGGAATTTTATCCTAGCTTCCCTCAGCTGCAAGGCAGCTTTCCTCTGTTCCTCCTCTTTTCTTTCTAAGGCCAACCTGGCTTCTTCTTCTTGTTTTAGCCAGGTTGTCCTCTCCAAAGTCACCAACTCCTCTAGTGGTAGCAGGAGTACTTCTTCATTTGCAGCTCCTAAGTTGATGAGCTGATCAATGAGTTCCTCTCTCTTCTTGTTGTTAGTTGCCTCCTGATTGGCTGCAGCTGCCTTTGAACTAGCAGCTAGCAGCTTCTCAGTAGGGAATCTACCTTTCTTCTTTAGCTTTTCAATCCTTTCCTCTTCCTGAAGCTCTTCGGCAGTCATCTTCCTTTTCCCTTTGTCTTTTGAAGAGCTTGACTGTGGTGGTTCTTGGATAGAGGGTTCAGATTGAGAGAGAGGCACAGATGATGTTTGGGATGGAGAAGGTTTGAGAGAGTCCTCACTATCCACCGCAGATGCCATTTCAAGGATTGCATCTGTGATGATTAGGTCCTCAGACATCTGGAACAGTTCTTTCGCAGCTTCTATCTCAGCTTCGGAAGATTTAGCTTGTTCTTCCGAGGCTTTAGCTGGTTCTTTCGAAGCTTTCCTTGTGGCTTAGAAAGTTGAAGGAGATACACCTTATGTCCTAATTGTTTCAGTTGCTGGGCCATCAGTCCCCATTTCCCCTTCGAAGTGAATCTTTGGTTCTATGTGGACCTTAGGTTGACCAACTTCTTTCACAGTGGTAGAAGGTGCAGTGATCCTTTGAGGCTCTTCAGCTCCAAAGTAGATCAGTGTAGGATCAAGGCTTGGCTGATCAATGGAGGATCTCCGTACAAACTTGATAAAAAGTCTGTAGAGATCCTTAATCATCTGTGAGTCAATCTGAAGGACAGATTGGGATGACTTGGGCATAGAGATAATGTAGGAAGTTGAGGCTTGGACCGGTGGTTCCTCATGTGTTTGTCTCTGAACATTCTCCCCCTTTTTGGTAGAATCATCTTGAGAGCTAGATGAGCTAGAGGAAGAAGTCAATGAACTTGAATTGGTACATGCCTAACAGACCTCTCTGTTTGTGTCTCAGCTAGTTGAGCCTTGAGATTGTCAATCTCAAGTTGCTGAGTGGCTGACCTGTTCTCTAAAATCCTAACCTGAGATTCAAAGTTTGAGACCTTAGAGATCAAGTACTGAATGGTGAGTTGCATACTTCCCTCATCTTCATGTGAAGAATCACGGGGAGATGAGATAACATACCTAGTATGTTCAGTCTCACCACCAGATATGGCTTCTTGGCACCCTGGATACCTTTGCTCAAAGTCATCTCTTTCAGAGACATCAATGGGCAAAGTTGCCATAGACTCAGTCTGATTAATGTTACCACTATCCTGAGAGCTCAATGAGAGACTCTGAGTAGTGGTAGCTGAGCCTACATGAGTCCCCTCCATATCAGTGGGACTCACCTCAGTTAAGGTTTGCTGATGGGGGCTAGAGATAAGGGATGTCTCTAGGCTCTGTTGATCTTGGAGAGGGTGTGGTAGATCAACTTCATTACCATGGAGAGATGTTATCTCTTCATCAGTTTTAAGGAGGAGATCAGTAAAGGATAGGGAGGCTAAACCTACTGATCCGGGACCTTGATCAATGTCTATAGGCATTGAGCCTCTGGTGGGGCTGTCCCTAATTGGCTGCACAGGGGAGTGTAAATACTCTCCCTGTGAGCTAAAGGCTTGGGTGTCGGGCTCTTGGGTTTGAGACTGAGGAAGCTCAAGACCCAAATTGAGGTCAAAAGTGAAGGATGGTGTGATCTCGGACTGAGTGGGAGCCCATTGTTCCATGCTAGTCCTTTTGGATTGAACAGAAGGAGCTTGTTCAATCAGAGTAGATTGAACAAGGGTTCGTTTGGGGCGTCTTTGATATGTGATTATGATGGGTGGAGAAGGTAATATGAGATTTGTGATGAAGGTTCCTGGTGTGGGTTCATCACCTGTGGGGTTAACAGGGATGTCACCAGGAGCTATGCACTCAATCATATCTGGAAGTAGATCAGTGTGTCTTCCAGTGAAGTTGGTGGACACCTTCATAGTCTTGAAGATGGCAGGCCTCATGTGAGGAACAGCTACACAGACAAGCTGACTCTGGTCCAACTCACAGTTGATGATGTGCTGAAGGAATCTAGGATACATAAAGAATGTTTCCCTTTGAAGATTCCCTATGAGGTTAGTCAGCATAAACCTTGAGTAGTTGAAGCGCAGGCCTCTCACCAATCCATGAACTAAGCATCCTAGTTCATAGGGAATTTGATCCCATCCCCCTGACTTATTGGACAAACAGTGTAGAACAATGTGCAAGAGAAACTTCCAGTTGTAGGAGAAGTTAAACTTGTACACAGTTGACCTGTTTACATCTCCTCCATATCCCATTAGAGTGTAAGTGCTGTCTAAGTCGTCCTTGGGAAACTCAGTAGGAGCTCCTTCATCCTGGAGCTCTAGATGCTCCCTGATGAGTTGTTCAGTAATGATCAGCTCCTGTCCACAAATGCTGGTCCTCAGTATACGAACCCCATTTAGGGTTTCTGCTCGACCATTTCCCCAAAATTTAGCCATTTGGTTTGAGTAAACAGTGGGGTTAATGGTAAGGGCTGTGAGGTAGGTTGATTAAGAGAGAAAGGTGATGATTTCAGAGAAGTCAGCATCTCTTGAAGAATCAAGTAGTGCGACTTGGTTATGCTGAGGGTTTTGCGCCATTGTGAAAGGTGAATGAAGATCAGTTTGAACTTGGGTGAATTGGAAGTGAGGAAACTTTTAGGGCAGTAAATTGGTAAAAGTTGAACAAGTCTGGATTATTTAAACAGTGGGGGATGACTGTGGGAAGTAACTGTGGTGGTTTTCGGCGGTTATGATGGTTTGCGGTTATGAAGTGACAATGGCGGCAAGGGATAAATTTAAATGATCTAATACTCATTAGCAAAATCTTTACCTTTTACAGAGTGGGGCCCAAAAAGATATCCGTTACATAGTAAAAACTCTTTTTCCGAGTATAAAACATTTCCGAAGGTAATTTGTCTTCCGAAGGCAATTCTTTCTTTCGAAGCAAAGCATTGCTTCCAAAGATAAGAACTGTTTTCTTGAATGAAGAGTTTTATAGGATTCGGAAGTAGATCTGATGTGAAATCAATCGCTTCTTCCGAGACTAAAAACTCTTCCGAGAAGAAAATTTCCATGGAGGAATTTGACTTCAGAAGAGATTAAGGAATATCTTCCGAGAGTTAATTACTTTTCGGAAGAAATTTACACTGGGAATATTTCAAAGAGATCTTTTGTAACAGGGCTTAGATTGTATTGACACAAGACATTACATATTAAAATGCTTTCAAAAGAGGTAGATTAATCAAATTTATCATTCCAATAGCTGATATGAGATATTTAAACCTTTGTTCATCAAAAGCTTTGGTGAACAAATCAGCATATTGTTCATTTGAGTCAACTTTGATTAGCTTGATCAGATTTTTCTCATGAATATCTCTAATGAAATGATACCTGATATCAATGTGCTTTGTCTTGGAGTGCTTTACTAGATTTTCGGTGATGGAGATAGCACTATTGTTATCAATATGGATAGGAGTGCTCATGAAGTTGAATCCATAGTCTAACATCTGGTTCTGAATCCACAGCAGCTGAGCACAGCAGCTAGCAGCAGCAATATATTCAACTTCAGCAGTTGATGTAGATACACAGGATTGTTTCTTGCATTGCCATGAGATGATCCTTCCACCAAGAAATTGACATCCTCCTGATGTTGATTTCTTATCAATGTTGCAGCCACCATAGTCACTATCAGAGTATCCATAGAGATTGAAATCACTATTTCTTGGATACCAGAGACCTAGTTTAGGTGTTCCTTTGAGATATCTGAGGATTCTCTTTGCAGCAGCTAGGTGAGACACCTTTGGAGCAGCCTGATATCTTGCACAAATGCAAGTAGCAAACATGATATCAGGACTACTAGCAGTAAGGTACATCAGAGAACCAATAATTGCTCTATACTGATGTTGATCAGTATCTTCCCCCTCAAGGTCAGGGCAAAGATTATGGTTTCTGGGTATGGGTGTCTTGGCTGACTTACAGTCCTTCATCTCAAATCTTTCTAAGATGTCATTGACATACTTGGATTGATTAATGAAGAATCCTTCCTTCAATTGCTTCACCTGAATTCCAAGGAAGATGTCCATTCTTCCCGTGGAACTCATTTCAAACTTCTTTTTCATGATGCTTTCAAAGTCTTTACACATTTGGTCATTTGAAGAACCAAATATGATGTCATCAACATATACTTGAACAAGCAACATATCCTTTCCAGACTTTCTAATGAAGAGAGTCTTGTCAATGGTACCTCTGGTGTAGCCACTTTTCAGAAGAAATTAAGATAGAGTCTCATACCACAGCCTAGGTGCTTGGTGCAGCCCATATAGAGCTTTGTCCAGTTTGCACACATAGTTGGGATGCTGCGGGTCTTCAAATCCTGGAGGCTGGCATACATAGATTTCCCTATCTATATCTGTGACAACCGGCAATTTCAGGTCAATACCCGACCTTGACTTGGTTATAGTTACACCTATAACACTTGATTTTTCAATTTAAATTACATCTATTGAAGTCGTTCTATGCATTGCAAAAGTTCACGCATTACATTTCATGCATCGGTGATTCGGCGTAATTACCATTTTTACACGCGATACAACCGGCACACACTCGAACATTGGCCATAATTCATATACATGTACTAATAAATTCATTTAGGTGTTTCAAAGTATTTTATATTCCATTGATCCAAAGTATTTAGATTCCAAATCAAATACATTGGGAAAAACTCAAATTTATAAATAAACCTTAACGCGTAAGCTAATATTTAACCGGATAAAACGCGTATAACGCACTACTGCATATACAAGTTATTACTTACATATTATCAATATTAAATATGTGATCTTATATGATTTATTATAATGAATTGTATGTATTTTAAAAAGTAAAAGGTAAAAATATAAAAATATATAAAAATTATCCTAGTGACACAAATACCACCCAATTACCCCATATTATACAACAATTAAAAAAAATCAACCCAACCCCCACCCCAAAACCGTCCCCTTACCCCCCCCCCCCCTCTTCTTGTCTTCCCCAAGCAACCTCAAAAGAGGTGAACATTTCTTGTTTGAATTGAAGAGTGTAGTCATGCCATTTTTGGGTGACAAGTTTTGCACTTGTTTAAAGCACCATGTTTCCCTTCCAAGAATAGCCACCTCCATCTTTCATTCACGTGACCATAGGTTTCTAGCAATACACCAAGCAAGGTGGACCCAAAACATGATTTCCTCCTTATAAATAAAGGTGTGTAATACACCACCACCACCACCCCAACACCTCTTCTCCTCCTCTCCCTCTCTAAATTTCGTCCAAGGCTTCCCTACCACCACTTCATTTGATTTTCAACTTATTTTCTACAAATCTTGGGTGTTCAAGTGCTTTTGGTTGAAGATCAAGTGAGTTTTGAAGCTCCCAAGCATCCTACAACATCTTCTTCACTTTTCTTGTTGGGTTTTCTTGGTTCAAAGGATCAAGCCTTCCTTTCCTTGCATTTCAAGACTACCATCTCTTCTCCTTGCTTGTTTAAGGTTAGCACCTTGTTTCTAATCTTCCATACATCACCATGATGTGTTCATGTTCACTAACTCATCCCAAAAGTGCTCTAACAAAGTTTAAAAAGTAACAAAACATGTAACACACTTTCTGGCAGATTCATGTTCTGTGTTTTCAAGACCCTAACTCGACCTAAACATGGTCAAATGAACCGTTTCTTGAGCCTAACATTAACTTTAGGATGTCTAGTTTCTAACCCATCCAACCTTGAAATTTATAGATGAGTATAACCCTTCTAAAACGTACAAACAAATTAAAGTGTTGAACCTGAATTTTTGACAGAATAAATAGGGCAGAAACAATGAGGCATAAGTTATGCTTAAAGTAATAAAATGAAGATTTTCTTTCTGTGGTAACTTAGCTTAAGGTGTTAGGTTTAAAAGTAATATAGGCTATACTTGTGAATGTTTTAACCCCTCAAAAAGGTAAATTCCATAGACATATGCAGAAAAGTGCTGCACTGACATCTGTTGCTTCATGAACCATTTAGAGGCACTTAAACTTAGTTGTAGGATACAAGCTATACCTTTTTGGAATCCTAAGACATAGACCTAGATATGATAAAAGTATCAGATTTTATAAAAATTATTTGTATCATGAAAAGGAGATGACAACCAGACCCAAGAAATTCCCTTAGTGCTGTCAAATACCTATATTAGATAAAAGTAAACTTTTAGAGATATTTGGTAAAAAGGGAAACCCATACACATGGAAAGTATAATACCATTATACTTAATATAAAACACCTTCAATACATTATGTATCTTTATGAAAATAAAGATGAAGACAAGAATCTAAATAAAACATTTACGACTCGACGTGGCTAATTAGTCAAGTGACATTTTCAAAACTAACTTTGTGGATGAGTTATGCATGACCATCTAGGGTTAGTAATCATGACCTCATGAATATATTGTGACTTTGTTTAGGAGATTCCTAGACCAATCATACATACAGGCTATTGCTAGTATTCACGCGTGCAATTGAGATGAGTTTCACGGCCCCATTTTTACTTATTTTCCTTTGGGGGAGATTACATGCAAATTAATAATTTTTTTGGACACATTTACTTGTCAATGATTTCACATATTATATAAGTTGTTTACTTACCATGTGAAGTCCCCTGTTATCAAACCGTTAGTTTATTTCCTAAAGCGAGGTAATCATGGATAGTACTATTGGGTTTGACTACCCCCGCCCGGGTTAATTACCCTAACCTTGACTGGAGGTCTAAACGGGTGCATTATTAGTCTATTCACACCCATGCTCATGGTAGGCATGGGTAGGGGCAATGTATTACAGTTACAGTCTAGCTTCGGTTACGGTGCTTATATAATTTGTAGCATTGTGTGTACAACAATCAAATCATAGAAAGTATTGTGGTCCTTTACGCTATTTACTATTATCTAAAACCTGTGAACTCACCAACATTATGTTGACATTTTTCATGCATGTTTTCTCAGGTAATTGAAAGATGCACAAGTTAAGCTAGCATGGATCATTTCATATTTAGGGCCATTCATGTTGTTTGAGACATTCATTTTCATATATGTCATGTTTTGAAAACAATGTACCTTATTACTATTGCTTCCGCAAACTTAACTCTGAACAATGATGTACCTTAAACTTATTTTGAGACGTATGTTTTACAAAACCATGTAGTGGTCGATCAGTGACTATGAAACCATGACGTTCGCGCCCCGCGGGAAACCGTCGTGGTTTGGGGGTGTGACAGATTGGTATCAGAGCCATTGGTTATAAGGAATTAGGTTGCATTTAGTGGACCTAGACTATAACTACAGTTCATCACATGTTTTTAACGATTTACATACTAACTTAACTTATATCAATTGTACTTGTGCATTGCCTTGTCATAGATATGTCTTCAGCATCGATGCCGATCTACGTTTCCGATTCGGATGAGGAGTACGAGCCCACGTCTCCGACCTCTTCTGCAGGATCCACGTCTGTCCTCCTAACTCTGACTCCTCATGCCTTGATTCAGTCAAGTAATACCGCTACGACCGAGATCCCCACACCACCTGCTATCCCGGTCACCAAACCCATTCCCGACCCTACACATGACACCTCAGAGGCATTACCTTCGACCCGGTTCTCCGAGCTACCACCTCCTCCTCCGGGCACGTATTGGTGGGAGACTACCCCCGAGATTCATGCCGAGCTTCCAGAGGAGCTCATCCCGGGGATCGTACGTATCATCGGCCCACAACTGCCGATGGTCGTCCCACTCACCATGTCCCATATCTTTGTTGAGCCATCCCGGGGGTCTGCCCCTGTGACTGCTGATCCCCGACCAGCCGACCCCACTCCCGAGACCACAGATCCCATCCCCCAGCCCGCTAACACCGAGGTAGTTGACCTAGACTCGGAGTCCACTGACCCAGCTTCCTAGCCAGCCGATACAGACCCGGTCGACTCCGACACGGCCGACTCCGACCGGCCGACTCTGATTCGGGCGACATCGACCCGATCTACCTAGAGTCCTCGGAGGCCATTCCCTCACCTAGTTACCCCACCTCTCACCCTGCTGATCCGATTACCCAGTCCAGTGACCCGACTCCTCAGTCCTCTGATCCGACTCCGTTAGCAGACCTCGATCCCCTCCACCTCGCCCCTGAGCCTGCTGACCCCTCCCCGGTAGCTGCTGGCCCCATGCCGGTGACTACAGGCACTCACCGTATCCTTGGTCCGGGTGTACCACCGCCCTCTTACCGTCGCTATCGGACTCGCCCTGGGGGTGCGCTTCTTGCACATACTCCTAGGAAGCGGGTTCATGTTCCGATCCGTCCTGCCACACCTATTCGAGACTGTATTGCTGAGCCCGAGCCTGCACCCAAAAGGCGTAGACTCGACATCCGCCGGTGGGGGTGGATGCCCAGCCGACTGGACGAGTGGAGAGACATCGAGGGTATTCCCTCCACTTTCGAGATAGGCGAGTCGTCGCGTACCTCGCACCAGATTCCTCTTACTCAGGAGCCTATGGAGCTCACCGTGCCTCTTCTCATGGCACGATCCGAGAGGCACGATCAGCAGCTCCATGAGCTACGCACTGAACTCACCGAGGTTCAGGAGACCTTTGACAGGGAGGACGTGGAGAGCCGATTACTGGCGATCGAGGATGGAAGATACCTCGATGATCAGGCATTGCACACGATGCATAGCCGACTTACCAGGGTGCAGGAGGACATGTCATTCATGGCACAAAGAGTGGAGACGGCAAAGCAGAGAGCTACCCAGGCAGAGCAGAGAGCTACCCAGGCAGAGCAGCGTGCGATCATGGCTGAAGAAAGAGTGTTGGGAATGGAAGAGCGCCTGGAGTCCACTACTGCATTGGCGGCCGTATGCATGCTCATGGCCATGGCGGCCATACAGACAGGCGCGTTCACTCGCTTATTCCATTGATTGCCTATCGTGAGCGGGCTGTGCTCACGTAATATTGGATATTAACTTGTTGTAGGAGTATATACTCCAGAAATACTTTGTAATTCGTACAATTTATTATCAAGTTATGTTATCTTTTAAATATTGCGTGGTTGCTTGGTTGATATGATTGTTTACTTTTAGTGCACATGTGTTTGACATTATTACATATTGTCTTATCTTACTTATCATTATGATTTAAAGAAACATGCCACCATGAAGGAGAAACGCCAGAACCAATGTGGGAAGCGGTACTCCCATGACAGTAGAGGCTATAGAGAAGCTTGTGGCGCAACGAGTGGCGGATGCAATTGCACATCACGAGGCGAATCGTAGCGCCGGAGGATCTGAAGTGAATGGAGGCAATGCCAGTGGAGCAGAAGGTATTATAATGACTGGCATAACTAAAGACCTGCAATACACAGATCATTACTAATGTTTAATTATTACTAATATAATTAAACCTACAACATAGGAGCTGATACCAACCACAGAGGTTGCTCCTACAAGACGTTTCTGAACTGTAAGCCGTTTAACTTCCGCGGTAATGAAGGAGCTGTTGGTTTGGTCCGCTGGATAGAGAAGATGGAGTCCGTTCAGCGAATCAGTAACTGTGCTGAGGAGAATAAGACGAAATTCGCCACTTGTACCTTTAAAGGTCAAGCACTCACTTGGTGGAATACTCATGCCCAAACTTTGGGTATTGACGCTGCCTACCAAATCACTTGGAATAAGTTGAAACAAATGCTGACTGATGAATATTGCCCCTGAAATGAGTTGCAAAAACTTGAGGTTGAATTCTGGAACCACACCATAAAGGGTGCAGAAGTTACAAGCTACACCACCCGATTCCATGATCTTGCTCGTCTATGCCCTCACATGGTTAACCCAGAGTTCAAGCATGTGGAAAGGTACATTTGGGGCCTTGCACCCCAAATCCAGAGCATGGTCACCTCATCCAAGCCAGCCACCATCCAAGAGGCTGTCAGAATTGCCCACGACCTGACTGATCAAGCTGTACGTCAGGGGGTGTTTATGAAAAAGACGGTCGTGGAGAAGAACTATGACAACAAGAGGAAATGGGACAACAATCATGGTCGAAATGCTCCGCATCAAAACCAAAACAAACAAGTGGTTGTTAGGGCTTTCACTGCTGGCCCATCTGAAAAGAAGGCAAAAGGTGGGTATGCTGGAAACCTACCTAAGTGCAACAAGTGTAACTTTCATCACCTAGGTGGATATGGAGACTCAATATGCCAAAAGTGAAAACGTTTTGGTCATGCAACTAAGGACTGTCGAAAGCCCGACACTACTCCTAAAACAGGAAACAATCGTGCGTGCTTCGAATGTGGTGTTACCGGGCATTTTTGCAAGGATTGCCCGAACTTGAAGCAAACTGGTGGAAATAACGCACGTGGTCGAGCTTTCGTGATTGGAGCTGGAGAAGCTCGACAGGACCCGAACATTGTTACGGGTACGTTCCTTGTAAATAATCTCTATGCATCAGTCCTATTCGATGCGGGTGCTGATAGGAGTTTTGTGTCTAGCGAATTTAGTCCATTGCTTGAAATTACTCCTACCCAATTGACTTCTAAATATACAATAGAGTTAGCTGATGGTAAGTTGATCGAAACCGACAAAATCATACAAGGATGCACTCTCAGTTTGGTGGATCACACATTCAATATAGATTTGCTATCTGTAACCCTAGGGAGTTTCGACATTGTTATTGGCATGGATTGGTTATCGGAAAACCGAGCGGAAATCGTTTGTCGTGAGAAGATCGTTCGCATTCCACTTCCGAGTGGGGAGACCATATCAATTCAAGGAGAAAAATATGGTACAGTGTTACGGATCATTTCATGTATGAAGGCTCGAAAGTACTTACGAAAGGGCTATCATGCAATCTTGGCGCACGTAGTAGAGAAGAGAACCGAAGAGAAAAGAATTGAGGATATACCCATCGTGCGAGACTATCCGGAAGTCTTTCCCGAGGACTTGGCGGGACTTCCACCGCAAAGACAGGTCGAATTTCGAATTGACCTAGTACCTGGAGCTGCTCCGGTAGCACGATCCCCATACCGACTTGCACCGTTAGAGATGCAAGAGTTGTCTAATCAATTACAAGAGTTGTTAGATAAGGGATTCATAAGACCAAGTTTCTCACCCTGGGGAGCCCCAGTTTTATTTGTTAAGAAGAAAGATGGATCTCTTCGAATGTGCATCGATTACCGGGAGTTAAACAAACTCACCATTAAGAACCGGTACCCACTCCCTCGAATTGACGACTTATTTGACCAACTTCAAGGATCTAGTTACTACTCGAAGATTGACTTACGTTCTGGATATCACCAATTACGAATCCAAGAGGAAGACATTCCCAAGACCGCATTTCGAACTCGTTATGGTCACTACGAGTTCATGGTTATGCCATTTGGACTAACCAATGCACCAGCTGTATTCATGGATCTCATGAATAGAGTGTGCAAACCCTACTTGGATGAATTCGTGATCGTTTTCATCGATGACATCTTGATATATTCACGAACCAAGGACGAGCACGAACAACATTTAAGGTTAATCTTCGAGCTACTTAAGAACGAGAAATTATACGCCAAATTCTTGAAATGCGACTTCTGGATCCGAGAAGTGCAATTTCTCGGGCATGTGGTTAACGAGAAGGGAATACATGTTGACCCATCCAAGATAGAGGCCATTAAAAACTGGGAAGCACCTAAGACCCCTACCGAGGTGCGACAATTCCTAGGTTTGGCAGGCTATTACCGACGCTTTATTGAAAATTTCTCCAAAATAGCCCAACCACTGACAACCCTGACTCAGAAAGACAAGAAGTTTGATTGGGGTGATAAGCAGGAAGCAACGTTTCAATTGTTAAAGCAGAAACTGTGTTGCGCGCCAATTCTGTCTCTACCAGAGGGAAACGATGGTTTTGTGGTGTACTGCGACGCATCACGACAAGGACTTGGCTGTGTCCTAATGCAACGTGACAAAGTTATTGCTTATGCGTCACGACAATTGAAAGTGCATGAGAAAAACTACACCACTCACGACCTCGAATTAAGAGCTGTTGTTTTTGCACTAAAGATTTGGCGACACTACCTGTATGGTACCAAATGTACTATATTCACTGATCACAAAAGCCTCCAGCACATATTCGATCAGAAGGAACTAAACATGAGGCAACGCAGGTGGGTTGAGTTACTAAACGATTACGACTGTGAGATTCGTTATCATCCTGGAAAAGCGAATATTGTAGCAGACGCTCTAAGCAGGAAAGAACGAACCAAGACTTTAAGGGTGCGAGCGTTGGGAATGACGATTCATACGAGTTTAACTACTCAAATTCAAGATGCTCAGTCTGAAGCACTAAAGGAACAAAATTTGAAGGAAGAATCCCTTCGCGGCATGGATAAACAATTTGAGATCAAGTCTGATGGAACTCGCTACTTCATGAATCGAATTTGGGTGCCAAATTTTGGAAACTTGAGGGATCTTGTGATGAACGAGGCACATAAATCCAGATACTCCATCCATTCGGGCTCTGATAAGATGTATCAGGACCTGAAGGAGTTATACTGGTGGCCTAACATGAAAGCGGACATTGCCACCTATGTTAGCAGGTGCCTCACATGTTCAAAAGTTAAGGCAGAATATCAGAAGCCATCCGGACTACTGCACCAACCAGAGATTCCACAATGGAAATGGGAGCATATTTCCATGGATTTCATCACAAAACTACCCAAGACATCCTCCGGTTGTGATACAATTTGGGTAATTGTGGATCGACTGACAAAGTCTGCTAACTTCCTACCAATTAAAGAAACTGATAAAATGGAAAGGTTGACGAGGGTTTATCTCAAGGAGGTTGTTTCGAGACATGGAGTACCGATCTCCATTATCTCTGATCGAGACAGTCGATTTACCTCGAGATTTTGGCAATCATTACAAAAGGCCTTGGGTACCCGGTTGGATATGAGTACCGCATACCACCCTCAAACAGATGGTCAGAGCGAACGGACCATTCAGACGTTAGAAGACATGCTTAGGGCTTGTGTGATAGACTTTGGAAGCCGTTGGGATACTCATCTACCCTTAGCTGAGTTTTCTTACAATAATAGCTATCACACCAGTATCAAAGCCGCACCGTTTGAAGCACTATACGGAAGGAAGTGCCGATCACCACTGTGTTGGACAGAGGTTGGCGATAGTCAACTCACTGGTCCCGAGATCATACGCGAGACCACGGAAAAGATCGCTCAAATTCAGAACCGACTCAAAGCCGCACGTGACCGTCAGAAAAGCTATGCTGACGTGAGACGTAAACCGTTGGAATTCCAAGTGGGAGACAAGGTTCTACTTAAAGTCTCACCATGGAAAGGAGTCATTCGTTTTGGCAAACGTGGTAAGCTAAATCCTAGATACATTGGACCATTTGAAATCCTAGCCAGGATTGGTCCTGTAGCTTACAAGCTAAAACTTCCTCAAGAACTTAGTAGTGTTCATGACACTTTCCATGTGTCAAATATGAAGAAGTGTCTGTCAGATAAAACCATGGTTATACCACTCGATGAGGTTCAGATTGATGAACAACTTCATTTTATTGAAAAGCCCGTGGAGATTCTAGATCGAGAAGTAAAGAAGATGAAACGAAGCCGTATTCCCATAGTGAAGGTCCGGTGGAATTCCAGAAGAGGGCCTGAATTTACTTGGGAACGTGAAGATCAAATGAAGCTCAACTACCCTTACTTGCTTGAAACCTTGGCATCTACAGACAACCCTAACTGAATTTCGGGACGAAATTCTTTCTAACATGGGGAGTATGTGACAACCGGCAATTTCAGGTCAATACCCGACCTTGACTTGGTTATAATTACACCTATAACACTTGATTTTTCAATTTAAATTATATCTATTGAAGTCGTTCTATGCATTGCAAAAGTTCACGCATTACATTTCATGCATCGGTGATTCGGCGTAATTACTATTATTACACGCGATACAACCGGCACACACTCGAACATTGGCCATAATTCATATACATGTACTAATAAATTCATTTAGGTGTTTCAAAGTATTTTATATTCCATTGATCCAAAGTATTTTAGATTCCAAATCAAACATTGGGAAAAACCCAAATTTATAAATAAACCTTAACGCGTAAGCTAATATTTAACCAGATAAAACGCGTATAACGCACTACTGCATATACAAGTTATTACTTACATATTATCACTATTAAAATATGTGATCTTATATGATTTATTATAATGAATTGTATGTATTTTAAAAAGTAAAAGGTAAAAATATAAAAATATATAAAAATTATCCTAGTGACACAAATACCACCCAATTACCCCATATTATACAACAATTAAAAAAATCAACCCAACCCCCACCCCAAAACCGTCCCCTTACCCCCCCCCCCTTTTCTTGTCTTCCCCAAGCAACCTCAAAAGAGGTGAACATTTCTTGTTTGACTTAAAGAGTGTAGTCATGCCATTTTTAGTTGACAAGTTTTGCACTCGTTTAAAGCACCATGTTTCCCTTCCAAGAATAGCCACCTCCATCTTTCATTCACTTGACCATAGGTTTCTAGCAATACACCAAGCAAGGTGGACCCAAAACATGATTTCCTCCTTATAAATAAAGGTGTATAATACACCACCACCACCACCCCAACACCTCTTCTCCTCCTCTCCCTCTCTAAATTTCATCCAAGGCTTCCCTACCACCACTTCATTTGATTTTCAACTTATTTTCTACAAATCTTGGGTGTTCAAGTGTTTTTGGTTGAAGATCAAGTGAGTTTTGAAGCTCCCAAGCATCCTACAACATCTTCTTCACTTTTCTTGTTGGGTTTTCTTGGTTCAAAGGATCAAGCCTTCCTTTCCTTGCATTTCAAGACTACCATCTCTTCTCCTTGCTTGTTTAAGGTTAGCACCTTGTTTCTAATCTTCCATACATCACCATGATGTGTTCATGTTCACTAACTCATCCCAAAAGTGCTCTAACAAAGTTTAAAAAGTAACAAAACATGTAACACACTTTCTGGCAGATTCATGTTCTGTGTTTTCAAGACCCTAACTCGACCTAAACATGGTCAAATGAACCGTTTCTTGAGCCTAACATTAACTTTAGGATGTCTAGTTTCTAACCCATCCAACCTTGAAATTTATAGATGAGTATAACCCTTCCAAAACGTACAAACAAATTAAAGTGTTGAACCTGAATTTTTGACAGAATAAATAGGGCAGAAAGAATGAGGCATAAGTTATGCTTAAAGTAATAAAATGAAGATTTTCTTTCTGTGGTAACTTAGCTTAAGGTGTTATGTTTAAAAGTAATATAAGCTATACTTGTGAATGTAAGTTTTGACCCCTCAAAAAGGTAAATTCCATAGACATATGCAGAAAAGTGCTGCACTGACATCTGTTGCTTCATGAACCATTTAGAGGCACTTAAACTTAGTTGTAGGATACAAGCTATACCTTTTGGAATCCTAAGACATAGACCTAGATAATAAAAGTATCAGATTTTATAAAAATTCTTTGTATCATGAAAAGGAGATGACAACCAGACCCAAGAAATTCCCTTAATGCTGTCAAATACCTATATTAGATAAAAGTAAACTTTCAGAGATATTTGGTAAAAAGGGAAACCCATACACATGGAAAGTATAATACCATTATACTTAATATAAAACACCTTCAATACATTATGTATCTTTAGGAAAATAAAGATGAGGACAAGAATCTAAATAAAACATTTACGACTCGACGTGGCTAATTAGTCAAGTGATATTTTCAAAACTAACTTTGTGGATGAGTTATGCATGACCATCTAGGGTTAGTAATCATGACCTCATGAATATATTGTGATTTTGTTTAGGAGATTCCTAGACCAATCATACATACAGGCTATTGCTAGTATTCACGCGTGCAATTGAGGTGAGTTTCACGGCCCCATTTTTACTTATTTTCCTTTGGGGGGAGATTACATGCAAATTACTAATTTTCTTGGACACATTTACTTGTCAATGATTTCACATATTATATAAGTTGTTTACTTACCATGTGAAGTCCCCTGATATCAAACCGTTAGTTTATTTCCTAAAGCGAGGTAATCATGGATAATACTATTGGGTTTGACTACCCCCGCCCGTGTTAATTACCCTAACCTTGACTGGAGGTCTAAACGGGTGCATTATTAGCCTGTTCACACCCATGCTCATGGTAGGCATGGGTAGGGGCAATGTATTACAGTTACAGTCTAGCTTCGGTTGCGGTGCTTATATAATTTGTAGCATTGTGTGTACAACAATCAAATCATAGAAAGTATTGTGGTCCTTTACGCTATTTACTATTACCTAAAACCTGTGAACTCACCAACATTATGTTGACATTTTTCATGCATGTTTTCTCAGGTAATTGAAAGATGCACAAGTTATGCTAGCATGGATCATTTCATATTTAGGGCCATTCATGCTGTTTGAGACATTCATTTTCATATATGTCATGTTTTGAAAACAATATACCTTATTACTATTGCTTCCGCAAACTTAACTCTGAACAATGATGTACCTTAAACTTATTTTGAGACGTATGTTTTACAAAACCATGTAGTGGTCGATCAGTGACTATGAAACCATGACGTTCGCGGCCCGCGGGAAACCGCCGTGGTTTGGGGGTGTGACAATATCCCTATATAAAAAAGCACACTTGACATTAAGTTGGTAGACAGCAAAGTTCTTGGATGCTGCATAAGCAAGGAAGATCCTGACTGCCTCAAGTCTTGCAACAGGTGCAAAGACATCAGTATAATCAATTCCTTCCTCTTGGGTGTATCCTTGAACTACTAATCTTGCTTTGTTCTTGATAATCAAGCCTCTATCATCTTTCTTGTTTCTGAAAACCCATTTAGTGCCTATGGGTACTTGACCAGATGGTAGTAGGCATAAATTCCAGACCTTTTGTCTTCTGAATTGAAGCAGCTCCTCTTGCATTGATTCAACCCAACTACTATCTTTGAAGGCATCTTCTACCTTCTTGGGTTCTATCTGGGATATAAAACATGAGTACAAACAGACATTCCCATGATGTGTCTGTCCTCTTGTTCTCACACCTTCAGAGACATCCCCTATGATGTTCTCAGTTGGATGAGTGTTGTGAATCCTAAGACGAGGAATCACTTCCAGTTGCAGAGATAGGACCAGGTTGGACATATTCTGATCAGGAACTGGAACACTCTGTCCAGCTGCTGTTTCAAAGTCATTTAATAAGGACTGATTGAATGACTAAGAAACATCATTAATGGTTGGTTGTGAATTAGTATTAACAGTTGTCTGTTCCTTCAAAATATTGCTTCCTTTAACCTGCTGTTGTACTGGATCACCTGATGAGTTTTGAGGTTCATCAAGTGATTCACTTGTTAAAGCTTCACTATTTCTTGAGATAGTTACACTATCTGATCTGTGAATGGTTAAAGCTTGTTTTCTTTCAGCTCTTGGAGAATTTGGAAGTGATCTTGGTAGCTCAAATAGTTGATTAGCATCAGTATCAGCATCACCTTGTGCACCTGTTCCAGCTGAAGCATTCTCACAAGATGGTTTATAATAGTTTGGAAACAATTCTAAGTCAAAGATATAATCAGGTCCATTCCCCCTAACACAAGGAGTGTGCTCATTAACAATTATATTGGATGATTCCTCAAATTGTTGATTCTTAATGTTGTACACTCTATAAGCTTTGGAGCTAAAAGAGTATCTAACAAAGATAGCATCATCTGACTTCTCAGCAAACTTTGCTAACTTGTCTTTTGTGTTAAGTATGGTACACCTGCTGCCAAAAAACCTTAGAAAACCAATGAACGGTGGTCACTTGTTCCATAACTCATAAGGGATTTTCCATGGGGCTTAACTACAAGAACTCTGTTCTGCCCATAACATGCAGTGCTGACTGCCTCTGCCCAGAATGTTAGAGGAAGTTTTCAATCAGCTAACATAGTTCGAGCAGCCTCAATAAGTGTCTTGTTCCTCCTCTCAGCAACACCGTTTTGTTAAGGAGTTCTGGGAGCACTATATTGTCTGGCAATCTCTTTTGAGTCACAGAATGAGTCAAGAACAAAGTTCTTAAACTCAGTCGCTTGATCACTTCTAATAATTTTAACCTTATGATCAATTTGATTTTCTATTTTAAGAATAAAAGATTTCAAAGTTTCAGCTGTTTTATCTTTAGTTCTTAAAAAGAATACCCATGTGAATCTTGTAAAATCATCAACTATCACAAGGCAATATGATTTCCTTCTAATGCTCATTATACTTGTGGGACCAAAGAGATCCATGTGCAATAAGTGTAATGGAGTAGTGATGGAGTAGACACATTTGGATTTATGAGATGTCCTGTGTTGTTTCCCTTTCAAGCAGGCAACACAGTTATCTTTGCAGAAAAACTCCTTTTTAGGCAAACCATGTACCAAGTTATTTTTAGCCAATTTATTCATTGTCTTAAAATTTACATGACACATACGTTTATGCCATAGTGTTGATTCATCACTATCAGCTTTGGAAAGAAAACATGATACTTCACCCATAGGAGAAGCATTGTTCATATTTAGCTTGTACATATCCCCTTTCCTGGGAGATCTAAGAAACACCAATTCCGGAGGAATTGTCATCCCTAGTTTGAGGATAATGCACTCATGTTCTGTGAAAAGCATTTGATGCTTTTGGTCACAGAACTGAGAGACACTTAACAGATTGTGTTCAAACTGTTTGACAAAGTGAACTTTGTCAATGTTTAATCTACCATTGGATATACTTTCTCTTCCAGAAATATATCCTCTGATCTCACCTCCAAATTGGACAGGCCCTGCATCATAGTTCTGGAATTGTTGAAGGAGAGATCTGTTCCTTGTCATGTGCCTGGAGCATTCACTATCTACAATCCAGACATTGTTGTTCTTGTCAAATGGATGTTCCTGCACATAAGATGAGATTGTTAGTTTTGTTTGGAAGCCCATGCCTTGCTGGTCTTGGGTTCTTCCAAAGATGATGACATAATTGAACCAAAAGATATGCATTGGGGTTCAATAGAGGTCGTTGAAGAAGAGGTTTAGGCTGCAGCATCTTCCTTGATCTTCCAATCCATCCATTGGTTGATCTTTGAGGATGAGCTTGTTGAGGCTATTGCAGCATGGACTTCTTCCGAAGCTTCTTTCCTTTAGGAAGAAGCCTTCACCACCTTTTCTTCCGAAGTAGTCTTCTTCTGGGTTGGTTTCAGGGAAGCTTTCTTGTTCTTCCGAACCTTTGAAGCTTTGGCTTCTGAAGCCATTTTCCCTTCGGAAGAATTACTTTCTTCCGAAAGCAACTTGGCTTCCGATACCAACTTTCCCTTTTCATCACTTGGACCGTTTGAAATGGTCCAAATGTGAAACCTTCCCTGACTCCTTCTTTTCTAACATTATTTGCATAATGTGTGCTTGCTGGATTGTAGTAACAATCTTTTGCCATGTGATTGTGCAGACCACACATTATGCATACGATGTTAGTCTTTTGGGAATTTAAGGGTTGCTGTTTCTTGGGCTTCTTTTCTTCATCAGCAACTTTTCCTTTCAACTTCTGATCCTTTGATAGGACAGGAGTGTTGGTATTACACTCCTTTCCTGAATCAGAGGTACCTAACACTTGAAATCCAGCTGAGATAAAGACACCTTTTTGCTTTGGGTCGATCTTTAGCTTAGACTCAGCAACCTTCTTGGCAGTCTTTCTAGCAGCTTTAGCTCTGCTTTTTCTTGCCTTGGTGGTTAGGATTTGATCTTCACAGGAGGAGATGGGTGCATTTACCTGTATCTTCTCTGTGGTGACCACTATTATTGCATCCTCCTTCAACTCTAGTGAAGAAGGGTCAGCAGTTGGAACCTCTTGCTCCTCAGTATCACATCTAGGTTGTCTAATAGACCCATAAGAATGTGGTGGAGCGATTTCATTGGTTCCCAACCCTCCTTTCTTTTGATAAAACATTTTGGAATGGGAGGATGATGCAAGAATAGTTTGGAAATTTTGCTCAGCAATAGCTTGCTTCCTAGCCTGAGCCTCAGCAATGACAAGTTGGGCTTGAGCTTCAGACAGCTTGGATATCAGATCTTTGATTTGAGTCTTATAGTTGGTTTGTTCATGTTTTAAAAGAGACACAGTTATCTCTAACTCATCAAATTTCTTTTGATAGTCAGATTCAGCTCTTTTAAAATCAGATTTTAAGATATTTAAAGACACAACATCAGATCTGATTTCCATATTGTAATCCTTGTAGAGTTTAATTTTAGCAATACAGGCTGGAGTACAAAGATGTTCATATACCTGAGCATCATCTATTCCGGCCATGAGTGCTTGAGTAGGAGTCACATCCTGTACCATGAAGCTCCAGTCAACATCTTGAGCTATTGCAGCTGTTTCAGTTGTCTTTTCTTCAGACTTTGAGGTTGAGGGATGTGTGGGGGCCTGTGGGGTTCCCCGGTTGTTTTTGTGAGCCTTGCATTCCCTAGAAAAGTGACCCAGTTGGTTGCAGTTGTAGCACCTTGCCTTGGTCTTGTCAAACCCAAACTTCCTGTTGACAGGGTTTTGAGGGAATTGCCTTCCAGTTCTCTTGAAGAACTTCTTCACTCTGTAAGTTAAAAGAGCCATCTGTTAGACAATGTCCATATACTCTACATCATCTGGACTGACGCACTCAAGATAATCAAAGCAATATTGAAAATCACCAGAGTGTCCACTTCCAGAGACAAAGGCACAACTATCCTAAAAGGAGTTATGTTGAGCTTGTTGAGACTTTGGAGTCTTAGGTAGAGTAATGTAGGGTCCATTTTGTGAGTTGTTAGGGTAGCATAGCAACTAATGTTATGGCTCTATGCTTTCCCTTTCAATCACATGAAGGGCTGAACTCAGTTGGTTATTGGAGTTACCAGAGGAGTTTTGCATGTTCATCTCCATCTGGAATGCACTGAGGATACCATACAACTCTGTGAGAGCAAGAGTCTTAAGGTCTGAAGTTCTCTTGATCACAACACAATAGTGTGTCCATAGTTTAGGAA
Source organism: Flaveria linearis (assembly GCA_024085815.1). Lineage (NCBI taxonomy): Eukaryota > Viridiplantae > Streptophyta > Magnoliopsida > Asterales > Asteraceae > Flaveria > Flaveria linearis. The sequence goes on from CM044014.1 coordinate 29,955,198, forward strand.
GGGAAGACATGAACTTCCTTACTATGTCCCTGTTCTCAAGAGTTACTCCAATATCCACCAGAGTATCCACTATCTCAACATACCTGAAGTATTGTTGAGTCAAGGTCTCACCAGCCTAGAACGTGAAGTTTTCAAACTGCTGCTTTAAGAGATCCTTCTTGTTCTCTTTAGTTTCCTTGGATCCTTCATACATGAGCTTCAGTGCTTCCCATAAGTCTTTAGCTATCTTGCACTTCTTGAAGCCTCTGTAGATGGAGTTTGGAAGAGCAGTTTGAAGAGAAGTCATAGCCCTTTGATCAAGCACTATTCTTTTCCTATCTTCTTCTGAGTAATCGTCCACATCTTTTGGAATGATACGATTACCAGTAGCAGAAGTAGTGCTTGGTATGAAAGGACAATTAACAACGGAGTCCCACATCCTTGAGTCTTGACACTTGATGAAGCCTTCCATTCTTGAGTCTTGACACTTGATGAAGCCTTCCATCCTTGAGTCATGGTACCAGTTTTCATATCAGCTTTAGTGAGAGCGGCCATTTGAGTGAATGGGTTGTAGGGAGGAGTGAAAAACAAGTTGATTTGGATGGTTAGATCACGCAATCAAGAGCCTAAAAAGCTCTGATACCAATTGCAGGATCGGCATTAGTCACTTAACAAGGGGTTTTTCTCTCAAACTCACCTAGAACAACACTTAGAAAGAGTCTAACAAGAGTTGATCACAATATAACAAGTAACAAATGATAATAAACACAGGAAGTAAATTTTCAAGGTACTTTTATATATTGATTCTCAACTCAAAGGATTACGTGACTCTTGCAAGCACAATCTTTATCTAATGAGTTACAATGAGAACTATATATATAATACTACCTACAGCCGGATATACTTTGATTCCAGCTGAAAACCTATAACCAAAGGCCTATACTACAAGATTATAGGTTAAGGTATCTCGGATATTTTATCTGAGATTTGGTAGTCAGGACATGTCCCTGACTTACCTTTTGTCACCAACTAAGGTTGGTAACATGTACTATCATAAAAAGGTAAACAGTGGAATAAAGTATGGTCAACTACATGGCTCTTTAGAAAGAAGCCATGCTATATCAGAAGTCTGCAGCGGAATGTCAGAGACCATACTTATGTCCACTGGTTTATAGCAGTATCTTCCGAAGGTTAAATTGCTTCGGAAGAATAACTTCTTTCGAAGCCACTTATACTTCGGAAGACTGCTTCTTCCGAGGCTTGGGAACTTCTTCTTTGTCTTCGGAAGTAGAGTTTGTCTTCGAAAGTTGATCTTTCACTTGTCTTTGGAAGAACTCTTCAATATTCGGAAGTTCTCATACTTAGCTTCGGAAGCCTTTGAATGTAGCACCAAAATTTGACTAAGTGAAATGCTTTTGGTTGCACCAGCCTTTATCATGATCCAACAAAAACTAAATGGATTAGGAAATATACACTATGGGCTAATGCTATGAAACTTGCGTTAGTAGTAAATAACAAGGTTGGATTTATTGATGAGAGTTGTGGTAAATCTATTAAATATGAAGTTCTTACTAGGCAATGGGATGCATGTAAGGTGATTACTTGGTAACTTTGTGTAAGGTTTATTTGTAAGGCTGATGCAACACAAACACCCAAAGTCTCCTGCATGCATGCACAAGTGTACTAAAGTGGAATGCTTTAAAAGTTTCACACACTGCATTAGAAATTACTCAAAGTGTGAAATCTTCCGAAGCCAAGACCAATATCTTCCGAAGCCAAAGATGAAGTCTTCCGAAGCTTCAAAGATAAAGTCTTCCAAAGCCAACTATTGAAGACAGATTTTTCTGAAGACTTTTTAATCACATGCTTTATCTTATGTACCTTTTACATAAAGCTGGACCTCTTTCCGCTGCAACGCTGATAAGACACCAACTTTACAGTAGTTGGTGAAAGGTCCATACATATGGTAACTGTACATTGAGGTCTTGAGTCTATAACTTTCCACTTTATGTACTTTATTCTTTTTGTAATACATTAGAATATGAGCTATGGCATGTCATAATCACTAGTCAAAAGGCAATCTGCCTTTTGACTCTACATTAATTTTGTTGTCTAGATCATGTATCCAGTTGGCCTTCAAAGTATGGTCACTGTAGGTTGTAGTATAAGTATTTCTGGTCCTTGTATCTTATTAGTAGAACTTTGGAAAACACTTGTAAGGAACTAGAGAGAAATATACATCAACCTTGAAAACCAATTACTTGTGTTGTTCTTGTTCTGTCTCATATACACTTGTGTTTCTTAGTTCTCAAAAACTGACTTTTCTAGTTCCCCATTTGAATTATTAAGTGTTGTTTCACACTCTCCTCTTTGTGTTGTTATGTTGTAAGTGCATACCCTTTAACAGTCCTGTAATTGTATCAGAGCATTTCAGGCTCTTGATATAAGATTTCACCATCTTAAGATCCCTCACACACACAAAATACTTAACCTTTCAAATGGCAGCTATCTCTAAAGCTGATATGGAAACTGGAACCATGACAAAGTCCCCACTGATCACTCTTGATGACTTTGACACTTGGTGCCAAAGAATGGAAGGTTTTATCAAGTGTCAAGACTCAAGAATGTGGGAATATATTGTCATTGGACCTTACATACCCAGCACCTCTTCAGCTGCTGCTGCTGGAGGTGGTATGATCCCCAAGGATGTGGCTGACTACTCAGATGAAGATAGAAAGAGAGTAGAAATTGATCAAAAGGCCATGATAGCCCTTCAGACTGCTCTTCCAAACTCTGTATACAGAGGTTTCAAGAAATGCAAAACAGCTAAGCAGTTGTGGGATGCATTGAAACTAACATATGAGGGTTCCAATGAAGCCAAGGAGAACAAGAAGGATCTCCTGAAGCAGCAGTTTGAAAATTTCACCTTTAAAATAGGTGAGACAATGACTCAACAATACTTTAGGTATTTTGAGATTGTGGATACTCTAGTGGATGTTGGAGTAACTCTTGAGAACAGGGATATTGTAAGGAAGTTTATGTCCTCTCTTCCTAGGCAATGGACACATTATTGTGTTGTAATCAAGAGGACTGAGAACCTTAAGACTCTCATTTTGACAGAGTTATATGGCATTCTCATTGGATACCAGATGGAGATAAACATGCACGATTCATCTAGTAACTCCATCAATCAAATGGGTTCAGCCCTTCATGTGACTGAAAGGGATAGCATAGAACCCCAACATCATCTCATATGCTACCTTAACATCTCATAAAAGGGTCCTTTCATCACCTTCCCGAAGACACCAAGGGAGAACTATACTCAAGGAAGCCCATTCCAAGAGACAAGTTATTCTCAAGCCTTTATGTCTTCTGATGAAAGTTGTGGCAGCTTCCTATTCACCCTTGAAGACCTGGCTGTATCCATCCTGATGATCTAGACTACATGGAGGAAGTCCAGCAAATGGCTCTTCTCACTCACAGATCCAAGAGGTTCTACACGCGGACAGGAAGGAAGTTTTCCAGCAATACAGCTAATGGTAAGTTTGGGTTGGATAAAAGCAAAGTTAAGTGTTACAACTGTAACTTGATGGGTTACTTTGCTAGGGAATGCAAGGCACCAAGAACAAATGGTGGACAAGCACAATCCAGACCAAACTACACTGATAAAGCTACCCAGAATGAGAAGCCAAAGCAGCTAGCTGCAGTTGCTATTGAAGAAGGAGGCTTTGACTGGAGCTTTTAGGTGGAAGATGCATCTCCAAACCAAGCATTATTAGCTGACCATGATGAAACCAAGGTATTGTAACATCTCTATACTCCTGAATGTATTACTAAAGTCAACAGATACAGGTCCTATAACTTAGAAATGAGATCTGATCTTGAGTCCTTAAACATCTTGAAATCTGATTTTAGAAAGGCTAAAAATGATTATAAGTTAAAGATAGAGGACTTAGAGAAAACCATTTCAGTCCTAAAATATGAGCATATAAATTATAGGACTAAGATTAAGGATCTCATAACCAAGTTAACTGAATGCCAGGCTGAGCTTGTGGTCAGTAAAGCCAGGGAAGAAAAATGTGTTCTTGAAGAAGAGACCTTCAAGAACATCATATCCTTATCATTACATGCAAAAGTTTTTTTTATCAAAATAAGTAAGGACTGGGATCTAGTGAGATAGCTCCTCCACACATAATCTTGTGTGTAAGATCACCTAGGTGTGGAACTTGTGAAGATAAGCTTCCTCTCATAGACCTCTTGAGTGAAGAGGATGAAGAAGTGATAGTGAAGAATTCCTCTGAGAAGAGTGAAGAGGAGGACTCTAAGAATGGTCACTATTCTTCTGAGGAGAGCAGGAAGCCTATGATGACTAAGTCTATGAGGAAGAACTTGATCAGAAAGAGCAAGAGAAAGGCTAAGAGCGCTCAAGAGATCAAGGCCACTTTTAACTCTAAGCAGAAACAAGTCTTTATCTCTGCAGGTTTTGACATGGTTAAGACTGAAGACATCAACCTCAACTCTTCTATCAAGAGTTTCGGTTCATGTTCAAATCATTACAGCATCAAGAAGAAGGCTGATCAGTTGTGTATCACTACTACACAGCCTGAACCATCCAACTCCAAGAACAGTCCTCAGCCCAAAAGGACTGTCTTAGTATCTGCAAAGATGAAGGTAGAGAAGGGAAATGATCAAAGTCAGCCTTGTTCTCAGAAAAACACTCTTGGGAGGAAAAAGATGAAATATCTTATATGTGAGAGTACTTCTCATCTTGCTAAGGATTGTCCATTCAATCCAATATATACTCTTCATGTGACCAAGAAAGAGACTTTCAAGAGCTCTAAGAAGAATTCAGCTTCAGAAGGAAAATCTATTTCCTTCGAAAGCTCCAAACTAAAGAAGAAGGCAAGTGGAAAATTGCCTTCGGAAGAAAAATTAGTCTCGGAAGAAAGGAATACTTTCGAAGCACTAAAGTCTACTGTAGTGTTAGCAGGATCTTCCGAAGGTCCAGTCATCAAAACTTCCGAAGTCTTAAAAGCTTCCGAAGTATTGAATGTCAAGTCCAAACTTCCAAAGGTGGTGTAGAAGTCAAAGAAAGACCAAGTGACTGAAAATTCTCCATCAACAATAGCAAAAGATCCTTAAAGCACAACTATAGGATCTATTACTTTTTCATTACCTTCTACTTCTTTCGATGAGCCCAAGACCAATAAGGCTTGGGTTTCCAAATGTAACTAATCATTTTCTTTGTGCGGGAACAGCTCTAGACAAACAAGAATATCTGGATCATTAATAGTGGCTGTTCCAGACACATGACAGGTAATAGGTCACTACTCCAAAACTTTGAAAGAATTGATGGATGGCCAGTTGCTTTTGGAGGAGATGAAGGAGGTTACATTTCTGGAAGGGGCAAGGTCACAAATAGTAAGCTTAGCATTGAGAAGGTAAACTTTGTCAAGGAGCTTAGGTACAATCTTCTGAGTGTATTCCAATTTTGTGATCAGAGTCATAACATGCTCTTTACTGAGCATAAGTGCATTGTTCTGAAGCTCGGGGTGATTATTCCTCATGAGCATATCCTGCTCAAGCCCCCGGGAGAGGGAACATGTACAAGATGGATTTGCAAGAAATATCTCCCTCGGGAGAAGTTTCATGCTTTCTATCTAAAGCTAATAGTAATGAGTCTTTCCTCTGGGATAAAAGAAAGTGTCATGTAAACTTTAAAAACATGAATAAGCTGATTAAGAATGATATGGTAACTAGAATGCCAAAGAAAGAGTTTACAAGTGATGATCATTGTGTTGCATGCCTGAAAGGGAAGCAGCATAAGGTATCTCACAAGCCTAAGGAAAGAAACTCCATCACTACACCCCTACCCTTGTTACATATGGATCTCTTTGGCCCCACCAGTGTAATGAGTCTAGGAAGGACCTCTTACTGTTTGGTGATCACAGATGACTTTACAAGATTCACTTGGATTTTCTTTCTTAGAACTAAGGATGAGACCCCTGAGATTTTGAAGAATTTCATCTTAAAGATTGAGAATCAATGTGATCATAAGGTCAAAACCATAAGATGTGATCAAGGAACTGAATTTAAGAACCAAATCCTTGATACATTTTGTGATAAAAAGGGTATTACAAGACAATACAGTGCTCCTAGTACTCCTCAGCAAAATGGTGTTCTGGGTAGAGGAAGTCAACATTGCCTGCTATGTGCAAAATAGAGTTTTAGTGGTTAAGACTCATGGTAAGACTCCTTATGAACTTTGGCATAAGAGGAAACCTTTCATTGGTTTTCTCAGGTCATTTGGATGTCCATGTAACATCTTGAATACCAAAGATCAAATTGCCAAGTTTGCTAAGAAATCAATGATGGACACTTTATTAGATATTCTTCTCAACCTAAAGCTTATAGAGTATACAATCTCAGAACTAGAGTAGTTGAGGAGACAGCCAATGTGACTTTCAATAAGCACACTCCCTGTGTGAAAGGTTCTGGTCCAGATTGGCTATTTGATCTTGATTTAGTTACCAACTGTTTTAACAAATCTTGTGAGAATGTTTCCGGATCTATAGATATTTTACCTCCAGGTGATTCTAATCTAAGATTTGAGCTAAGAAGACCTTCAAGTTACACATCTTCAGCTCTAGTTATAACTACTTCAGCAAATGAAGTTTCTATGAGCATAATAATGATAAATTCAGTTGATACATTTGAGGTGCCTTCAAGTTCCAGCTCAGAAGCTCAACAACCAAACAAAGAAACTTCAAATGCAGAAGAAAATGATGGTGGTGGTGACACTGATCAAGAATTTCTTGATGCTGATAACCACTCCATAGATGAACATATCAATGATGTCACACACTCATTGGATCAAGTTTCTCTTGATAAGTGTGTTGATATGGTGGAAAAAGCATCAATGCCAGATCTAAATGTCTCTAACTTAGATCTCTCTCAGGAACTTGCTGTGATCCCTCAGCTAAGGATTTACAAGTCTCATCCTACCACAAACATCATTGGAGATGTTGAAACTGAGGTAAGAACAAGAGGACAAACCCATAAAGCAAATGTTTGTCATCACTCTTGTTTCTTATCCCAGATAAAGCCTAAGAAAATTGATGAGGCTCTGAAGGATGGAAGTTAGGTTGAAGCCATGCCAGAGGAGCTGCTTCAATTCAAAAGATTTTTGTCATCTTGTTTTGCTGGTGTCAGCTAGGAAGGCTTGTTATTATAAAAATAGTGACAGAAGGTTTGGAACCTATGTCTACTTCCTCATGGGAAGACAACTATAGGAACCAAATGGGTGTTTAGGAATAAGAAAGATGATAGAGGTATTGTCATAAAAAACAAAGCTAGACTAGTTGTTCAAGGATACACATAAGAAGAAGGAATTGACTAAAGTGATGTCTTTGCTCCTGTAGCAAGACTAGAAGCTGTTAGGATATTCTTGGCATTTTGTGCATCCAAAAACTTCAAGGTCTATCAACTTGATGTCAAGTGTGCTATTCTGTATGGGGTGATTGATGAAGAGGTGTATGTCAAACAACCACCTGGTTTTGAAGATCCTGATCATCCTGATTATGTCTGCAAGCTTGATAAGGCTCTTTATGGGCTACACCAAGCACCAAAAAATTGGTATGAGACTCTATCTCAGTATCTCTTCAAGCATGGATACAGAAGGGGTACTATAGATGGAAATCTCTTCATCAAAGGACAGGGAAATGACTTAATGCTAGTTCAAGTGTATGTAGATGACATCATTTTTGGTTCAACTAATCCAAGGCTCTACAAAGACTTTGAGAAGTTAATGAAGGACAGATTTGAAATGAGTGCCATGGGGGAACTCAATTTCTTTCTGGAAATTCAAGTGAAGCAAGTTGAAGATGGAATATTCATAAGTCAGTCAAAGTATGTTCAGGACATACTCAAAAGATTCAACATGACTGATTGTAAGATTGCTAAGACACCCATGCAAGAAGTCACTCCCTTGGGCCTGATCTTGAGGGGGAGTGTGTGGAAGAACACCTTTATAGGGCTATGATTGGGTCCCTTATGTATTTTACAGCTAGCAGGCCTGATACCATGTTTGCCATATGTATTTGTACAAGATATCAAGCCAACCCTAAATTGTCTCACCTCATCACTGTTAAGAGAATTCTAAGATACCATAAAGGTGCCTCAACACTTGGTCTTTGATATCCTAAGAATTCTGACTTCAATTTGTATGCATATACAGATAGTGATTATGGTGGTTGCAATATGAGTGCAAAGTTTACATCCGGGGGATGTCAGTTCCTTGGTGGAAGGGTTGTCTCATGGCAATGCAAGAAACAATCATGTGTCTCTGCATCAACTGCTGAAGCTGAATACATTGCTGCTGCAAGCTGCTGTGCTCAAGTGCTTTGGATTCAGAATCAGATGCTTGACTATGGTTTAAACTACAAGGAGACTCCCATTGACATAGACAACAACAGTGCTATCTCCATCACAGAGAATCCTGTGCAGCGCTGAAGGACAAAACACATAAATATCAGGTATCATTTAATTAGAGATAACTTTGAAAAGGGATTAACTAAACTAGTTAAAGTTAACACAAATGAACAATATGCTGATCTGTTTACACAAGCCTTTGATAAACAGATATTTAAGTATCTTATATCTGCTATTGGGATGATTAACTTTGAGTAGCTTTTTCTTAAAACTAATTCATTTTATTTCTTAAAATATGTGTGTCCTAAGTTGTCTAGTTTATCACCTTCATAAGCTCATGTTTTCTATGGATAAAAACTTTTTGAAGAGTTTTCTTAGATTTTTGACAAATCTTGATCCTCGGAAGATATGATTTTATCTTCAAAGAAAATATACCTTCAAGACAAATAACTGCCTAAGTAAATTTTGCCTGTGGAAGAAATTTCTAAAATTTCTTCCGAAGCTTAAAACTATCTTTGGCACTTATATGTTTTCAAGGACCATTTTCTTCCAAAGGAAATTAACTATCGGAAGCTTTGCTCTGTTAAACATAACATCCAAGACTAAATTCTCTTCCAAATCAAATTTGTTAAAACTCTTCGGAAATTCTTCCGAAGTCATTTTGGCTTCGGAAGCTTTTTCATTAAAAAACTTCCGAAGACAATTTACCTTCGAAAGCTTTTCGATTTCTAAGAAAACCACTTTTTGAGAAAAAAGCAAACTACTTTTTCAGAGGTGGGACCGACATCCGAATTTCAAAGTTTATCCTATTTCATTAACTTTGTCTCAAATCATTTTCATATATAAACCCAATCGGTTCCCCCTCTTTCTATCATCTTCATCTTTCCTCCAAACCTAAATTCTAAATTTCTCTCTAAAACCGCCCTCGATTCATCTTTCCTTCATATTTAAGCTTTCTCATAATGGCCGACCTTAACAGAAGAGGTGACCTAGATTTCTTCATGCAGTCACACAGGCAACACAATCAGGTTGCTTTGTTAAACTCTGAGAAAGATTCATATTTCTCAGAGGTATGCCAATTCTTGGCTCTATCAAACTACTTCACCTCCCTTACCATTGATCCTACTCTGTATAAGGATCATTTGCTTGAGTTTTGGAAGATCTGCCAAGAGGTCATTATGGATAGGGAGAAGGCACTGTCTGCCACAGTGCAAGGGAGAACAATCTTCATCACTCCAGCCATCATCAACAATCATCTTCAGCTGGATGATGAAGAAGGTGAGGTGTTCTTCCCAAAATAAGTTGTTAATCATTCTTTTGAGCAGATTGCTTATGAGGGAGATTTCTCTGTAAAGACCTTCAGGAAAGGGAAGGTCTTACCTCAGTGGAAATACCTACTTCATATGGTTATCCACAGCTTGTCCAATAAGCATGAAGGGTGGGACCAGATTCCTGAAGATATCTCCTTCATAGTGCATGGGATGGTTCAGGGAGTCAAGTTCAGGTACTCTTAATTTTTTATACTAATCTGCTTGCAAACTTGGACTCCTTAGAGTATTAAATGTTTCCTAGATATGTTCAATACATTCTTAACTGTGAACTAGGCTCACAGTTAAGGGAAACAGGTAATATTATTAAATTAGGACAGATGAAGCCCGGCATCTTTAAAATTTTAAGGAAGCCAACTGTTGGCTTCTTAGGGGTAGAAACAACCCTTGTCCTAAAAATGTTAGAGCCCATTGCTCAAGGTGACAACCTAGTAACACAGGCTAGTGTTGAACCCACACCTTCTACATCTCAACCACCAAAACAAACACAAATCACCCTCACCTATAAAAGAAAACTAAAACAAACCCCTGCTCAGGCTATTGAGTCTGTGCAGGCCCCCATATACTTACCTATATAGGATGAAGTGGATACTGGAGCTCCCACTTCTCCTCAAGAGCAAACCACTCCCACTACTTCTAAGATCAATACTGAGGTTGCTCATGCTCAGCCTGATGAGCTCATAAGCCCAAATAGCTTAAGCCTTCACTCTGAGTCTCAGCACTCAAGTGAACAACCTTCAGGGGACAGCTACCATCCCTAGCCTTTAGACTTAAACCAACCCATTTCTAATCTTGACTTCTATACTAATGAAGACTTAGGTTTCAGTGAGTACCATGAGTCTCCCTACTACTCCACTCCTCAAAGAGAGATGAGTGCTCCTGAGTCACCTAGTTCTAGCTCACATCAGTCACCCATCACTGAGGAGGATACTTCTAAACCTATTCAGGATATCCATATGGAAGAGGCTCTCACTTCAGTAAGTGATTACATCATTCAGATCTCAACCATGGCAACTCAGCTCTTTGACACTTCAACTGAAGCTGTCACTAAGCAGAGGAAATCCAGCAGCCAAGAACACCATGCTGGTGGTAAGAGAGAAGACCTTGGTCCAATTCTCTCATCTCCTAATGATTCTTCTGATGAAGATGAGGGGAATCTGTGACTACAGGTGCAAAAGCTGTAAAATACACGCACTTATCTAGTCTCTAAGGTTAGTCATCTTGAATCTCAAGTGACTACCTTGCAAAACAGGGTCAATGATCAGCAACTTGAGATATCTTATCTTAAGGAAAAACTAACTGGGAGACCTTTAAGGGGAGCTCAACCAGGAACACAAGAACCTGTGAATGTGATTGACCTAACTCCTAGCTCACCTATGCAAGAGGGTGATGCTACCAAAAAGGGGGAGAAAGTCATTACAGTCACAAAACCTGGGAGTTCTTCAGGGAGTATGGACATTGAGGACTCACCATCCTCACTTGCAATTATGCATACTCAGCAACTTTCTCAAGTTCACATTGATGTGGATAGTATAGACTCTATCATTAGGAGTCTCTTTAAGAAAGGCATTTCAAGGGCTATGTCATCTCCACCAACTTGAAATCACATTATTGGGTGGAGGTATGATGCTGATAGAAGAGCTCTCATTCTTCAAAGAGTTCAAGGGCAGCAAGAAGTCTTCAACTTTAAGACCATAAACTACTATGAAGGTCTTGACCTTGTCAACATGGCACTTGACAACCAAGGCTAATCTAGACAAGCTGACAGGTTGGCTCAAAGGATTCAAGACAGGATCACTGCAGAGTTCAGCTTTATAAGAAGACTATGGCAATCAGGCAATACCATCGGTCAACTGGATGTTGAGGCAGATCCTAAGATTAGTTTCATAGGGGAAACCTTGACTGAAGGCCCAGTGGTAGAACCTAAGAGCCCTGTCTCACCATCAACTACTGTAGAGGTTCATTCCCTTGATGAGACACCTGCTGGTGAAGGTGCATATCAACCTCTCTCTGGCCAGAGCTTGAAAGCTACACTAAGCAATGAAGGTCAAAGCTCTCTCCACCCTAAGTCACAAAGGTCTGCGAGTGACAAAGGGAAAAGAAAAATGACTTCTGAGGAGATTGAGGAGGAGGAGAGAGAGAGAGAGAGGAAAAGGAAGCTAAGGGAAGAAAGTTCCTCTACTGGGTCTACAAGACTTATGGAAACTGCTATCAGGGCTGCCCCCAGACCAAATACTCAGGATGATGAGTTAAGGGCAGTCACGATCAACTACTTGCAGACCAGGAACTATGACATTGATAACATCATTTCTCTCCTCTTAGATGAATTAAATGAACTGGCTGACATGGAATTGTCAAAAGAGAGAAAAGAGGAAGAGGATGCAGAATTACTTCTTAAGATCAAAGAAGAAAGAAGACAGAAAAGACTCTACAAATGTGCCTACTCTCTCCCCAGTTTAAGAAAGTCATGTACAAGAGGATGTGGTTCTACAAGAACCTCAGGTAGACAAAGAGAAGGATAGGATCAACATGATAAACTACCTAAGTGCCACAGGCCTGTATCAAGCTAATACACTTCTTCCCTTACCCTTTGATTACATTGAGTTTGAGTACCTCAAACAACTTTAACTTGATGTAGTCAAAGAAAGAAAGATCACGAAAAGAAAGTTAAGGGAAGAGGCTATAAATTCAAGAGCCATCATCCAGAAAAGCATGAAGAAGTCTGCTGATAGGCAGAAGATGATGAGCTTCTTGAAGCTATACGGATTCTCCGGAAGGAGACTTGGTCCTATGTCTCTATCCACCATGGATGAGCACATCAGGGTAATCAAGCAGAAGATTCAAAGAGGTGAACTTACTGACTTACACTCCCTACCAAGTTAGGTCCCTCAGGAAGTGGAGATTAAGGTTGAACCATTTAAGACAACAAAACCTGAATCTCCTTCTGAACCTCAGCAAGCTTCCACTTCTGATCCATAACAGGGATCTGTCCCCTCTCAATCTGAACCTGTGAGAGAGGAAGACCCAATTAAGAAAGACAAAAAAGATCAATCAGGTGCTGCAGGCCAGTCTTCTTAGTTAAAAAGTTCAAAGAGGAGAAAAAGGATGGTTTCCAAACCAAATTCAAAGAAAAGGAAGAAAGAAGCATCCATCTCTAGACCTCAGGATGAGTTAGAACATCCTGAGGATGTGCAATAAGAGGATGCTCTACCAACTCCAATTCAAGCAGCTCCTCTAGCATCAGGAAGACCTATCTTATCTTGGACATACACTACAAATCTAGAAAGATGGCATGTCATCAGAGATCAAGGTGTTGAAAATATCTACACATGGAAGGATATGTTCAATCTGCCTCTGCATGATCTCTTTGACATAAGAAGACACTATGAGAGTCTGAGTGATCCTGATCATCTTATGAAGAAAGGGATGGTCATCATCATAATGAGGACTGTTAACATCTGAAATCTTTAAGTGTTTTGGTAGCATCAGCCTAGGGAGAGTTTGTATGGTTTATTTATAAGGTTGATGCAACCCAAACACCTAAAGTCTCTCATGCATGCATGCACAAGTGTACTGAAATGGAATGCTTCGGAAGTTTCACACACTGCATTAGAAATTACTGTAAGTGTGAAATCTTCCGAAGCCAAGACCAATATCTTCCGAAGCCAAAGATGAAGTCTTCCGAAGCTTCAAATATAAAGTCTTCCGAAGCCAACTATTGAAGACAGATTTCTTCCAAATACTTTTTGATCACATGCTTTATCTGATGTACCTTTTATATAAAGCTGGACCCCTTTCCGCTACAACTCTGATAAGACACCAACTTTACAGTAGTAGGTGAAAGGTCCATACTTTTGGTAACTGTACATTGAGGTCTTGAGTCTGTAACTTTCCATTTTATGTATTTTATCCTTTTTGTAATACATTAGGATGTGAGCTATGGCATGTCATAGTCACTAGTCAAAAGGCAATCTGTCTTTTGACACTACATTGATTTTGTTATCTAGATCATGTATCCAACTGGCCTTCAAAGTATGGCCGACTGTAGGTTGTAGTATAAGTATTTCTGTTCCTTGTATCTTATTAGTAGAACTTTGGAAAACACTTGTAAGGAACTAGAAAGCAATATACGTTAACCTTGAAAACCAATTACTTGTGTTGTTCTTGTTCTGTCTCATATACACTTGTGTTTCTTAGTTTTCAAAAACTGACTTTTCTAGTTCCCCATTTGAATTGTTAAGTGTTGTTGTACACTCTTCTCTTTGTGTTGTTATGTTGTAAGTGCATACCCTTCAACGGTCATGCACTTTGTTTTTGATTACTTGTACAATTATGCATGGGTCAAGTGTATTCAAAACTTGCATATGAAGTTAGAAAGACTCAAAGGAAACTTATAATTGAATAATTGGTTTTGTTATTTTTGGTTTTTATTAGAAACTAAATTAATAATCAAACACATGACATCCATTTTCACTATATTATCATAAACTTGCCAAGCTTCAAAAGTATTCAATGACTTTAATCATCTCATCAAAACCAATGTAATTTCTTATAGGTATAGGTAGTGTATATTAGCTTGTTAGAACCAATCTGTAAATCAGAGATCCTCTTCCTATAGTACATGAAGCTTTTTCTATCCTTTAGTCACACCCCGGTTTCATTATATTCTTTGATTTAGACACCCTGAGAGCATGACTGATTGGTACATGTGTTTTCATTATATTCATTAATTTAAAGTTTAAACCGTGGAAAACAATTTAAACATGTCTTTCGTAATTTAAACTTTCATATATTTATAAGGATTTTTAAATCCTTTTATTTACATTAATAGCATTTTAAATGATGGTTTTACAAAATCTTCTACTAAAAGCAGATATTACATGTTTTATGTATATAGCCACACAATATAATATGTGCCTAGAATTCATTATCCATTCTAACACCTATTCTTGGCTATACTAACCTGGCTTACCTGCAAAATTTTGTAAAATCATATGTGAGCATAAAAGCTGGTGAATACATTCAATAGACACGAAACTAATTAGGCATGAATATGGATAAATAGTTTAATCACAATTTTATAGTAACTACATATTTAGTTGTCTATTTCAGTTGTGGTGTTCACCGTCTATAATACTGGTCTCTTTGTCAGTCAGACTAATAACGGGACATTTAGAATCATTATTATTTGTACTGTATCTGAACCAGCCCTAGTATAGAATTTTCACCTATTGTCTGGATATAACTTGACTAAACTATACATATACTTCTAGTTTAAATATGACCTTTAGCATCACTTTTACGCATTAAAGCATGTTTAACACAATAATGTCATTTTCAAATATTCAAATCATTTATTCATTTTAAAAGTATCAAACATATTCATCTTCCATTTTTGAGCCAAATAACTACTTAGGATCAAGAAACTAGCTCCTATGTAAGCAACACTTTATCTTATGTCACTTGGCTTCTCATTTTCAATCGTTATTTGTCATGCAGCACCTCGAGATCACCTAAGATTGACCTAATATGAGAGAGAGAGAGAGAGTTTGCTTTTAGAGATAGATTACAGTTAGAGAGTGGAGATTTTATGATATGGGAGCATACCCGAATGCTTTTTATATAGAGGTTTTAGGTGGCCAATGTGCCTCACGTCGCCGAACCGATGGGGGCGGCATTACTGTGAGGAGATGCGTGGCTGAGGCATGTCAGCACCCTATCGTGACCACGTGTTAAAATCCGGCTCTTAGTTATCAGACATGTGTCATGTCTCGACTCCTTGTCATCAGACACATGTCACTCATCTAAAGATCCTTATCCACTTCGTTGTGGCTCATAGGATGCGACCCTCATCCTGGAAACTATGCGATGTGGCCCGTATTGGATTTTATTTTCAGATTTTTATTTCTTTATTTTGAGAAAATTTGGGGTTACACCTTTCTAGAAAAGAGCCACATAGAAACTCAAGTTTTGTTTCGAACACTCGAACTTAAATGTTAATTTTATTTCAATCGAAACAATCATTTGATAATAAAAGGAAAATTAATAGAGATCTTAATCCAAACATAAAATTTACTAACTATAAAATGTTGAGATATACTATTGATAGTTATGAGATTGTTGGTTATCCAACTTAGTCTAGAAAGGCAAATCATAAGTTCAAAATATAATGTATCAAATGATTATGTGGTAACTAAATCTGATAGTTCTTCATATATATGTTACTATTCCTGCTCTTACTCCCGATCGATTAGATTTCTTAGTTACTAGGGCTGTTGAATGAAATAACAAATGATGGATCAAAAGCATCTAATAGTAGTTAGACCAAAAACATAGTTTTTGCTTGTGTTTTCTGTAAACTTGTCTATATATTTTGTAATAAATATGGTAGTGGCTTGTTCTATGCGTCTTATTCTGAGTGGATCATATATTCAGGTGTGAACCAACATATGGTATGTCAGATAAAGGGTTGTATAGTGACATTGGTGTTTCAAAGTTTTATATTAAAGTTAAACGGCCAACTAGAATAAGTGCAACAATAACTAAAACTGAAAATCATAAGTTGTGTGACAAAGTGTCTATCTTATGTGTTTGTTGCACTTGAGTACTATGTTAACATGATATATGTACGTGTGTAAAGAAGCTTAAAATTTGATAATAACGACTAGGGCCAAAAAACATATGACATCATTCACACTAACTGATAATAAATCTATAAAGTGTAGGAGAATTAATTCACGTAGATGTATAGGGTCCATGCATATAGAGTATCAAGTAGAGAATAATATAGGTATTAGAATGATTTTTCCAAGGTTGTGTGGGTATATCTTTTGAAAAAGTGTAGGAGAATTAATTCACGTAGATGTATAGGGTCCATGCATATAGAGTATCAAGTAGAGAATAATATAGGTATTAGAATGATTTTTCCAAGGTTGTGTGGGTATATCTTTTGAAAG
The DNA here is from genome assembly GCA_024085815.1 of Flaveria linearis. Lineage (NCBI taxonomy): Eukaryota > Viridiplantae > Streptophyta > Magnoliopsida > Asterales > Asteraceae > Flaveria > Flaveria linearis. Next base: position 29,971,891 of record CM044014.1, read on the forward strand.
TTGTTTTGATGTGGTTACAAATCTGTTCGGAAGACATGTTAAAACGTTTGGAAGCAAGAATGGAACTGAGTTTGTTAATAATGTTGTGAATATTTTTTATAAAATATGGAACTAATCACCAAAATTCATGCTCGTATACTACATGATAGAATGAAATAGTAGAAAGAAAACATAAAAAGTCATTTAAACATACCTAAATCCTTGTTGTTACAATGGGGCATTTTGTCCATATGTTTATTACACTCCATCGATATCATGTTTGATTCATTAATTATGCGTAATAATTTCTCAATTGATTCTAGCCGCTTATCAATTACTAATATTTTTACAGGCGGACACAAACTCTCTACTCTAACATCTACTCTACTTTTAAAATCATTTAATAGGTCTTAAACCCACAATATTAGAAATAACCATTTTATCACCATTGTGTCCCTTTAGGTACTACTTACTAATTACTACTTCATTAGGCATTCTTAGCATTTGATGTTTACTTAGGAGCTTTTTTATATGTTTGATGTTTGAGTATTGATTAGTGAAAAAGTTCTTATTTCATAAAGTAAAAGCATGTTTATTGCACTTTCAAATTGCTTTCTAAAAACATTATGTGTTATATTTGTCGTCAATCTGCTGCATTGCACGTCAAATTTCTTAAATGCAACTCTTCGGGTATGTTCCATCTTTAATAAAACCCATACAAATTTTGCAATATATATTAAAAATTGTGTGATTGTTTTTTAATGATCTGAAGGGAGTTTTTTCAATGATCCCAATTCGACAAAGAAACATGTTGGTGATGCGAGCCGATAGAGGTATCTCCATATAAACAAGTGTAGTTTGAGATTTGTGACAGTGTGATGGTGATAAAAATATTGTTACGTAGGCTATGATAGTAAAAGTAGCAGTAGTGTTGTGGCATTGATATCACACTTCCGCGTAGCCATGGACCCTCTAATAGAGGTGTACAAACCGTTTTTTTTTTCTACCAAACCAGTTCAGTTTTTAAACCGTACCAATTTTTTTAATATGTACAAACCAGTTTTTTCAAACCGATTCCGTTTCAAACTAATTTTTCATTAAAAATCCTCAAACCGCTCAAATCGGTTTATACCAGTTTGTAAACCGTTTTTTATTTATAAAAACCGGTTTTAAACATGTTTAACCAGCTTTATAAAAATTGAAATCGGTTTTCAAACCGGTTTTTGATGCCAGGTTACAAACCCGTATACAAACCGCCAGTTCAGGTCGGGTTAGAAACCGGTTTGGCTTAAACGATTATTTTTTACACCTCTACCCTCTAATCCGGTTTGTCTTTTATAGAATCTCATAATATCAGAATTTAAACAGGAAAGAATTTAAGAACAAAACGTGTGCTCGTTGACGAAGTCACATGGGACGTAAATTATAAAACAAAAGGTCAAATATTTAAAAAATAAATACGCTAACCACAATTCACAAGAACAATAAACAAATCGAAGGAAAACACCAAACCAAGAAGAAAAAGTCAAACCTTAACCCAGTCAAACATTACACCTTTCAGATTCATCAAACCACAAAATTTCATCAAAATTCATACACACATTCAATCCAAAGCTTCATCCTCATCATCATCATCTACACCCAAATTCTACCATAATCCCCTCAACCCCACAAAAGTTCACAGTAAATATTAGATCATGAAGCTCCATTAATGGAGGACAAAAAAGCCAACACCATCGCCATAATATCAATCATCTTCCTCATCTCCGTCATCATCACCGCCAGAGTAGTTCTCCACCTCTCAAATCATTCTTTCTTATCGTCGGAGCCGCCGTCGCCGGCATCTTCACCGTCATTGCCTGCTACCTCATCCGGCGGCACCTCCGCCACCGGCGGCGCGTCATGGAGACGCGACTGGCCTCCGAAGGCAAAGAGCTCCGCATCGAGTACAGCTTCCTCCGCAAAGTCGCCGGACTTCCCACCAAGTTCCGCTACAAAGAGCTCGAAGAAGCCACCGATAACTGGAAATCCCTCATCGGAAAAGGGGCCTCTGCATGTGTCTACAAAGGCATCATGCACGACGGTACCCCCGTCGCTGTTAAACGGATCCAACATGAAGAAGAAAGAGGCGAAAAGGAGTTCCGATCAGAGATCTCCGCCATTGCTAACGTTCAACATGTTAATCTTGTGCGTTTGTTGGGATATTGCATTCATACTAACCAAAGGTTTCTTGTTTATGAGTTTATCTCAAATGGGTCTTTAGCCAATTGGATCTTTACTCGACCTTCGGGGAGATTAATCAATGGCGTCTCCGGCGGGTGTTTGTCGTGGAAGCTCCGATCAGCCGTCGCGCTCGACGTCGCGAAAGCTCTAGCTTACTTGCACCATGACTGCCGGTCGAAGGTGCTCCACCTCGACGTTAAGCCGGAGAACATTCTTCTCGATGAGAATCATCGAGCCATTGTTACGGATTTCGGGTTGTCGAAGCTGATGAGTCGGGATCAGAGTCGAGTACTTACTACGTTACGCGGGACGAAGGGGTACTTGGCACCCGAGTGGTTGTTGGATCTGGGTGTCACCGAGAAATCTGATGTTTTTAGCTACGGGATGGTGTTGTTAGAGCTTATTGGCGGGAGGCGGAACGTGACGGTGATAGATGTTGGTGGCGCCGGTGATCGGTCGAAGAGGAAGTTTCAGTATTTTCCGAAGATAGTGATGGAGAAGATGAAGGCCGGGAGGATCATGGAGGTTGTGGATCAACGGCTGTTGGATCACGAAAGTACTATTTTAATTATCATTATTATTAGAGTTTGTTTATTTTAGATGTCATGTGTGACAAGTAAAAATTATTATTATTTTTTTTTTTGAAATTGCAGGGATCGATGAAAGGGAAGTGAGGAAGATGGTACACGTGGCGTTATGGTGCATACAAGAGAAGGTGAGGCGGCGGCCGAGCATGTTGGAGGTGGTGAAGTGGTTGGAGGAGCGGGCGGTGGTGGCGGAGCCACCGGAGACGCAGATGATAGTGGTGGATCTTTTGTCGATTGATGACGATGATGGCGGAAATGGAGGTGAAGGGCAAGATGGTAATAAGAGGAAGAAACCAAGGGTTGTTGCTAGGGTAGCTTCACAATTGAATGGTTGTTTGGGTACTAGTACTAATTCTTTGTCATCAAAGTCCTTTTCTTATTCAATGTCGATTATTTCCCCAAGATAGATTGGTAGATATTTTCTTGTATTATGTGGTAATAATTTGTACATCATACAAACAAAGTTATACATTCGATTTAGATTCAAGTTTTTCCATCATTTGGAAAGTGTGGTCTTGATGGTTAAACAATATATCATACAAACAAAAAGTCAAGATACTATAAATTTACAAAGTGTCGATCTTTGAAAAGAAAGAAAAGATTGATTGGTTTAAGTTTTAATTATAGTTATTTTGACCTCTACAAAACCTTCTCTCGATGAAACCCCTTCAGTATTTTTGTGTACTGGCATCAAGTTTAGATATCCTTTGGTCAAAAATCTCATTCATAACAGCTTCACTCCATCGCATCACAGGAACGAGGATGTAAAACCATCTTGTAACATGTTTGATACCTTTACAAACAAATCAGACAAACAAAAAAAACATGTTGAGTTCTTATGTCTTAATGCATACAACTCAGATGAGTCGTCTAGTAAAAATTGTAATATGAATATTGAATACTTCAACCATTACGAGTGTAAATGTACTAATATTTTATAAGAAAAATTTCTTAGACCAAGTGAGCATGATAATGTTATAAATTGAAAAAAAAAAAAAACTTTTAAATGAATTGGAAAACAAATGGTTTGATTTTCAAAAATGTACACGCATGTATTTAGTTTAGGTATGACTCTACAAGTCAATGTTTAAAAATGATTTAGGTTCTTATAAAAAGTGATTTTTAATTAATTATATATCATGTACAACTTTTAAACATTTTGAATTATTCTTTTAGCAAGTATATAAACCGTTAAATACTTTGAAAAACAGATACAAGATATGATGGGCCATACAAATGACTTAATTGGCACAACAAAAAACGGCATTATTAGTCTTGATACATACAGGAAAGCTAACCCGAACAAAACAGTAATAAAAAACCTAGACCATGAGAAATACTATACAATAAAGCATATTGACGTAATGATGTGTTTTTTAAAGTTGTATTATATAATATGCTTTTATACATTCGAGTATATTAATCGATTCGAATAACAAGGATGTTATGATATCACCTCTATCATTTCAACTACGAAAATCTAATAACGGTTTTGAAACAAGATGATCAGTGATCACAACTAATACCCAACTAACCCGAACAAATAATAAATCAATGCCTTAACGAATTATAAGGTTTAACTTGAATCTCACTAGATATATCTCAATTTTTCTAGGGATCTACCATGAAAAAATTATCGATAAATATTATACGTAATTAAAATAATAAGGTTATGAGACACCGTATTCATATCCCTCGTGTGCAACTTTTTATTGGAACACACCAAAATATACACTCATTCATGGCATCAGTGTCATGAAAATTCTATTGTCATGGTCTCTATAATCTTTCTCAGTCTTTTATATCTATCATCGTTTGTAGTAAAGATAAAAGGGCGTACCTGGTGCTGCAAAGAGCTCCCGCGTTTTCGCAGGGTCCAGGAAGGGTCCGTCCCATTTAAGGGAAGATGTACGCGGTCTTTCCCCCACATTTTGTGGGGAGACCGTTTCCACGTATCGAACCTGAGACCTTTGGTCCCTTAGCAACAGTTTTTACCGCTGCGCCAAATGATTAAATCCCAACCAACACTCATGAAATTTTGACATTGAACCCCACAAAAATTTGAGAGACACTTAAAAGCAATATAAACATCAATATCAAAAACGTTTAAAACCAACCCAATATTAAAAGCGATCCTCGTTAAATTACTAACAAAACAAAACATTTAGTTTTGTAGATTAAAAAAGCTTTTTTGTATAACTCCATTCTTAGTTAATTAGCTCATAACTCATTTAATTAATTATTAGATTATTGGCTAGTAGATTTCTAGATTAATTATCTGATTTATTCATTAAATATTTATTTGTATACTTGATTATCTGAATGCTAATGTGAGCATTAATAGTGGTCCATACAAATCAAGCTGAGCCTGAGAATCTCTGGTCTTTTGTTGGATCATTTTGCCTTAAGAGAATTCGAGCTTAAGCTTAACACATGTAGAATTTTATATATTTCTAAGACGTACTCAAGCTTGGCTATTGAGAAAATGATCAGACTCGATCCTGACTTAGGTTCCGTTGTCTATAATTATTTTCATCATAGTTTTATATATGATAATAATTATTTATATAAATATGTATTTAGTGAATAAATAAAAATTATATAAACAGAAAGCTTGTTTAGGTTCATTTGACCCGATGCAAATCAAACCATAAAAAAAGATTTTATTATTTGTGATAGACGACCGTCCCTTAAAACTTCCAACCCATAAAATAAATTTGGATTCGCCACTCATATTCAAATCTTAACAAAATTCAAACTCTCAAATATCATTACATACGAACTATACTATGATGGTTATAAATTCCAAGTCTCAAGATTATGACACATTGACAAATGTTTTAGTTGCACGTAACTCTTCAGTCTTGTTGCCTTGTATTCATATCAAGAAAAAATCATTCTAGTCCATAACCATAAATTAGAAAAGAAAAAAGATTATATGTATAAAACTTTTCTAATAATTAAATGTAGGACCGGGTGAAGGGTTTAGCACTTTTACAACTCAACAACACAATGAGGAGAGTGTATTAGAACACTTAACAGATCAAATGGGGAACCGGTTATGATGATGCTAAGAACACAAAAGTAAACTCAGAAAGAAAGAACAAGATAACAACAGTAGTGGTTGGTTTTCAAGGATGTTGTATATTGCTTCTTAAATTCAAGTTACAAGTATTCAGCATGCATACATTACAAGACTTGAGACACTATATAATACAACCTACAGACGACCATACTTTGAAGACCAGCTGGATACATGAATTAGACAACACAATCCATGTAGAGTCAAAAGGCAGATTGTCTTTTGGCGAGTGACTATGACATGCCATAGCTCACATCCTAATGTATTACAAAAAGGATAAAGGTACATAAAGTAGAAAGGTTTGACCCAAGACCTCAATGTACAGTTTTCCTAAAGCATGGACCTTTTCACCAACTCATATAAGTTGGTGACCAACCAGAGTGGGCAGCGGCAAAGTGGTTCAGCTTTATTAGAAAAGGTACATCAGATAAAAGCATGTATGATAAAAGTCTTCGGAAGAATCTGTCTTGATTTCGTGGCTTTGGAAGACTTTGTCTTGAAGCTAAGGAAGACTTCATTTCTGGTTTCAGAAGATATTGGTCTTGGCTACAAAAGATTTTACACTTAGAATGTTTCTGAAGTGGTGTAAAACTTTCGTAGCAATACTACTTCATGTTCTATGCAGCATGCAGGAAGACTTGATCATTACATAGAACTACTGAAAGAAGACTAGCATAACTGCTGAAGGAGGACTAGTCATAACTGCTGAAGAATACTTCTTCAGTTGTTATGATAACTACTGAGAGAAGATTATTACAACTACTGAAGAGTACTTCTTTAGTTGTTGTGAAAACTACTGAAAAGAATCATCACAACTACTGAAGAGTACTTCTTTAGTTGTTGTGATAACTACTGAAAAACTGTCTTCAGACTTTGTCTTTAGACTTTGTCTTCAGCTGATGTCTTCAGCTGATGTCTTCAGCTGTTGTCTTCAGCTGTTACCTTCAGCTGTTGTCTTCAGCTGATGTCTTAAGCTGTTGTCTTCAGCTGTTACCTTTAGCTGTTGTCTTCAGCTGATGTCTTCAGCTGTTGTCTTCAGCTGTTACCTTCAGCTGTTGTCTTCAGCTGTTACCTTCAGCTGTTGTCTTCAGCTGATGTCTTCAGCTGTTGTCTTCAGCTGTTACCTTCAGCTGTTGTCTTCAGCTGATGTCTTCAGCTGTTGTCTTCAGCTGTTGTGATCAGCTGTTACCTTCAGCTGTTGTCTTTCAGCTGATGTCTTCATCAGTAGATAGTTACAAGAGTTTTTTGGTTGCATCAGACTTCTAGGAATCCTTACAAACTCCCCCTAGGCTGATGCTACCAAAACACTTGAAGATTTTCAGCAGTTCACAGTCCTTAACATGATCATGACCATTCCTTTCTTCATTAGAGGGTTAGGATCACTCAGACTTGTGAAGTATCTTCTCATGTCAGAAAGATCATGCAGAGGTAAATTAAAGTGGTTTTCCTAAGAGTAGACATTTACTTCACCTTGATCTCTGACTACATGCTATCTCTCTGGATTAGTTGAGTAAGTCCAGGATAAGATGGGTCTTCCTAATGCAAGAGGAGCCATTTGAATTAGAGATGTTTGGGCTTTCTCTTCTTGTACTTCCTTAGGATGCTCTGATTCATCCTGAGGATCTGAGGAGGTTTATTTTGACTTATTTTTCTTCTTTGCATCAGATTTAGGAGCCATTCTATTCTTCCTCTTTACAGTCTTTAACTGAGAAGACTGGCCTGTAGCACCTTGTAGATCAGTTGTGTCTTCCTCAGTTGGGTGTTCCTCTCTCACAGGTTCAGAAGGAGAGGGAGTTTGACCCTGTTGTGGGTCAGATGTTGAGGCTGACCTTTGACCTTGCTGTTGGTCAATAGTTGAAGAGGCTGGCCTTTGACCCTGCTGTGGATCAGAAGATGAAGCTGGAGGTTCAGTTTGAGTTGTCTCTTGTTGTTCAAACTTAACCTCTACTTGAGGTAGAGCTTGACTTGGAGGAGTGTGCAAGTCAGCAAGCTCTCCATTCTTGATCTTCTGCTTGATTACCCTGATATGCTCATCCATAGTGGATAGAGACATAGGGCCAAGTCTCCTTCCGGAGAATCTATACAGCTTCAAGAAGCTCATCATTCTTTGTCTATCAGCAGATTTCTTTAAGTTTTTCTGAATGAGAGCTCTTGACTTAGTAGCTTCTTCCCTCATTCTCTTCTTTGTTGTCTTCTGCTCTTTGAGTATTTGAAGTTCTAGTTGTTTGAGATACTCAAACTCAATGTACTCAAAGGGCAAGGGAACAAGTGCTTCTGCCTGGTAGAGGCCTGTGGTACTCGGGTAGTCTATCATTCTTTGTCTATCTGTTTCTTTATCTACCTGAGGTTCTTGTGTAGCAGCCACAGCCTTTTGCACAGGACTTTCTTGAACTGGTGAGAGAGTAGGAACATACTTGTATAACCTTTGTTGTCTTTTCTTCTCTTTGTTCTCAAGAAGAATTCTTGCATCTTCAGCTTCCTTCCTCTCTCTTGACATTTCCATGTCAGCCAGATCATTCAAATCTTCTAAGGGGAGAGAGATAATCTCATCTATATCATAGTTCCTGGTCTGCAAGTAAGTAATCCTGACTGCCCTCAACTCATTATTTTGAGTGTTTGGTCTGGGTGCAGCTCTGATTGTAGCTTGCATGAAGCTTGAAGTTTGTGTGGAACTTATTGCCTTTAGCTTCCTCTTTCTCTCTCTTTCCTCCTCCTCAATCTCCTCAGGGTTAGAACCCTTTTCCCTTTGTCACCCACAGACCTTAGTGACATAGGGTGGAGAGAGCTTTGGCCTTCATTGCTTGGTGCAGCATCTAAGCTCTGGCCGGAGAGAGACTGTGAGACACCCTCACCAACAGGTGTTTCACTGAGGGGTTGAGTTGCTGAAGTAGTTGTTGTTGTGACAGATGTTTCAATCTCTGTCACTTCTTCAATTGATTGTAAGACAGGACTTTCAGGCTCTATCATTAGGCCTTCAGTCAAGGTTTTCCCTTTGAAGCTAATCTCAGGGTCTGCCTCAACATCCAGTTAACCAATGACATTACCTGATTGCCTTGGTCTATCTTCTTCAGCTTCTTGCCTTGATACACCCTCCCCAAAGATACTTTGAAACAAGTAGTCTAGGATGTTTACATCAATGTGAACTTGAGGAGGTTGCTGAGTAGGTACAGTTACAAGAGAGGATGGTGAGTCCTTAATGTCCATACTCCTTGAAGAACTCCCAGGTTCTGTGATTGTAGTGACTTTCTCCCCCTTTTTGGTAGCATCACCTTCTTGTATAGGTGAGCTAGGAGTTAGGTCAACTACATCCTCAGGTTCTTGTGTTCCTGGTTGAGCACTTCTTAAAGGTCTCCCAGCTAGCTGTTCCTTAAGATAAGATATCTCAAGTTGCTGATCATTGACTCTATGGTTTAAGGTAGTCACTTGAAATTCAAGATGACTGACCTTAGAGACTAAGTAGGTGCATAATTTTAACAGCTGTTGCACCTTTAGTCTCAGATTCCCCTCATCTTCATCAGAAGAATCATGGGGGGATGAGAGAATTGGACCTAAGTCTTCACTCTCATCACCAGCTTGGGGTTCTTGGCTGCTGGATTTCCTCTGCTCATTGACAGCCTCAGATGAAGTGTCAATGGGCTGAGTTGCCATGGTTAAGGTCTTAATGATGTAATCACTTGCAGAAGTGAGAGCCTCTTCCATATGGATCCCCTGAACAGGTTCAGAAGGACCCGCCTCAGCAATGGGTGACTGATGTGGGATAGACATAGGGAATTTAGAAACACTCCTCTTTCTTTGAGTAGGGAAGAGTAGAAAGATTCATGGTGTTCACTGAAGCCTAAGTCCTCATCAGTATAGAATTCAAGGTTGGGAATTTGGGTGTTTAAGTCCAAAGGTTGGGGATGGTAACTGTCCCCTAAAGATTGTTCACTTGAGTGTTGAGACTCAGAGTGAAGGCTTAAGGCATTTGGGCTTATGAGCTCATCAGGCTGATAATGAGGAACATCAGCACTGATTCTTGAAGAGATGGGAGTGGTTTGCTCCTTAGGAGAAGTAGGAGCTCTAGGATCCACTTCTTCCTGTATGGGTGAGTATATGGGGACCTGCACAGACTCAATAGCTTGAGCAGGGGTCCGTTTGAATTTTCTTTTGTAGGTGAGGGTGATTTGAGGCTGTTTTGGTGGTTGAGATGTAGAAGGTGTGGGTTCAACATTAGCTTGTGTTGCTAGGTTGTCACCTTGAGCAATGAGCTCTAACATTTTGGGGACTAGGGCTGTTTCTACCCCTGAGAAACCTACAGTTGGCTTCTTTATAATCTTAAAGATGCCTGGCTTCATCTGTCCCAATTTAAGAATATTATTTGTTTCCCTCAACTGTGATCCAAGTTCACAGTTGAGAATGTGTTGAACATATCTAGGAAACATATAGTATTCTAAGGAATCCAAGTTAGCAAGCAAGTTTGTGTAAACAAATTGTGAGTACCTGAACTTGACCCCTTGTACCATTCCATGAATTATAAAGGAGAGATCCTCAGGAATCTGGTCCCACCCACCATGCTTGTTGGACAAGTTGTGAATCACTACATGAAGTACGTATTTCCACTGGGATGAGACTTTCCTTTTCCTGAAGGTCTTTACAGAAAAATCTCCCTCATAGCCCATCTGCTCAAAGGAATAGTTGACAGCTTCCTTTGGGAAAGTCAGTTCACCTTTTTCATCATCCAGCTGAAGATGAGTGTTGATGATGGCTGGAGTGATAAAGACTGTCCTCCCCTGCACTATGGCAGATAGTGCCTTCTCCCCATCCATAATAACCTCTTGACATGTCCTCCAAAAGCCAAGCAGGTGATCCTCATAGAGCAATGGTGAGTGAGGTGTAGTAGTTGGATAGAGCAAGAAAACGACAAACCTCTGAGAAACTATCATCTTTCTCAGAGTGTAACAAGGCAACTTGATTGTGCTGTCTATGGAGTTGCATGGATAAATTTTGGTTGTTTCTGTTTGTAATGTTGGCCATTTATGAAGAGCTTAAGGATGAAGAAATAGTGAAGAACAAAAGCTTGAGGTTGTTTCAGAGAGATTAGGTTTGAGATATGGGTGAATTTTTTAGAGCAGGTAGAGGAAAGAGGTGTAACCATTGGATATTTGTATGAATTTGGATTTGAGACAAAGTTAATGGAAAAGGATAAACTTTGAAATCCATTATGTTGGTCCCACCTCTGAAAATTAGTTTGCTTTTTACCCAAAAGGTAGTTTTCTTGGAAAAGAAAATCTTCCAAAGATAATTTAACTTTGGAAGTTTTAACCAAAAATCTTCCGAAGGTTATTTTTGTTTCGGAAGCTTTGACTAGAAAGCTTCCGAAGGCAAACTTTGCCTTCAAAAATATTTCAAAGATTTTTGAAGAATTTTCTTCCAAAGAGAAACTGGGGCTTATTAAAGTGATAGAATAGACAACATAGAACACACATAGTTTTAGAAATAATATGATTAAGTTTTTAAGAAAAGCTATTCAAAGTTGATCATCCCAATAGCTGATATAAGATATTTAAATCTCTGTTCATCAAAAGCTTTTATGAACAGATCAGCATATTGTTCATCTGTATGAACTTTGATTAGTTTGATTAATCCCTTTTCAAAGTTATCTCTAATCAGATGATACCTGATGTTGATGTGCTTAGTTCTTGAGTGTTGTACTGGATTTTCTGTGATTGAGATAGCACTGTTGTTGTCTATGTGAATGGGAGTCTTTTTGAAGTTGAATCCATAGTCTAGCATCTGATTTTAAATCCAAAGCACTTGAGCACAGCAGCTTGCAGCAGCAATGTATTCAGCCTCAACAGTTGATGCAGATACACAGGATTGTTTCTTGCATTGCCAAGAGACTATCCTTCCACCAAGAAATTGACATCCCCCTGATGTAGACTTTGCAGTCATATTGCATCCACCATAATCACTATCTGTATATGCATACAGATTGAAGTCAGAATTTTTAGGATACCAAAGGCCAAGAGATGGGGCTCCTTTAAGGTATCTTAAAATCCTTTTGACAGTGATTAGGTGTGACATCTTGGGGTTGGCCTGATATCTTGCACAAATGCAAGTGGCAAATATAATATCTGGCCTGCTAGCTGTAAGATACATAAGAGACCCAATCATAGCCCTGTAGAGATGTTCATCAACACACTCCCCCTCAAGATCAGGTCCAAGGGAATGGTTTCTAGCTATGGGTGTCTTAGCAACCTTACATTCAGTCATGTTGAACCTTTTAACTATGTCTTGTACATACTTTGACTGATTTATGAAGATACCATTGTCAACTTGCTTCACTTGAATTCCTACAAAGAAATTAAGTTCCCCCATGGCACTCATTTCAAATCTATCCTTCATCAGCTTCTCAAAGTCTTTGCAGAGCTTTAGATTAGTTGACCCAAAGATGATATCATCTACATATACTTGAACTAGCATTATGTCATTTCTTGTTCCTTTGATGAAGAGAGTTCCATCAATAGTACCTCTTTTGAACCCATGATGACAGAGATACTGAGATAGAGTCTCATACCACTTTCTTGGTGCCTGATGTAGCCCATTGAGAGATTTGTCAATCTTGCAGACATAATCAGGAAGATCAGGATCTGCAAAACCAGGTGGTTGTTTGACATACACCTCTTCATCAATCACTCCATAAAGAAAAGCACACTTGACATCAAGTTGATAGACCTTGAAGTTCTTGGATGCAGCAAAAGCTAGGAATATCCTAACAGCTTCAAGTCTTGCTACAGGAGCAAAGACATCAGTGTAGTCAATCCCTTCTTCTTGAGTATACCCTTGAACAACTAGTCTAGCTTTGTTCTTGATGACAAGTCCTCTATCATCCTTCTTATTCCTGAAAACCCATTTTGTACCTATGGTAGTCTTTCCATGAGGAAGAGGACATAGGTTCCAAACTTTTTGTCTCTTGAATTGAAGCAACTCCTCTTGCATAGCTTCAACCCAACTTCCATCCTTTAGAGCTTCATCAATCTTCTTTAGCTCTATTTGGGATAAGAAACAAGAGTGAAGACAGATATTGGCATTATGAGACTGTCCTCTTGTTCTTACACCAGTTCCAACATCTCCAATGATGTTTGTAGAGGGGTGAAACTTGTGGATCCTTAGTTGAGGAATCACAGCAAGTTGTTTAGACAGATCCAAATTGGAGAAATTTTGATCTGGCAAGGAGGATTCACCCTCTACAGCAGCACACCTATCAAGATTAACTTGATCCAATGAGTGTGTGACATCATTGAGATTTTCTTCAATGGGATGGTTCTCAGCATCAAGGAATTCCTGATCACTGTCACCACCACCATGTTCTCCAACATTTGAAGTTCCTACATTTGAGTTTTGTGCCTCAAAACTGGAACATGAAGGCAACTCAGATGTATCAGCAGGATTTGTCATTGATGTGCTGATAGAAGCTTCATTTGCAGGATTAGTTACCACTGGAGCTGGAGATATGTTGCTTGAAGATCTTCTCAGCTCAATTCTTGGATCAGGATCACCTGTAGGTAATATATCTGTAGATCCTGAAACATTCTCACAAGATTTGTTAAAACAGTTGGTAACTAAGTCAAGATCAAACAGCCAATCAGGACCAGAACCTTTTACACTGGGAGTGTGTTCATTGAAAGTCACATTGGCTGACTCCTCAACTGCTCTAGTTCGAGATTGTATACTCTATAAGCCTTAGCTTGAGAAGAGTATCCAATGAAGTGTCCATCATCTGATTTCTCAGCAAACTTGGCTATATGATCTTTGGTATTCAAGATGGTGCAAGGACATCCAAAAGACCTGAGAAAACCAATGAAAGGTTTCCTCTTGTGCCAAAGTTCATAAGGAGTCTTACCATGTGTCTTAACTATTAAAACTCTATTCTGCACATAGCAGGCAGTGTTGGCTGCCTCTGCCCAGAAGGTAATAGGCAGTTTAGAGTCAGACAACATAGTTCTTGCAGCTTCAATTGGTGTCCTGTTTCTCCTTTCAGCAACTCCATTTTGCTGAGGAGTCCTGGAGCACTATATTGTCTTGTAATACCCTTTTCATCACAAAATGTATCAAGTATTTGATTCTTGAATTCAGTTCCTTGATCACATCTTATGGTTTTGACCTTGTGATCACATTGATTCTCAATCTTTAAGATGAAATTCTTTAGAATCTCAGGAGTCTCATCCTTAGTTCTAAGGAAGAAGACCCATGTGAATCTTGTAAAGTCATCTGTGATCACCAGACAGTAAGAGGTCCTTCCTAAACTCATTACATTGGTGGGGCCAAAGAGATCCATATGTAACAAGTGTAGGGGTGTAGTGATGGAATTTCTTTCCTTAGGCTTGTGAGACACCTTGTGTTGCTTCCCTTTCAGACATGCAACACAATGATCATCACTTGTAAACTCTCTTTTGGTATTCCAGTTACCAAATCATTCTTAATTAATTTATTCATGTTCTTAAAGTTTACATGGCACATTCTTTTATGCCAAAGGAAAGATTCATCACTATTAGCTTTAGAAAGAAAGCATGAAACTTCTCCTGAGGGAGATGTTTCTTGCAAATCCATCTTGTACATGTTCCCTTTCCTGGGGGCTCTGAGTAGGATGTGCTCATGAGGAATGACCACCCCAGGCTTGAGAACAATGCACTCATGCTCAGTAAACAGCATGTTATGACTCTGATCACAAAATTGAGATACACTCAAAAGATTGTATCCAAGCTCCTTGACAAAGTTTACCTTGTCAATGCTGAGCTTACCATTTGTGACCTTGCCCCTTCCAGTAATGTAACCACCTGCATCTCCTCCAAAAGCAACTAGTCCTCCATCAATTCTTTCAAATTTTTTGGAGTAGTAACCTATTGCCTGTCATATGCCTGGAACAACCACTGTCAATGATCCACACATTTTTGTTTTCTGTAGCTGTTCCTGCACAAAGAGATAGCTAGTTACATTTGGAAACCCAAGCCTCATTGGTCTTGGGCTCATTTAAAACAGTTGAAGACAATGCAACAGTAATAGATCCTATGGTTGTGCTTTGAGGATCTTGAGCTGTTGTTGATGAAGAACCTTCAATCTTTTGGTCTTTCTTTGACTTCCACACCACCTTTGGAAGTTTAGACTTGACCTTCAAAACTTCAGAAGCTTTTGAGACTTTAGAAGTTTTGATGACTGGTCCTACGGAAGATCTTGCCTTTATTGCAGCAAGCTTTAGTACTTCTAAAGCATTCCTTTCTTCAAAGACCAAATTTTCTTCCGAAGGCAGTTTTCTACTTGCCTTCTTCTTCATCTTGGAATTATTAGAAGTCTCTTTGTTTATCATGTGAAAAGTACCCTTAGGATTTTATGGACAATCCTTAGCCAAATGACAAGTACTCTCACACATGACACACATCAGATTCTTCTTTCCAAGAGTCTTCTTCATAGAAGAGCACTGACTTTGGTCACATCCCTTCTCCATCTTCACCTTTGCAGGAGCTGAGACAGTTCTTTTAGGTTAAGAACTGTTTTTGGAGTTGGATGGTCCAGGTTGTGTAGCAGTAACACACAACAGATCAGTCTTCTTCTTGTTGCTGAGATGAGTTTGACATGAACCAGAATTCATGTCATTAGTCTTAACTACTTCAAACCCTGCAGATATAAAGACTTGTTTCTGCTTAGAGTCAAAAGCAGCCTTGATCTCTTGAGCCTTCCTTGATTTTCTTTTGGCTTTCCTGATCAAGTTCTTTCTCCTTGACTTGGTCATCTCAACAATTTTACTCTCCTCAGAGGAATGGTGACCCTTCTCAGAATGCTTTTCTTCACTCAAACCAAAGTCATTCTTCACCAACTCCTCTTCATCCTCTTCAGTCAAATGATCTATGAGGGGAAGCTCATCTTCACAAGTTCCACACCTAGGAGATCTTACAGACAAGATGGTGTGTGGAGGAGCTATCTCACTGGATCCCAGTCCCTGCTTGTTCTGATAATACACTTTTGCATGCAAGGATGAGGATATTATGTTCTTGAAGGTATCTTCTTCAAGAACACAATTTTTTGCCTTAGCTTTGCTGATCACAAGCTCAGCTTGGCATTCAGTTAACTTAGCTATGAGATCTTTGATCTGAGTCCTGTATTTGTTAGTTCATGTTTAAGAGTTGAAATGGTTTTCTCTAAATCTTCTATTTTAAGTTTATAGTCATTTTCAGCTCTTTTAAAATCAGCTTTCAAGATGTTTAAGGACTCAAGGTCAAATCTCAGCTCTAAGTTATATGACCTGTATCTATTAACTTTAGCAATGCATTCAGAAGAGCAAAGATTTTCCAATACCTTGGTTTCATCATGATCTGCCATAAGAGCTTGGTTTGGAGATGCATCTTCTATCTGAAAGCTCCAGTCAAAGCCTCCCTCTTCAACAGCAACTGCAGCCTGTTGCTTTGGGTTCTTATTTTGGTGAACTTTCTCAGTGTAGTTTGGTCTGGTTTGTGTTTGGCCACCATTTGTTCTTGGTGCCTTACACTCTCTTGCAAAGTGCCCCATCTGGTTACAGTTGTAGCACTTTACCTTGCTTTTGTCCAGCCCAAACTTACCACTGGATGTATTGCTTGGAAATCTTCTCCCAGTCCTCTTGTAGAACTTCTTGGCCCTATGAGTGAGAAGAGCCATTTGCTGAACTATCTCCATATACTCCAGATCATCTGGATGGATACAGTCCAAGTATTCAAGAATGAAGAGAAGGTTGCCAGAGGTTTCATCAGCTGAGACGAATGCATGAGAAGAACTTATCTCTTAGAAGGGACTTCCTTGAGTATAGCTTTCTCTTGGTGTCTCTGGAAGAGTGATGAAAGGCCCCTTCTGTGAGGTGTCAGGGTAGCATAACAACTGATGTTGTGGTTCAATGCATTCCCTTTCATTCACATGAAGAGCTGAACTCATTTGGTTATTGTAGTTACTAGAGGAATTTTGCATGTTCATCTCCATATGGAATGCACTCAGGATACCATACAACTCTGTAAGAGTAAGAGTTTTAAGATCCGAAGTTCTCTTGATCACAACACAATAATGTGTCCATAGTTTAGGAAGAGAAGATATGAACTTCCTTACTATGTCTCTGTTCTCAAGAGTCACTCCAATATCCACTAGAGTGTCCACTATCTCAACGTACCTGAAGTATTGTTGAGTCAGTGTCTCACCTGCCTTGAAGGTGAAGTTTTTAAACTGCTGCTTTAAGAGATCCTTCTTGTTCTCTTTAGTTTCCTTGGATCCTTCATACATGAGCTTCAGTGCTTCCCATAGATCTTTAGTTGTCTTGCACTTCTTGAAGACTCTATAGATGGAGTTTGGGAGAGCAGTTTGAAGACAAGTCATGGCCCTTTGATCAAGCTCTATTCTCTTCCTATCTTCTTCTTAGTAATCATCTACATCTTTAGGGATGATACGATTACCAGTAGCAGAAGGAGTGCTTGGTATGAAGGGACCATTGATAACTGAGTCCCACATCCTTGAATCTTGACACTTGATGAAGCCTTCCATTCTTGTACACCATGTGTCAAAATCTTCAGGAGTGATCAGTGGGGACTTGGTCATAGTACCAGTTTCCATATCAGCTTTTGAAAGAGCTGCCATTTGAGTTGTTAAGTATTTTGTGTGTGAGAGGGATCTTAAGATGGTGAGATCTTATATCAAGAGCTTGGTTGCTCTGATACCAAATGCAGGACCGGGTGAAGGGTTTAGCACTTTTACAACTCAACAACACAATGAGGAGAGTGTATTAGAACACTTAACAGATCAAATGGGGAACCGGTTATGATGATGCTAAGAACACAAAAGTAAACTCAGAAAGAAAGAACAAGATAACAACAGTAGTGGTTGGTTTTCAAGGATGTTGTATATTGCTTCTCAAATTCAAGTTACAAGTATCCAGCATGCATACATTACAAGACTTGAGACACTATATAATACAACCTACAGACGGCCATACTTTGAAGGCCAGCTGGATACATGAATTAGACAACACAATCCATGTAGAGTCAAAAGGCAGATTGTCTTTTGGCTAGTGACTATGACATGCCATAGCTCACATCCTAATATATTACAAAAGGGATAAAGGTACATAAAGTAGAAAGGTTTGACCCAAGACCTCAATGTACAGTTTTCCTAAAGCATGGACCTTTTCACCAACTCATATAAGTTGGTGACCAACCAGAGTGGGCAGCGGCAAAGTGGTTCAGCTTTATTAGAAAAGGTACATCAGATAAAAGCATGTATGATAAAAGTCTTCGGAAGAATCTGTCTTGATTTCTTGGCTTCGGAAGACTTTGTCTTGAAGCTAAGGAAGACTTCATTTCTGGCTTCAGAAGATATTGGTCTTGGCTACAAAAGATTTTACACTTAGAATGTTTCTGAAGTGGTGTAAAACTTTCGTAGCAATACTATTTCATGTTCTGTGCAGCATGCAGGAAGACTTGATCATTACATAGAACTACTGAAAGAAGACTAGCATAACTGCTGAAGAAGGACTAGTCATAACTGCTGAAGAATACTTATTCAGTTGTTGTGATAACTACTGAGAGAAGATTATTACAACTACTGAAGAGTACTTCTTCAGTTGTTGTGACAACTACTGAAAAGAATCATCACAACTACTGAAGAGTACTTCTTCAGTTGTTGTGATAACTACTGAAAAACTGTCTTCAGACTTTATCTTTGGACTTTGTCTTCAGCTGATGTCTTCAGCTGATGTCTTCAGCTGTTGTCTTCAGCTGTTACCTTCAGCTGTCTTCAGCTGATGTCTTCAGCTGTTGTCTTCAGCTGTTACCTTCAGCTGTTGTCTTCAGCTGATGTCTTCAGCTGTTGTCTTCAGCTGTTACCTTCAGCTGTTGTCTTCAGCTGATGTCTTCAGCTGTTGTCTTCAGTTGTTACCTTCAGCTGTTGTCTTCAGCTGATATCTTCAGCTATTGTCTTCAGCTGTTGTGATCAGTTGTTACCTTCAGCTGTTGTCTTTCAGCTGATGTCTTCATCAGTAGATAGTTACAAGAGTGTTTTGGCTGCATCAGACTTCTAGGAATCCTTACACTAAATCTAAGCATTTTTAAGGTTGAGAGGTCTACTATAGAAGTTGTAAAAGAGCCTTTTTAAGACATTTATCATGAATTTCTTATCTCTATTCTTATAATTATACTAAGAATTATTTTTTTAGTTTTTAAATGATAAATTTTAATATATTTATCATTATCTTTTCTCTCTTCTACACTTACAACCACCTTAAAAAACATTAAAAATATAATTGTTAAACAGTATTTCCTTAAATATATAGATGAATAGTAATATGTTATTTTTCATTCACTCATAACCATTTACTATCATTATTTGTTATATAAAGAATCCACTCGCATATTTATAAAAAATCAATTGTGAATACTATAAGTATAAATAAAATCTAATAAATCCAGAAAACTTTTTTGGATATTTTGAGTGTGAGTGGGAATAGTGGGCTTGTCACATACGCATAAATATGCCCCTATGACCCTGTTATTGACTAAAGCTCTCCCTTTTTATGTGATACCTTTTTAACGGCAAAGTATGATCAGTCGGAGTATAGTTATCTTATTCGAATTTACCTCTCTGTTTTTTAGTTGGGACCGCACCCTCAATCCCTTCAGTGGAATCTCACAACTGGAAAAACTTCTTGGTTCAATCCTAAATATTTTTTATCAAACTAAAATTTAAACCTAAAACATTCTCATATTTATATGTCTTAGATATCTTATATTAACCACTTTAGCTAAATAATTTTGCTTTTTATGTGCATACCTAACAAGACCATTAAAGGAGAACAAAAGACAAACATCCTTTGTGCTAAGAGGATAGCTTATGGGTAGAACGTATGCAAATAAATATGTTATATATCAAGTAACATGGAGTAGCATAACATGCATCATACAAACCAAAACAATTAAAAATAATAAGCAGTTTAACACACATAAGATTGAACAAGCATCAAATATCAAAAGTTTCACTTCATCAATTGAGCATATAATAAGAATATCGGTGTTCTTCTCAAGCTATCATTTGATCTCAACCTCGCGTAATAACAAAATTCACAAGAAGGGTCCAGGGGATCAGGTGACCCTCCGTCTCCGTGGCCGTAGACGACAACGTGAAGTGGTTTTGATAGGAGAAAATCGTAAAAGAAATGTGGGAAAGATGATGATGACGGAATTTATGTATACGTTGGGCCAAGTGATGGTGCAAGTGGAGAGCAGTGGAGAGCACACCGTGTACAATCAGGATGGTGCAAGTGGAGAGCAGCATCAGAGATTTTGTGCGATAAGAGGTTCCCAGCCAAACTAAAGGGAAAACTATACAGAGTGGCAGTACGTCCAGCTATGTTATACGGCACAGACTGTTGGGCCATAAAGAAATCGCACGAGAGACAAATAGAGGTCGCAGAAATGCGAATGCTGAGGTGGATGTGTGGACATACAAGATTGGATCGGATAAGAAACGACGTCTTTCGCCAGAGGCTAGAGGTGGCTTCTATCACAGAAAAAATAAGAGAGGGAAGATTAAGATGGTTTGGGCACGTGAAGAGGAGAACAATGGCAGCACCTGTCCGAGCAGTAGAGAACATCAGCTTAGAGGGTAGGAGGAGTAGAGGTAGACCTAGGTTGACTTGGGATGAGGTTATTAGGAGGGATATGATAGACTTGCATCTTTCTGAGAATATGATCGAGGATAGAAGTGAGTGGAGGCGTAGAATTAAAATCAAGGACTTTTAGTGGGTTTTGTGGGTGGGAAGGGTATACGGTGATATATGGCCGGACCACACTCGCTAGGTGTAGTTTTCCTCATATACCCTCTTTGGGTGTTACATGCCGTTTTTACTACGATTGTTATTGTTATTGACTGTGGTATATCTTTGTGTGATATATATCTTTGTGATATATATCTTTGTGTTGTATGCTTTATCTAATTCTTTATGTGATATATATCTGTGTGTTGTATGCTTTGTATTATGATTGTTATTGTTATTGACTTTGTTAACGAGTCGGGGGTCTGTTCGGAAGCGGTCTCTCTATCTTTCTAGATAGAGGAAAGACATGCCACCATATACCCCTCCCAGACCCTGCTCTTCAGCGGGATACACTGGATATGTTTGTTTGTTTGTTTGTTGGGCCAATTGATATAAAGTCCACTAAAATCTTATATTTTATTCATTTTTTTACTTTCAATAATTATATGGTTTGTCTTTTGTCTGGACTATGCAATTTCTACACACTTTTCTTATTTTCTTGCCGTAAATTTATATCAAAGTGTAAAGTTTAAAGTGTCAAAATCTTTTATTTATTTTCTACTTTAGCACTTGATTTGATTTATTTCCAAGTCTTTTTAGTTTTAGTAACTAGTTTTATAGGTTTATCGTTTTGTGTAATTCAAAGTTTAATCAAATTCAAAAGCTTTTCTAATTATAAATCGTTTATGTGTTTGTACTAAGTTGGTTCATTAAGAAAAGTAACTGTAACATATTAAAAAAATACTTTTTTTTTATTTTTACCTACAAATTGTAAATTCTAGTTCCGTCACTACGTACAAATCTTGACAGTTTTGGATTTAATGAGATTCTTTTGATCTCAACAATGTGGATTAATTTAATAATCCATCTCAGGTAATACTCTTAGTCTCACTTTCATATTCTCTTTGGTCGGTGATGTTCCTTGACATTGAGTAAGAGGTTCTAACACATCCACACAACACATTGTTTAGTGCTTATAAAATATACACAATAATGCAAAGAATGAAGATGACATTACACATAATCACAATATGAAAATGTTTTTTAAGCATAGACTATCATGTATACAAGATATTCAACTTCTTAAAATTTAAGATGTAGTATGAACTCACCTTATTAGAGGTTCTTACTTCAAATTCCTTGCCCATTCCAAGTCAACTCTCTAAAAGTCAATTTTTTTATTACTATGCTTCTTGAGTACATTTGGATATCTCATCATCATCATCGATCAATTTCATAACTTTAACCTTTAGACATACTTTAATTATGTTTACTTATGTGTTGGAACTCAGTTGATCAAAATACATTTATAGTATAGGGATGCCTTCATTCATTGCTTGACCTGTTTGAGACTAAAATTTAAATGGTTTAATGTGATACATCTAAATTCTTTTTCAATGTTTAAACACGTATAATGAAATGCATTCGGTGGATAAAAACGTTTGTAGCTAAACAAGCTTATTTAATAATCATTTTTGCATTTTACATCATAATGGTATAAAGACACCGTTTTTACCAAAATTCTCAAATTTCCTTTTTCTAAACTTTAGCATTTGACTCTAAACACATTTTGTAAGACCCCATTTACCAAAACATCTCATAGTTAGATTAACACATCAAAAACATAATGCTTAAACTTAAAATGTTTAGTCATTCATTGCAGTGGAATTTAAACATCATTACATAGTCAGTAGACTCAAAACTTTATATCTAAAACCATAAGTAATCATGACTATTTAACTAGAATGTCAATCTTGAACATAGCCAGGTCCGTCTTCTATCCATGCCAAATCGTATTCTTTATTCATTCTTTTTACTAGTCAAACTAATGTATTTATAAAAGTTAGCTGTGTTGAGTGACTTTTAATTTTAATTTTAGCAAAAAATTATATCATAAACATCTTTAACATACTTTAACAAGTAATAACTATAGAAATAATTATACTTTAACTTTAAGTGTTAGTTTAGCTTTAAATGTCTTTTTAGTAGCAATACTTTAGCAAGCTTTGTTTGTTCTTTTCTTAGATTTACGTTATCTTTATCTTTGAGTTTGTATATGTATAGAGCTCCTTTAGCTCGTGAGCTAGCAGTAAATGCAATGCTCATGTTAGTGAGTGTACACAAGCCATAACTTCTAAAAGGGTGAGCATGCACAAGGCAAGGCTTCTTTACCGGGTGATAATGCATAAGGCATATCTCTTATTAGGATGAGAATGTAATGAATGTAAAATACTTTAACAATGCTCGCATGACTTTGAACTTTAGGTTTCACATATGAACTTTATTGTTTTAAGGTATCTTTATCATTCCTTATTTTTCATTGTCTTTGTTTTGGGGTATCTTTATCATTCCTTATTTTCATTGTCATTGACTACGTAATTCTTTATCTCCTTAGATTTGCTATGATTATATTATATTCTAACTCTTTATCTAAAACATTCTTTAGCTTTATATTCACAATCACACTATATGTGCTTACCTACATAAGTGCAAGTTGGATAAGTTATGAACTTTAGTTACAAAGGCATAATTTTATTTAAGGAGAACTATCGGGGGAATTTGGCTAAGTATGGATAGTGAGTTAGTGACGAAGGTAGGGTCAGTTGCAAAGGCTTTAGAGTCAGTTATGAGGGCTATCTTTGTCTATGCTAAGCAACCTTGGTTACGGAGATGTAGCTTTAAATACAAGGACTTAATCACGGTATATATCTAAGTGTCATGAGATACAAAGTTGTAACTTAAATACTGTTAAAAAAGTATTTCCTTTTCAAATCAAATGTTTCTTATTTCTGGGTTAAGTTTGTGCAGGTTTATATGTTCGTGGGTATTTGTTGTCTTCTCGAGATTATGGAGGGCTGTTCTGTCATTTCAGCAAAGTCTTTGCATTTATATTAGAGGCTCCAATTTAGGGTTCAGGGGATCGATTGCTCACATTGAAGCGCTGCTCTCATCATTCTTGATTCTTCTTGTTGATTTCTTTACATGGTATCAGAGCCGTGTCTCTGATATCATCGTCTTTCGCTGTGATTCGCTGGTTTAGGGTTTGTTCCTTTTATACCCAAATTTGTCTTAATCTGTTGTTGTTGTTCGGATTGTTCGCTGTGTTGTTCGAACGGGTTCGCTGCGATTCTTCTTGTTCGAACGGATTGTTCCGCTGTGTTGTTCGGAGTCGCTGCGATTCTTCTTGTTGATCCGTTGTCACCATCAACGGGCTCGCTGTGTTGTTCGAACCCCCATTGATCCGTTGTCACCATCAACCGCGGATTCGTACGCTGGTCATCAGGGTTCGTGCGCTGATTCTTCTGTTGTGGTCTTGTAACCCTAAAGGTTACTGACCACCTTTGTTGCTTGGAAAAGACCTAAAAAAGGGCCTACTCCCCACGGTGAGATCGTTCCATTCTTTTCTCCTCTAGTTATTGTTATTATTGCTTTGTTTGACATATTGTTTTGGCTGGGTTAGGGGTACCAGCAATCTGTGATTTGTGGTGAATCTGTTATCCACTGTGTGCATCACTATGTGAATTTACTTGTGTTGTGTGTCTTCATATCATCTTGAGCTCATCCTTGATCTGCCTTCCTGTGAAAGGTGTGAAAACCTGGCTCTGGCTCTTGGTTGATCTTCTTGCGTGTGCTTGCTTGCTATCATTCATTTCTTGCTTTGTCATTATGGCTGATTCCGGTCCTGTCACTAATATTACTGCTTCGAGTACTCAGATTAGTAAACTTGATGTGTGTGATCCATTGTATCTTCATTCTAATGATATTAATACACTTACCATTGTTACAATGAAACTAAAAGGAACTGAAAATTACACTGTATGGGCTAGTTCAATGAAATTGGCTTTACAAGTTAAAAACAAACTTGGATTCATTGATGGTAAATGTGAAAAATCTAAAACTGACCCTATACTTGCAAATCAATGTGATAGATGTAATTCTGTGGTTCTGTCACGGATATTGAACTCTATATCAGAGGAGTTGTATGTTGGCCAAGTGTTCTCAAAACTTGCCTCAGAGGTCTGGACTGATTTGAAGGAAACGTACGATAAAATTGATGGATCAGTCGTTTATAACTTGTATCAAAAGATAAACTCTGTGTCTCAAAATGGCTCATCTGTTTCTGAATACTATCACAAACTAAACACTATGTGGAAACAATTTGATACCATCATACAACTCCCCTCTTGTTCTTGCAATGCATCTAAAGAGTTCAATGATTTTAATCATCTCATCAAACTTATGCAATTTCTTATGGGTCTTGATGATGTGTACTAACCTGTTAGATCTAGTCTATTAACAAGAGATCCTCTTCCAACAATTAAAACTGCTTTCTCAATTGTTTCCAGAGAAGAATCTCACCGAAATGGTGGATCCTCCTCTGGACCAAAAGGTCAAAATCTTGGCTTCTTTTCTAAACCAAACCAGACTTTTGACAATAAAAAAAGGGTTGGAAGAGGACCGAATCCGAATCTAAAATGCACTCATTGTAATTTGTTGGGTCACACTGTTGATAGATGTTATGAGATTGTTGGATATCCTCCAAATTACAGGAAAAAAATCAATAATCAGACCAATAAACCTGGGAATTTCAATGGTGCCTCCTCATCCAATGTTAAAACTGTTGCTGTATCTTCGTCTCCCTTGACCTTGTCACAGGAGCAAATCGCTAAACTTACTGGTCTGATTAATGATAAATCTGGTGACACTCCTGGTACAGGAGGTAAGTTATCAGATCAATCATGTCTAGTTCAGTCATCCTTAGGTGTCTTTGGATGTTCATCTTTGTCTAATTCTAGATTTGAAAATGGTTGGGTGGTTGATTCAGGAGCAAATCAACACATGATAAAATCTGACAAAAACATGATTAATTGTGTCGACGTATCTGAATACAATATGACTGTTAGCCACCCTAATGGCACATGTGCTAAAATTACAAAAATTGGGAATCTAAAATTAACAAATAGTATTACGCTGACTGATGTATTTGTTGTTCCTGAATTCTATGTCAACCTCCTATTTGTTTTTAAACTAGCTAGGGATAACAATCTTGAAATTATATTTAATGAAAATTCCTGCTACATTCAGGATTTGAAATCAAAGAAAGTCCAGGCGACTGGTAGTCAATTCGATGGTCTCTATTTTTTTTGACAAAGATCAAAACTCTGTTCCTGTCTGTTTCAGCAACTTGTCTAATGTGAATATGTGGCATAATAGGTTAGGTCACCCTGCTGATCATGTCTTATCTGTTCTAAAAGATTCTCTTCAAATTAATGATAAAATTGCTCCCTCTCCTTGTGAAATATGCTATAGAGCCAAGCAACATCGTGCTCCCTTTCCACTTAGTAATCACTGTTCTAAAGAAATTGGTGAACTCACCTTGATTTATGGGGTCCATATAAAGTCACTAGTAAAGAAGGTTTCAAATATTTCTTAACAATTGTTGATGATTTTTCAAGGTCTGTATGGGTCTATCTTATCAAAACAAAAGATGAGGTCTATGAATGTATGACAAAATTTTTCTCATTATTTAAAACTCAGTTTGATAAATCCATTAAGACTATCAGAAGTGACAACGGATCCGTATTTGTAAATAAACAAGTAACATCTTTCCTTGAATCAAAAGGGGTAATTCATCAAACGTCTTGCATCATACCCCTCAACAAAATGGCATAGTGGAAAGGAAGCATAGACACCTTCTCAATGTTGCTAGGTCCTTGATGTTTCAAGGAGGTGTTCCCTTAAATTTTTTGTCTGAATGTGTGCTAACGGCTGCATATTTAATAAACAGGACCCCTTCATCTGTCTTATTAGGTAAGAGTCCCTATGAGGTTATGTTTGGCTTTAGTCCCTCTCTAAATCACTTGAGAAGTTTTGGTTGTCTTTGTTTTTGTACTGTGCTTCATAATCCTGATAAATTTTCAAGTCGTTCTGAAAAATGTGTTTTAATTGGATATTCTAATGTAAAAAAGGGGTATAAACTTTGGAGTCTAGATAATAAAATCAGCTTATTTTCTCGAGATGTTAAATTCTATGAAGAAGTTTTTCCTTTTAAACAAAATCCAAATGATAAATCTTACTTTAGAACTATTAATGAAAACCTAAATAACCTTAATTTTTTTGACAATACCGACATCCAAAACACCTCAAGTACATGTTCCCGATGATGAGGAGAGGGTGATGTCTCAAAGTTTTGCTAACTCTCAGCAGCCTGCTGAAATGGAAGGTGTGAATGGCGAAGCTGAGTTATCAAACCAGCAGCCCTCCACCTCATCCAATTCAGATAGTGGCTTGGCTGGTGGTTTTGGTATTACTAATGAAGAGATTGACTTTTCTGAGGGTCCCAATTCTGTCCCTGTTGAGCCAAGGAGATCCTCTAGGCAATCTACTCTTCCTAAAAAAATGCAAGACTACATAATTGAAGGGAAAGTTAAATATGGGTTAGAAAAAGTAGTTAATTACTCTCATTTATCTAAGGAAAATTTGTGCTTTATTTCCAACTTGAATAAGTCTGTTGAACCTTCATGCTTTAATGAAGCTGTTAAAGATATAAATTGGGTGCATGTAATGAATCTTGAAATGGAAGCTCTTCATAAAAATAAAACTTGGGAACTTGTTGACTTACCTTCTAGTAGAAAACCTATAGGATGCAAATGGATTTATAAAATTAAATATAAATCTAATGGTGAAATAGAGAGATATAAAGCCAGGTTAGTAGCCAAAGGCTACAGTCAAAGAGAAGGCTTAGACTTCGATGAAACATTTTCTCCGGTTATCAAAATGGTAACCATAAGAACTGTTATCACTTTGGCTGCTAACCATGGCTGGTCTCTATTTCAACTTGATATAAACAATGCATTCTTATATGGTAGTATAACCGAGGATGTCTATATGACACCTCCCGAAGGTTATTATTCTAAATCTGAAACCCGTGTGTGTAAGTTAATAAAGTCTCTATATGGGCTCAAACAAGCCCCTCGCAAATGGTATGAAAAGCTAACTGGTGTTTTATGCAATCATGGATATGTGCAAAGTCAATGTGATCATTCTTTGTTTATTAAATCTAATGCATCCACTTTTGTTGTTATTCTTGTTTATGTTGATGACATGATTATAACTGGAAATGATTTAAATGAAATTGACAAAGTAAAAGCTTTTCTGAATCAGGACTTCAAAATAAAAGACTTAGGTATCCTTAAGTACTTTCTGGGCATAGAAGTTTTGTATTCTGAACATGGAATTAATTTAAATCAAAGAAAATACTGTCTTGAATTGTTAAATGAGTTTGGATATTCTGGGTGTAAACCAGTTAATACTCCAATTGAACAAAGTTTTGTTATATCCTCAAAAACCAAATCTACAGATCTTGTTCTAGAAAATATTTCTGGGTATCAAAAGCTTATTGGAAAGTTAATTTACCTTTCCTTGACTCGTCCCGATATTAGTTATGCTGTTCAATATCTAAGTCAATTTATGCATGCCCCAACTAATGCCCACCTTCAGATTGCTTTAAGATTGTTGCGATACTTAAAGCTATCCCCTGGCAGTGGTATTTTGATTAAGAAAAATGATGAGTTATCATTGGTCGCATATGTTGATTCTGACTGGGGCAAGTGTCCTATCTCCCGTAGATCTGTGACGGGTTTTTGTGTTTATTTGGGAGACTCTCTTATTTCTTGGAAAAGCAAGAAACAAGCTATTGTTTCTCGCTCCTCTGCTGAATCTGAATACAGAGCTTTATGCTCTGTGGTTTGTGAAGTTATGTGGTTACAAAATCTTTTATCTGAGTTACAACTTCAAATCACATTACCTGTAAAAGTGTTTTGTGACAATGAGGCTGCTATTGCTATAGCAGCCAACCCTGTTTTTCATGAAAGAACAAAACACTTTGAGTTAGATTTACACTTTCTTAGAGAAAAGGTTGCCAAAGGAATTATTAAAGTTTTAAGCATAAAATCTGCCTTTCAAAAAGCTGATGGTTTTACAAAAGGTTTGGATATTAGTCAACACAAGTTCTTTTGTAAAGAACTTGGTATGATTGACATGTTTACCATTTGATTTGAGGGGGGTGTTAAAAAGGTATTTCCTTTTCAAATCAAAGGTTTCTTATTTCTGGGTTAAGTTTGTGCAGGTTTATATGTTCATGGGTATTTGCTGTCTTCTCGAGATTATGGAGGGCTGTTCTGTCATTTCAGCAAAGTTTTTGCATTTATATCAGAGGCTCCAATTTAGGGTTCAGGGGATCGATTGCTCACATTGAAGCGCCGCTCTCATCATTCTTGATTCTTCTTGTTGATTTCTTTACAAATACCGAGTCATCATCTTTGATTGTGTCTGAATACGTGAGTCGTAGAGACGTAAAATCACTTATGGAGACTTTATCTTCTTTATCCAGGTACGTTGAGTTGCCAAGTTGCAAATCAGATACAATGGTTATATGAAATGAGAGGACTTTTTTTGTAGATTTAGGATAAGTTATCAAGTGATATGAATTAAATACTTAAATAATATTTAATAATAAAATCTTTCTAATTATTCGTTATCATTTTTAATCTTATTTATTTAATCAATTTATTCTATTTTTAATATTCCAAGACATAAAATAGAATATATTATTTTAAACTAATTGTTAAAAACCTCAAATCCTAGTCGGTAACAATGATAAATCTATTGGTAACAATGATAAATCTACTGGTTTAAGAAATAAGAATGAAAACTAAAAGCTTCTTTTTCATCTTAGATAGTTTAAGAGGATAGTCCTTATATTACAAACTAATATTAATCTTCAATTTTGCTAAAATTTGGAATCCTCTTAACCCTCTGCACTATCTATACACACACATAAGGATATGGAGTTTTTTGAATTTTCTTCTTGAATGGAAAGTTTTCTATGTCGTTATAATTAATCACTCAAATGTTGGACTTATAGCTTTTAAGGTATAAAGCTTGTTGATTACAACATGAACCTTAAAATTATCTTTTATCATTATGGTCTAGATAAACAAAATGATAGCATGAGTAAGTGCTAACACGTCATGAAGCAATATTTATTGTTACATTTAAATATTCCAAAACTAGAACACCTAAAAAAATATAACGTTACAACTCTCTTTCCTATTAAATTATGGTTCCATCAACAAAATTTGTTTATATAGAACACAATTGAGGAAATATTCCAACATTCCTTCTTCCGACTTTGACTTGACGTCAAATACCTTTCAGCTCTTATATTGAACCTTAACTTAATTCATCGATCTGTTGCGTGGTTGTTTGACCTTTTAGCCACCCGTAATTTTAACCTTCAGCATTTTCTCATGATCTACAAAAAGTGTTATGAGCAATGATTAAATCAACGCTTAACTCTAAACAACATGCTGCATTTCCCACTCAAGCTATGGTTAATTTCTAGTCTTTGCTTGTCAGCATAAGACTTTTGAAATTCGATAATCCAGTTATATGGCCACGTGCAATGTTTTCAGAACCGGATCGGACGTCGAACCGGACGCCTTACTGGTTTGGTGGTCGGACCGGTCGGACCGGATGGACCGGATTTAACTATATTTTAATTATATTTATATATGTAATTAAATATAAGTAATTTATATATGATTTATACATATATTTTATAGTTATATATAAAACTTAACTATATTTGTATATCCGAAGTACTAATTTATGGTTTAACACCCCGTTTTTACCCAATAAAATCAAAAAAAAATTTGAAAACCGGTCGGAACCGGTCCGGTTCGCCGGTCCAACCGCCGGTTCGGTTCGGACCGGCCGGTTCAAATGATCAAAAACGAACCATAGTGGATCGGATCGGCCAGGCCCCCGATTCGCGGTCCGACCGGTCGGACCGGCCGGTCCGATCCGAGCGTGAAATCACTGGCCACGTGGTTACGTCGCTAGGCTCCACCTGCCCGTTTCTTTCCGTCGGTATCGTCGTAAAACTCCCCAGGACACTGTTATGTTGGGGATAGTAAAATCCCAACCTCTAGGCATAAAAGTAAAAAACCCAATGATGAAAATCTTCCTCTATGTGTTGTGAAGCTCTAGCCAAATTAAAAATAAAAGAGTTGTATAATAAAATAAAGATCTTAAGAAGAAGTGAGAAAGAAAATGAATAATAATGAGAGAAAACGATAATGATCTTTAACTTAAGTGGTTGAAACAAGGAACCCAATTTTTTATTAAAATGGGGATGTTTTGATTTCAAGTCTCATCCATGATAAAAAAAAAAAAAGGGTTTTAGGTTGGGCCGTTAATGAATTTTCTCATCTAAGATGGATTTACTACTGAGTGTGGTCTCAGGTCCGTGACCACAATAGGGACTGACTCAAGGTGTATGAGTTTTCCTTTATAAACGTATCAATCTAGATTCCTAAGATTTAAAATAGTTATCTTTGACAAAATAAGATCACTAAAATCGTTCAATTCTAACTAAATATGAAAACAAAAATGCAATGGATTAGATTTGATTACCAATCAATGGTTTTGTTAAAAAGTTACAAGGGTCATGTATCCAAGGAAAAAAGAAATTTCGGTTTCATTACACGACAATCAAACCGGCGCCGCCCCAAAGAAAAAAAAATCGGTTCAAATTCAAAAACCGGTGGCTCTATTATCGTATATATAAACCTACCCTTTACCTCTAACAAAGTTTCCTTCTTCTCTCTCTTGTTCCACAATCTCAGCTCAATCTTTACAAGTCTTTCGGGTTTCTTGGATCATCGGACATCGATTTTGTGGTCTTTTGGGTTCAAGAAATCAGTAAATCAAGATTATTTATCGGTAAATTTGTCAACAAACCCTTCAATTTCTAGGGTCGATGATGTTCGATTTGTGATTAGGTGTCGGTTTGGTGTGATTGTATGTGTTTAAGTTGATGTAATCTTGGTTTTTGTTTGTGGGTTTTGTTGGAGCTTTTGTTTTCTTGATGGGTTTGTGATTTTGTGGTGATTGTTTAGGTTGTAAGTTTTAGGGATTTTGGTTTTGGGGATTATTATGGATCTTTATGTTGTTGTGTTGCTGATTAGGACTTGGATGATGATCTATCAAGGTAATTTTTTTACTTTTGATATGTGGTTGTATGTAATTTTGGGATCTGAAACTGAGATTGATCAATCTAGTTTTTTAGCAAGAGTGTGTGAAGCATCTCTCTGTAATTAGGTTAAAATTTTGGTGTTTTTGCAGAACACAGAACTAAAAGAGTATACTGTTGCTTGACATAGCCCTCCCTTTGCATGATCTGATGTACACAACCTTACCCTGACACTTTTGTGTAGGAGGCTGTTTACCACGGCTTGAACTAATGACCTCAAGGTCACAAAGCAGCAACTGGGTATATCTTACCAGTTGTTTGTTGTTTCAAGGCCCGTTCTCTTTACATAAACACAAAACTAAATTATGAAATGATTGTTTAAAGTATGTTTAAGTTCTTCAAGCACACTCACATGGGTTAGTTGTATATGTGGAGAGCTTATAATAAGGGTGAACTGGTGAAGGTTTACACAAGTTTTTTTCTTTTAATTTTTAAGATTGTTAAGTTGATTTTCACTTGCAGTTTGGTGTATATATGATGAGCAAAGGTTTTTTTTCAATAGTTTGATAGTGGTGGTTTGGAGTTTGTGTTTTTCTATGTTGTTGTTTATGTTATTTTGCCTTGTTTATTGATCATCGTGTAGATTTTGACGTGTATAAAGATGCCAAAAGATAGAAGAGACCGATCTGTATCTATTGATAGATCTTGGAGTTCTCCATACACATGCAGCACTAGTCACTCGAGACAATCATTGACTAAAAGTACTTTAGAAAGTGAGAGCGTTAAAGAATGGGACGAAGCCCGATGCCCCGTGTGTATGGAACACCCTCACAATGCCATTCTTTTATTATGTTCTTCACACGAAAAAGGTTGTCGTCCATTCATGTGTGACACAAGCTACCGCCACTCAAACTGCTTTGACCAATTTCAGAAAGCATCTTCTGAAATGCAACAGCTGATGGATCAACAAGAAGGAGCTCCTGTCACACCCGCACAAACTGCACCCTCGGGCATTATGGAAGGTGGGTCCAAACCTGCGTTAAAGCTGGTCTGCCCTTTATGTCGTGGGGAGGTGAACGGGTGGATTGTGGTGGAGGCTGCTCGTTTATTTATGAATACCAAATCCAGAAGCTGTGCTAGTGAGACTTGTGACTTTTCAGGGACCTATACTGACCTAAGGAAGCATGCTCGGCTGGTGCACCCACTGGTCAGACCATCTGAAGCTGACCCAGACCGCCAACGGGATTGGAGGCTGTTAGAAAGACAGAGGGACATTGGGGATCTTTTAAGTACTCTTCAATCTTCTATAGGAGATGAGAGGGGCGAAGATAATAGCACTACTGCTTTATCATTTGATGAAGGGGGTTGGATGACTGTTTTTTTCTTGATCAGGGTTTTCAGACCGAGAAGTAGTTCAAGGAGCAGTAGCTGGTCTGGTACACCCCGAGCCAGAGCCCATGTGACCATTAGAAGGAGACCCAGTACGCGGCTCTGGGGCGAGACCCATAATGACGAGCCCAGAGATGATGATAATGAGTCCTCCGACGGGGGTTCTGGTCCACCTGATCTCCTGCAAAACGATGAATCTTGATTCTATTGCAAGAATTATCGCTCTAGCCTGATCTTTTTACTGTGGAGTGCGACTTTATTTCAAGATATGAGATTGGCTTCAGGTGAAAACATGATTTCAGTTCAAAATGATGGATCTTTGGCTCCTTCAGGTGAAGAGTGTCTTGTTGCACGTGGAGCTTGCATACTTTTAAGAGAAAGAGAGCAATATGAAACTGTAATTTTTACTTCAAACTCATATATGATTTGTTTATACATCATCAATCATTGGTTTCATCCATTACTTTCATCCGTCAATTGTTCATCTTATTATGATTCCTTTAAGTTCCTATGTCATACTGTAAAAAAGGAGGGATCCTTAGCGAGAGCAGCCACTCTATCCTCCGGGATAGAGGTGATAAAGGTATGGTTTACACTATTGATATCTCCGCTATGAGTGGAATTATACTTACATATACTCGTGTTTTTTATTTATTTACCTTTTCTATTCTTTTAAGTCGTGTTTTGCTCCAAATTCATGGAATAAAATCAGTTTAAATGTTGTCATTAGTTCAGTTTTTTGTGTACAAATACTATGGCATGTTAAGGTCTATCTATCTGTCATATCAGGGGTAATATAGTCATTTTTAATATCCGTGATATGTATGTGCATAGTACATTAAACTTTGCTGGAGCTTCATCATGATAATCATGTATATGTTCTGGCATTGTAGTATGTATATTTTTTAAGAAAAGCAGAAGTTCATTTACTCAAATCTAGCAAGGATATAGCACAAAACATACAACAAACAGAGAAGCAACATACAACGATTAGAATTTAAAAGTGCATCAACTGGCCCAATCTAGACAATTCATTTTTACCCTATGTTTAATCCATAGAAACCTGAGAATCTTGATCTTGTCCATGATGTTGGCGGTAGATACTGGTTGATTTTGAACAAACATTTGTTTCTTGCTTTTCATGTCCATGATGTTGGCGGTAGATACTGGTTGATTTTCGAACAAACATTTGTTTCTTGCTTTTCATGTGCTTTTCATATTGTGTAACATAATAACATGACAATACAATGTGTAGTCTATTTGAGGGTCCAAGTAGAATGAAAAAAATAAAAGATACTATATATCTTGAGAGTCAAAATAGGCAACCTGTAAAGGGCATGATGGTCATTTTGCTGGCAATATGCGTGCAGAATTCCCACTTGACCCTTCATTTGTGCATATCCATAATGTTCATTTTGTGGAATGATTGGTTGCATGGGTCAGAGATAATGGTTGTATTTAAAAACAGAAAATAATAAATATAAAAAGTATGGTGGTCCAATGGGAAATGAGGTGGAAAAGTGTGATTGAAGGAGGGTCCAGGTGACAAATTAGCAGCATATTCTGCATCATGTTTTTTCTTCCTAACAGTTGAATGTTAGCTGGATTTTTATATTCTTGTTATTATATTCTTTCTAGAAGTGATCGCTGGATTTTTTTAATATATTTTAATGTTTTTTTAATTTGGTATACAGTAAACAAAAATGTTACTCACCCAAGTGAGATGGTTCAGATCTTGTGAATATATCACAGGTGTATTTTTCTACTATAATCTAGTAGTTAAAAATCAAGTGCATATATACTTTGTTTAATGCCATGTTAATTTTCTTGCGGTATATTTTTGTAACTTCCAAACCCCCACTTTAGGTAGTTTCTCATGGCATTTGCATGAAAAATGGTATTTGTAAAGATTTATGTGATACATGAACCGATTATCCTTAAACACGCATACATGTAAACATTTTCTTTTAGTTTTACTTTTTTTATAGTTGGGTAATAACGTAGTCGATCAAGCTTGACTTCCAGGAAATAAAAAGTTTTAGTTTTTATATTATATTTGCGTGCGTGATAAACTTATTTAAAAAATTAAAGACAGTAAGAAATGTGATAAAATCAAAGAAACTACAAAATGTGTTAAAACAAAGAAAGGGTGGATAGTTTCTTTTTGACTTCTTAGAAGATTTGATGCATTTTTCTAGGAAACAACAATAATAATAAGTACAAAATGAAGGATAAGACGTAAATAGATTTACCACAAACACCATGATAATGTGATATGCATCGGTTTTAATGAAGGTTAACTAATTCATTGCAGGTCCACTCTTACTTCTTGATCTCTGATGAAGAGTTATCTTTATGTCGGGTTTTTTTTAACGGTCAACGAAGTTTTATTAAAATGTGGCTAGCAGGACGCTAGAACCACGAAATTAGTACAAACCAAGAACATCCGAAGGTGATAAAAAGATAGTACAATCAAGAAAAAACAAGCACCAATAACAGAGAGTTAACATAAGTGAGAAACACTAAAGGAGCTCCAGGAATCTCTATCAATTGAACTCCAGCCAGCTCTGTCACACCCCAACCTTGACGGCGGAAACGTCGAGGTGTGAGAGTTACGATTGTTCACAGCCACATAACGCTATGTTTAAATGTAAATATTCAAAATAATAGTTTCAAAAGGAATTACAAACATAAGTCTCGAATATGCAATAAGTTCAACATAACATAATATTTTATTTCTTTATCTAGGTCCAAGTCCTAGATTATGCCAGCAACATAAGTTTACTTCAAACTTAGGGGTTTTCCTGAAACATGATAAAAATAAAAGATCAACTAAAAATAGTTGGTGAGTTTCCAAGGTTTTCATACATAATATGAAAAGATTTCAAGTAGCAATTCATGTCATAGGTTATAAGCTAGTAAGGTTATAGAACAAATATCTTTACAATCAAACCTCGACTTGATTACAAGTATATAAGATTGGCTGAGTGTATTTGGTTCCCTAGTGCACAAGCATACGGCTCCTAGGAGTCGGCAGTTCATCGACTTTAGCACCAAATAGGCTTGTCAGGCCCAAAGATCTAAGACGTCGCCAGGCTAGCAATAGTTAAGGATTGTAACAAACTATATATCTCATATAATCACTTACAACACACAAATAACCATGACAAAATATAAAGATGAATTGCAAGTGCTTTACAAGTCTCAAACGTTTATAAGTGTATGATGTATAAGCATCATGTTTCACCCCAAAATAGTGTGAAATAAAGTAAAAAGGGGCAAGGAAAACTCATAAAATAATTTATTGAAAGTGACTATTGAAAGTGATTATGTTTAAATAAAATAATTTATTGGGTTTTGAATGGTAGTTTAAATAAAATAATTTATTTAGTTTGAATATCTTGAAATACATAAAATGAATTTATTGAAAGTGATTATGTTTAGAATTTAATAAATATGTATCAATACTCATAACCGTTTAATTTATTGTTAAAGTGTGGAAAAATAAATAATTAATTTTATTAATTAATTATATGATAATTAATTAAAATATTTAATTATTTAAATAACTGAAAGAAATGAAAATGATTTTGGAGAGGTTTAAATATAAAACTTTTATAAAATTAATTTTGTAACACTTGTAATTTTTATTTATTTAAAACATTTAATAAAATAAATAAAATGTTAAAATAAATTTCAGAAAATAATTAGGTTGTTTTAAAAATTTTTAATGTTCGTAAAAACATTTTTATGATTTTTAGGATTTTTTTCTGAATTTTTAAAGACCTAAAAAGCTTTTAAAAAAATAAGTGTAGGTGCCCGGGATCGAACCCGGGACCTCTTGTTTGACATGGGTGCTTTGAACCAGTGAACCAAAGGGTCGTGGCCGCGTTGGGTTTAGGTTCCATTTGGTTTTAAGCTTCTTCAGCTCATTTCCCCCAAACCCGTATAAACCCTAGTTCGATCTGAGGCCAAATTGAGCACGAATTCGATTCCGATAGTATCTGCAATCATGGGGCTTTTGTTCCCCATGAAAAATCGAGTGTGTGTGTGTGTGTCGAATTACCTATTTGGTTATGAAATGAAGCTGAACTGGTCGAAGAACAGGTCGCGACAACTGTTTGATCGATTGATGCTTCAAACAACGATTATAATCAAATTAAACTTGAGGGAAGCTTTGAATGATAGTCTAGACCAATAGCCCCTTATCAAAATCAGTTAAAATTGATCGGAGATGGGGTTTTGATAGTGTGGCAGGTCGCGATTTAGCAGAGTTCGAATGGTGGTGTTCGTGCGATTTTCGGATGGATTTGGAAGTGGAAATCGATTAGTTGTAGTTTTATAATGGTTTATGTTCGATTAATTCAATTATTATGAAGATTTAGTGCCCGAATTTGCTCCTCGAAATCTCGGTCGAGTGGAGAAAGCAAACGGGGAAGAAGGGGGGTGGGGTTGGGGTGTTTTGTGATTTTACACAAATAGTCCCTGTGGTTTGTAGAAATTAACAACTGCAAATCAATGTTTTGTTTTAGTTTTAAATAATTTACCATTTAACCCCCTGAAGTTTGAATTGTTATCATTTTATGTAAGAGGTTATTAGTTATAAGATTTAATACAACAGATTGGTTATCCAAACCAGTAGATCTACCATTAATACCAGGATTGATTGATTGAATTAGGGTTTTACTGTCATCCAGTTTATCATAGTATGTTCACATAATTGCAAGTAATGAAATAACAATAGAATATCATGATTGAATATTGTATCACATGATTTCCCCAAATAAGAAATTATATAAAAAGGGGATATGAATACTCACATGATTGATGAGATTAGAATCTGGATGTGATAGATTAGACACCAATGATTTCCTTATGATTAACCTAAGGAACGGTGTCTCGAGTTAGAATAATAATGATTTGAGAATTGGGAATGTATTAGGGTTTCCATTGGGTTTTGAATGGTAGTTTAAATAAAATAATTTATTTAGTTTGAATATCTTGAAATACATAAAATGAATTTATTGAAAGTGATTATGTTTAGAATTTAATAAAAATGTATCAATACTCATAACCGTTTGATTTATTGTTAAAGTGTGGAAAAACAAATAATTAATTTTATTAATTAATTATATGATAATTAATTAAAATATTTAATTATTTAAATGACTGAAAGAAATGAAAATGATTTTGGAAAGATTTAAATATAAAACTTTTATAAAATTAATTTTGTAACACTTGTAATTTTTATTTATTTAAAACATTTAATAAAATAAATAAAATATTATGTTATGTTGAACTTATTGCATATTCGAGACTTATGTTTGTAATTCCTTTTGAAACTATTAATTTGAATATTTACATTTAAACATAGCGTTATGTGGCTGTGAACAATCGTAACTCTCACACCTCGACGTTTCCGCCGTCAAGGTTGGGGTGTGACAGATTGGTATCAGAGCCCATAACTATAGGGATTTAGGTTATTAGAAATGGTAACCTAGACTATAGCTCATGCATGAACCTTATAGGGTAATACTTATATTCTTGTAGATACATATAGGGTTTGCATGCTACATAATGCTATGTCTTCTTATGTGCAACTTGATGCCTTAGCATAGGATTGCCTTATGTATGCTTAAACTTAGTTACTTGTCTCCCTAAACTTAACTTTGACTTTTGACTCTCCCCGACAAATGAACTTCCTAAACCTATTCTCAACGACATGTGGAATCTACACTTATCATCGTGGGTTCAATTCCTTAGACTTTATGTCTAGTCTATGAAAATCTTATCAAGGTTTGATTCTATGAGCCAAAGAAATTTGTGTGACACATAGACACCTGTATTCTGGATTTCCTGACAAAAGGCCTTCGGGCTAAGGCAAGCATATCGTATAAATCTCATTGTGAGACCAGTTATGCTTACCTGTGGATTTCTGGGATGAGTGATAAACTATGGTCAATACACAAGTCTCTAAGGCAAATGGGTCAATTTACCTTGACGTGTCAACGATTCCAAATGGTAATGCGTTACCAAATGGAACCATCCTTTTGCATCTTGAAAATTCTTGAATCCTTGAACTGGTTTATCACCAAAGTTTAAATACCTTCTCATTCTTAACCTAAATAATATTCCTGTTAATATTGAACCCATCCTACATTTCAACTCTTACGTTTAAACGCTCAACGTGTAACGTGTAACGGTATTGAACTCAGCGTTTCATGTAACTATTTCTATACCTTGACCAACGTGAACATGGATTTTAATATACCCAAAGATATTGGGAATCTAAACCGTATGGTCTTTAAAACTTTAAACCGTTTCCTATGGTTCTCAAATCTTCTTAAGGATGTGTCCCATAACTAAGAACATGCAATGCTGTAGGAAGAATTCCTACATCTCGGGAAACTTTGCTAATTGAATGTTAACTTTGTTAATTTAAAGTGGTCACTCACCTCAATGATTGAATAAACTAATCATAACTTTGTTACTACTTATAAGTACGCGTGTCTTCAATAAGGTTATGGCTGACCTCATATCTTGAGAAGTCCATATATTCCCTTCGATTGTGAATCGAATGTTCATATCTCATTGTGATGCCGAATCATTTTTGTCCTTGATTTCGTCTTCCCGATTTAAGCCATCCAAGATTTGAACATCATAACAAATCCTGTTACCTTGAACTTTGACCTTAAATTCTGTAAGAATGATTTTCCTTTTGGTTACATTGACGTAACTTGAAATTTTTCGAATTTCTAATTGATATACTTTTTCCTTTCGTTGTTAAGTCAAACCTTGAACCGTCTGGACCCTGGGAGATGCAAGAGTTTGCAAGTCAACCTATGACTAAGAACACTCGTATCACCTAAATGATTCTATCTCATCAAAACAGGGGTGATTCCCTTACTTTGATTAATCTCTATTCGTTTTGATAAATGGTTTCAAATTGTGTGTTTTATGAAATTTCATCCTCTGGATTAGGGTGATTTCCGTATCTTGAGGATTGACTTCAATTATTCTCATTGGAACTTACATTTCATAAATGACATGATCTCACCAAAATAGGATTGAAACCCGTACTTTGGTGACAAATGTTAATCTTTGATTGTTTTCTTGTTATTATGGAGCTCAATCATCAAGATAGACGTGAATTCCATACCTTGATGATAATTTCATTTTTTTATGGATTGTATTCTCTCAAATAAAACGACCTCGTCAAAGTAGGAGTGAATTCTGGATTTTGATGAAGAAGTTCATCTTGTTATATTTTGTTTTTATAAAACATCATCGTTAAGATAGGAGTGATTTCCCTTACCTTAATGGTGAGTTATCTCGTCTTATTTCTGTGGATCCTTAACAATGAGTTGGGATCGAACTTTTTGATTGGTAAGTTAGTGGTCATATCAGGAGTGAAAACCACACCTAGATAACTACTCTCATTTCTTGATCTTCAACTTATCATGGTTATAATCAAGCGACGAGAAGCATGTAGTAACTTGAAGGGTGAAACAATGTTGGTGTTTCGACGTAACAAGCCAAAACATGATCTCTGAACTTGAAAGGAGACCAGATCGCTCTAGGTTAATTTTGATTCCGAGCTTGGAGCATGTAAATTCTTAAATCGATTTCTTTCCCTTTATCTTCATGTTTTGACTCGATCTAGCTACATCGAACCATTTATTCCTTACTTATCAACTTTCATTTTTAGATATCAACAACACCTGATTACGTGATGATAGTCTTCCTAAACAATCTTTTGTCAAATAAAGATATTATCAAATACCTATCTTATTGTATGACGAATTACGTATGCAATCTGCATTTGAAAATTTGTTACCTTGTAAAACATGGTTACAAATACCTTTCTTATTGACACTTCTTGAATCACTTTCGAACCCATAATCTTGGAAATCTTTAAAACTCTAGTTGATTTCGATCAACAACACTCGTTATTATCCTCATTGCGATGTGGATATAAAGGTTCATAAACCTTCGTAACTTGTAGACATGGGTTTGGCATAAAGGAAAAGACGAACTTGGTATGTGTCCAAGTGTCTTACCTTCACATATGACAAGACCTAACCTTCGTGATCCTATGGATCTCCTGTTTAACTTTCCTTTCAACTAAAATGCTTCTTATCTTAGAGGTCATGATGACAATTGGTGCATTATAGACCGATTGGTTAAAAATTCAATTCGACCCATTATCTCACAACGTGGAGAAATTGACCTGTATCTGTTTCAAATATTCGTATACCATGGTATGACGTTAAAACATCGATCGTCATTTTGAACGATAGATTCATTTTCTGATTTTAATAATATTCTTAACCATCGTCGTGAACACATTACAAGATCTTCGCATAGCGTATTATTCTTAGACCAATGGCTGGTCAAAGGAGAAATACATATTCACAAGATATGCGTTAAGATCGTTTCATATGGTGACGTTTGGGATTCTTAAATTCCGACGGCTAACCTTTCTTATCATTGTTGGTCTTTTATTCAAAGAGGAAACATTGGAATAAGTAAATTGTCATAACACCTCTCAAAACATCTCGTATTTCACTGGAAGAGTCAAGTTGGCATATATTATGTCAAGAGACTTGAAGGATTCCCTAGAGTGAAACATCCCATCCGTAATCAAACGTCAATCACAGTCCGTTAGTACACTTATATTTTTGTTCGTTTAAGTTCCATTTTTAATTTTGGGACGAAATTCTTAAAAGTTGGGGAGACTGTAACATCTCGTATTTTACGATAATTAAAAATAATAATAATAAGAATAATAATAAAGATAATAATAATAAATAATAATAATAATAATAATGATAATAATAATAAAGATAATAATAATAATAATAATAATAATAATAATAATAAAGATAATAATAACAATAAAATATTATAATAAAAATAATAATAATAAAGATAATAATAATAATAATAATAATAATAATAATAATAACTTAGAACTAAAGTACAGAGGGTTGTTTTGTCATTTTGAAAACTTTAAATTAAAGTTTAATACATAAAATAATAACATGTGAAAGTTGAGGGACCAAAACTGTAAATAACCCAAACCGCCGCCCTTTCCCTTCTCGCCGGCCACTGCCTCCGATCACCGCTTCTCCAGTGAGCCTCAATACCCCAATTAACATGGATTCAACTCAATTAAACACACCCGACACACCCATGTGGAAGATTCGAACATTTGCCCCGCTTTAATTTGAAAATTTGAATCGATAGTGCGATCCTGTTTCCTTCCCCGCGTGTTCGGCCGCTTTGCATGCCACGATCGCATTAACAATCAATAATAATTCAACTAATCCAACCAAAACAATCATTTAACTATCTGTAACCTATTCCTAGTTTCAATTTCATCCGAAAAATCCCACAACACCTCCATCGAACACCACCTTCCTTTCGGACCTGCAACATGGTCGACAGTGGTCTTCGAGGCATTTAAACTCTAAATTGATTGAGGGCATTGGATTACAAACACATGTTGAAGCTTCATACCAAAAGAATTTGATTATGAACAACTCAATCAGCACGAACTAACTTCCACCCGTGACGACTCGTTCGTAAACCTGAGAGCATCAATTCGAACTCAATAACGTAAGTTTCGCACATCATTGTACTCGTTTTAACATGGGGAAACTAAGCCCTAATATTAGTTTGATTAACATGTCTGAATTGAAGATCAATTTGATGGCAAACGATTCTAGGGTTTATGTGATTTGGGGGAAACTAGGTTAAAGAAGTTAAAAGGAATTAGAACCGAAGTTAACCGCGGCTGGAAGCCATGGTTCACCGGTTCACACCTCACCCTGATGTTCAAGAGGTCCCAGGTTCGAACCCGGGCACCTCATATATTTTTTAAAGGCTTTTTAAGCCTAATTATAATTACAGAAAAATTTTAATAAACATAAAAATGATTTTACAAACTTCTAATATTTTTAAAATCATCTAACTAATTTGCTAGAAATTTATTTATTTTAAACAAATGATACTAATTTTAAATATTGTTTAACTTATTTGCTAATTTGCTATAAAAATATATAATTAGTTCATTTTCTTATAAAATAGATTTTAAACATTATTTAACTTATTAAATCATTACTTGTTCAAATAACAAGTATAAATTATTGTTAAAACGTGCTTATTTTATTTAGCTATGAGACTTTATTATTATAAATGTTGTTTTTATTTCGCGTCTTTATATAAAATACAAATATATTGTTACCAAGAAAATATAATTGATATCCATTTGTTAAATATAAATTTCAAAACCCCAAAAATCCTGAAACCCTAGTTCACGCTAAAACATTAATTATTAAACTTAAACCTTGTAAAAATATATATAATATATATATTTTAGGTGCATTGTGAATGGCTACGTTGGAAGGACGCTTATTATTATTTCTTATAATTATCCAATACATACGTATTTGATCAATGTGAGTATTTCTATACCCCTTTTTCTTATTTTCACACTTTAGGGTAAAACATGTTAACTTATATCATTGCACTTATAAACTTAATCGAGACTTGTAGACTTATGGCAATTTACTTGTGAGTTGTGGTTAGTTGAACTTTTGTGGTTACCATGTTATGGCGTTATATGTACAATCATTAACTATTGCTAGCCCAGCGAAATCATAGATCTATGGGACAGACAACCTATTTGGTGGCCCTAGTGTCGTATTCTTGAGCACTATGGAGATCAAATACACTTAGCTGATCGTATATACTTTTAACGTTAATAAAATATTAACGTCGTTTGATACTTGTAAAACTTTGTCGAGGTTTGATTGTTGCATTGTTCATAACATCCCTAATCACTTTATTCACTAATTTACAACTTGAATTGCCATCTTATAGATACTTATGTATTGAAAACTATGGAATACTCACCAACATTTTTATGTTGACCTTTTATTTTTAACATGTTTCAGGTTACTCTTTGAAGCTTATCACACTTAGGATTGGACTTAGAGAAATAAACGAATGATCTGGATACTTTTATACTTGTATTCTGGATGTATCTTTGTTTGAACATTTACTTGTATT
Organism: Flaveria linearis; assembly: GCA_024085815.1. Classification (NCBI taxonomy): domain Eukaryota; kingdom Viridiplantae; phylum Streptophyta; class Magnoliopsida; order Asterales; family Asteraceae; genus Flaveria; species Flaveria linearis. Next base: position 30,016,059 of record CM044014.1, read on the forward strand.
ATTACAATTGAATCTTGATTAATATATTTGGAACTAATAATAGCGTTATGTGGCTGTGAACAATCGTAACTCTCACACCTCGATGATTCCGCCGTCTAGGTTGGGGTGTGACAAGCTCTTGTTTTAACCCAAAGAAAACTGATGCTTTTGATATCACTTACTGTGACATCCGTCACCAAAGGTCCGTCTATCGACATAATCTGTTAGTTTTGTTGTCGGTCATCCCTCACCCTTATAACCCATCTATGTGGATATTATGCCTGTATGCTTGCTTAGTTATCCTTATATGCATGCTATCGTTGCTTGACTTGTCGTTACCTTAAGACGTTATTCTAAGATTTTCCCCCGTATCGTTAAACGCACTGTTTTTATAAGAACATAATGACACGAATAAAACCATTTTTAAATCATAAATATCATTAACAACATTTTATCATTAATAAAAACAAGACTAATGAATAACGTTTTCAACCGAAACAAAATTTGGGAACCCGGGGGCAAAGTGCGGGGACTAAACTTGACATTTTGAGAAACTAGGGCTGGGTATAAATACTTAGAGACCAGCCCTAGCCCCCCCCCCCATTTACTTCATCTTCTTCCTCTTCACCTCCTTCTCCATTTCTCTCTCTATTTTGCACCAAAAACTGACCCGTTTGTCGCGTTTTCACCGTCAAATCTTGAGCATCATCGTGAATACTCGTTTCTAGCAGGTAGATAACCTCACTTACCTCGTTTTAGCCCGATTTAGCTGCTGCGTTTTAGGGTTTTCTGGTGCTCGGGTTCATCCGAGCACATGAGGTCGTGTGGGCTTGCATGTCGTGTTTTTGAGTGTGCATCTTGTCTAGACAGGTTAGTATATGAGTTCTGGAAGTTCTGGTTGTGTAAAACTCGTGTTCGGGCAGCCAAAGGCCGCCCTGCAACTTCCTGCAGTCGCGACCCCCGTCGACGCGAATGGGATTGTCGCGCGAATGGGGCATGCGACTGGGTGTGTGTGCGACTTGTGTCTGTGCGATTGGGTAAGTCGCGCGGTTGTGTCGCGCGGCTGTCGGTGGGTGCGAATGAATGTGTGTCGCGCGATCGAGTGGGGCGACTGGAGTTGTCGCGCGACAGTGACATGCGAATGTGAAATGTGTGCGATTGTGTGAATCGCACGATCAGAGGCCTGTCGCGCGAAAAAAGGTCCAATCGCGCGAATGAAGTTGATTCGCGCGAAGGGACGTTGAGTCGCGTGACTGGTTGTTGGGTCGTGCGACTGGAGATGCATGGTACGACTGAAAGCTTAGTCGCACGAATGAAGGTTCAATCGTACGAAAGTAGCTAATTCGTATGACTGAAGGTCCACTCGTGCGAATGGAGTGTCAGTCGTGCGTCTGGTCTTGTCGTGTAAATAGAATCATTGTGTGGAGTTTTCCTGTGTGTTGTGTGTGATGCGTGTATGTGTGGTTTCCCCTTTTGAAGTGTCTGGTATTGACGAGGTAACATCAGAAATAATGTCATTGCTCGAATGTCATAGCAATGACGGCTATCTTTAAATGCTTGGACCTACATAAGGTCTGAGGTATGTGTGTCTGCTTGTGTGTATACTACCCACGACCGAACCGGAACTACCCGAATCTTGAACATCATCTTATGCTTTATGATCATTACTAATGCTTATCAGTAACTGTCAATAGGTGTTTGACGGTTCCTAGCATCTTATCCCAGGAAATCTTACGTCGATTGTGCTTATCATCTGTTCAGTGAGTTTCGTGGCCCCTTTTTACGCTTATAAAACCTTTTCGAATATTTTTCTACTTGGGAGAAAAGAATGCTCACTTATTTACTTAATTTCAGGCACCTTCCTTAGTGGAAGTTGGCTGCTATTTATATGAGTAACTTACCTTGCTAAACTTGTTGATTGATACTAAGGATAAATGGATGTCATGTAACTGGTTTAGGTATCATTCTATGTATATCGCGGATGTGGTGGGAATGCTGCGGAGGACCCTATACATAAGCATCCCCGGTATACTAAGAATGTGCTTAAACCGGGTTACATGATGATCCTGACTGATTGCTACTATATGAACTTGATGCTATGTGTTGTGTGATATTACCTGTAAATTGGCTTTGTGGGACTTCTGTGTGGGACCTCTGTGTGGATCTTTCAGTACAACCATTAATTCCAGAAATGGGACCTAAGGACTGGTTTGGTTGTAACATATACGTATGCGCTATGTGGATCTTGCTACGTCATGTGAAACTCATGGAATGCTTACTACTTGTTGGATGCCTTTGACCTTGGATGCTCTCGGCTGTGTGGTTCTTCTGTGTGGTTCCTCTGTGTGGTTCTTCTAAGCCGATCATCCACTACAACCATTAATCCCGGTAATTGGGACCTAAGGATTGGTTTGGTTGTAACCTAAACGTATGCGCTGAGTGGATCTTGCTACGTCGCCTTAAACCTATTGTTATATGGAAAACCTTTTTATATATAACCATTAATCCCGGTAATGGGACCTAAGGATTGGTTTGGTTATAAACTATACGTATGCACTGTGTGGATGTTGCTACGTCATTATAAACTATTTACGCTTTGGAAATGTTATCTTTACAGCCATCAATTCCCGGGTGGAACCGATGAATAGGCTTGGCTGTAGCTATTTATAACAAGTAAAACCGCCTATACATAAGTGTAGTCGCGGTAACTTTTATTAAACTTACTCACTGTTTTCATCTTAACATCTCTTATTACCTAAAACCTGCGAAGCTCACCAACAATTATGTTGACCGTTTTTGAGCATTTCTTTTCAGGTGATCAAGGTAATTGAAGTTCTAGGAGTGCTGCCTTTTAGTGGAGACCCTAGGATGCATTTTTGAGACTGAACATACATTTTGTACATTGTTGCAGTCCACTAAACAATTAACATTCTTTTGAGCACTTGTTCCCGAGTTGTGGGAATTTACATTACAAGTTATCCTTAATGCTTATGTGAACATTATGTTGTGTTTATGGCTATGCTGTCGTGATCTTTGACAATACACGACACAAGTCTCCAATTGTGTTCGGGTGTCGTCATGACACGCTTGTCACCATATTATTATTGCTACTCTATTGCATACCATGTGTTATAACGATCCCGTCTAGCTCGCATTCCCCGTGTTTCCGCTATCAGCGGGGGGTGTGACACTTACCACACGATTCAAGTTAATTGGTCTTCGGTCAAAAACTAGCCGGTTTCTTGCATTCCAGAGGCACCAAATAGAGGAGATGACAATGCTAAGGAGCAATTTCTTCCACTTTTTTGACCCCTTCACATACTTATGGGCCTGTAACAGGTCTGTGACACTGAACGGGAAGAACGGGGAGAAACTGCACCAAGAGGAAATCACCAACCATAGTTCTTGAGCAAAGCTGCAGCCAATAAATAAGTGTTCCACCGTTTCCTCAACCAGATTACAAACCGGACAAAGAGTGGAAGCCACAGGTATATTACGCGCACATAGACTACTCATAACCGGAAGACGATTCAATTCCGCCCTCCAAACTAGCAAAAGAGCTTTAATGGGAACCCAATTACACCATTCCAACACAAAAGAGGGAATCGAACAACCAAAAGATTGCAATCTCCTCTTCAAAACCGCGACCAAGAACCCATCAGAACCGCACCCATCCACCAACCACCGGTCCACGGATGAGGTTAAAGAGATGCCAGCTAACAGCGAGGAAAGTGATGTTAATTCCATGATTTCTTGCTGCCCCGAAGGATTACACGTCCAAATGTACCGGGGAGTACCACTAGGATGCATCCGATCCGCAACTAGACACATTTTGTGTCTCTCCAAGATAAACAGGGACGGGAACCGAAGATAGAAAGGGAATCCCCACACCACAAATCAATCCAAAATAAAATCGATTTCCCATTGCCCGGAACACCCCGGAAAATTGAGTCTAAGTGAATACCTTTAGATAAAAAAGAGGCGGAGATACGTACAATATTTGACCATGGGCCCGAAATGGAGAGCCTTCGCGGTATGAAAGCCCAAGACCTATCACTATGATGAATGGCCCAGATTACCTTCCTCCAAGGAGCGGATTGATCCACTTTGAAACGCCACCACCACTTTGCCAACATTACAAGGTTAGCATATCTTAAGGAACCTAAACCAATGCCATCAAATTCCTTTGAAGATATAACTTTATCCCAAGAGACCCAATTAATTTTAGCCTTCTCCGAGTCCCCACCCCAAAAAAACAACCTCCTAAGGCGGTCAAGTTGGTCGATAACTTGGAGCGGGGCTTTGTATAGAGAGAAATAGTAAGTGGGGAGAGCATTCAAAACCGATTTCAAAAGAGTCACCCTACCCCCCATAGATAATTGCTTAGCCTTCCAACTCGATAACCTGGACTTGAAAGTATCAACAACCAGTTTCCAATGTTTTGCAAGATTCATATTCGCCCCCACTTGAAGACCAAGGTACTTGAAAGGAAAAGAACCAACACCACATCTAAGCGAGTAAGCCATTGATTGTAACTCCGAGAGATCCATACCAACCCCATAAAGACTACTTTTAGACAGATTGACACGAAGGCCAGAGGCAAGATTAAAGCATCAAAGAATACGGCGAAGATTTTTTATATTGGAGACACTCCAATCGCCAATGAAGCCCACATCGTCAGCATATAACAAGTGAGACAAAGGCAGCCCTATGTCGGCGCATTGAAGGCCCCTATAGATTCCAATTTGACAAGCCTTCTTCATTATGGAAGATAATGCCTCCATAGCAATAATAAAAAGAAAAGGTGACAGTGGGTCACCTTGTCTCAAGCCACGAGATAACAAGAATTCTTGAGTCGGTGATCCATTCACCATTACCGAAGCATGGGCAGAGGAAAGTAGACCCCATATCCACTTTCGCCATAATATTGGGAAACCCCATTTGACTCAAGATTGAGTCAAGAAACGGCCAATTTAGGCTGTCAAAGGCCTTTTCAATGTCCACCTTAAACAGAAAACCACTTCGTTTAGACTTCTTAAGCCATGATATTAGTTCATTTAAGATAAGTGGCCCCTCAAGAATGCTTCGTTTTGCAATGAAAGCTGATTATTCAACAGAGATGATCTTATTAAGCACCAATTTAAGCCTTGAAGCTAACACTTTTGACATTAGCTTATTGATGCACCCGATTAAACTAATAGGTCTATAATGCGACAATTCACTCGGATTTTTTATTTTCGGGACAAGAGCAATAAAGGAGGAGGACACACCCGGGGATAGCGACCCAGAGACATAAAACTCCTGAAAAAATCTCAAGAAATCCTGCTCAAAATGACCCCAACAACGTTGGAGAAAGGCAAAATTGAACCCATCCGGGCCGGGGGCACGATTACCATCACACTCCTTAAGGGCCAACTTAATTTCCAGCAGGGAAAAAGGCTTAATTAACTCCGCCCTATCCGAGGCAGAAAGTACAGGAAGAATGGAGCATACAAGCGTCGGCCGATTTTGACGAGGCTCCAAGAATCTTTGAGAAAAATAGTTAAAAACCTGCCCTTTTATTATCGTCGGATTAGACTCCCATGAACCGTTAATAACTAACCCATTAAGCCGATTATGAGCTTTATTGGTATTAACAATACCATGAAAGAATGATAAGTTCTCATCACCCCGAAGGGCCTACCGAGTGCGAGACTTTTGCTTCAGGTCCATATTTTCTACTAGATCATATTCCAAAATTTGGCCCCATATATTCCCTCTTGACTCCACCTCATTCTGAGAAAGGGGCCTCACATCAGCTGTAGCATCCAACAGTGCAAGTTGTGTTTTGAGGTGCATGTACTGTGACTTTCGACTATTATTATCCACCTTCAGCCATTGTTTAATACCATTTTTTATCCATTTTAGCTTAACATAAATGCAAAGGTCACCCGGACCATTAAAGACAAAAGCCCAGCATAAAGCCTCAATCCGATCCATGAACCCGTCCCGATGGAACCATGAATTAAAGAAGCGAAAAGGAGGGGGGCCAAAATCAGTAGCAATTAAGGAGAGTAGAATAGGCTTATGATCAGAGTACCCTTTGCTTAAACCAAAGGCTTTCACATGATGGCCAACGCACCAAATATTCCTTATCAACTAAGAAACGATCTAATTTACTAGCATGTTGGCCATTCTCACTAAAGAAAGTAAAATTAGTACCCCCAAGCGGAACATCAAATAAATCAGCAAGAGAAATGAAATTATTAAAACGATCTGCATTAGCACCAATAAATTCAGAGTTCAATCTCTCGTTTGGAAAGCGAACATCATTAAAATCTCCCATGAACACCCAGATTTCGGGGAGAGAAGCTTTGAGAGATAGAAGGTCCGACCACACACGGTTTCTATCCACTGCATTATTGGGAGCGTATACATTCGCAAGATGTATCCGAACATTTGACGAAGGAATATCCCCAAAGATCACAAGAAATGACCTTCTTTTTGTTGAGAATTGAAACTGAAAATAACTAGGATCCCAGAGACAAACTAGACCACCCGAGAGACCGGAAGATGGAACAAATACATAACCAAATTCAGATTTCCCCCAGAAACACCCCAAATTAAAAGATTCAATAGATTTAAACTTTGATTCTTGTAATGAAACGAAATGCAGACCATAGTTTGTTCTAATACCACGAACCCAGTTGGCTTTAGATACCCCGCCAAGACCCCTGATGTTGAGCGATAAACAATTCATTGAGCCCTTTGAATAACTCCTTCACCAGCAACCTCCTCCTCGATCTGACCCTAAAAACCATCCAGATTAAAGCCCACAAGGGTCCCGATTTCAATGGTGTCCCGAACTTCAACCAGCACCGAATCACTTAATTGAGAAGAATACATAGGGGGAGGAGAAACAGGCTGCCGCAATTGGGGATTGAGAGCATCTGCCAAATTCGCCTCAGGAGGAGCCGTCACCATCTCCGTATTACCAAGCGGGTCTTCAATTTCATGAGCGCTCCTTGAAACCTCATGTATAACACTGGCCCCAGCTTGGCATTGGGAAGTGATATCAGGGATAACACTAGCATCAACATGAAAAGATCTATTCAGGTCAATGGAGTCGGAAGCCCAATCCGAATTAGGAGGGGAAACAGAACTGGGCTGGGAAGAAGACGGGCTTGCCAGCTGAGGGCTTCTAAGACGGGCCCGCTTTCTAGACTTAGGGGGGAAGAAAACCTAATATCAAACCCAGCTATAGAACAAACATAATTCCCAGCAGCCCTACCTACCGAATTATTCAAGTCCCCATGCAGAGACGAATTAGAGCATCCATGCAAGGGACCTTTAGAATTCCCATGCGGCTGATCCCTTGGCCTTTCATTATCTTCACTAACGTTCCGACGACCCCCATTTTCACCAGCAGCCTCTGACCGGATTTCACCATCCTCGTAGCAAAAGGAGGGTTTCCAGGCTATCACATCCTCCACCACCCAAACTTTATGTTGATTGTTCCCCCATGTAATAGTAATTTCCTCATCAATTCGACTCCCATTCCGTAAGAACCGTGCACGTTCCATGAGAATTATCGTCACATCCCCATGAAAAACCGGACTGTAGGATTTTAGAACCGAACACATGACCGATAGCTTCATATGTAGAAGAATCCCTGAGGTTGAATGGCACACCCCATATTTTAAAAGTCACTACCCGATCGAACTTGAAATCATCACCAAGCCAAAGCATAGCAGTAGCATAATCCTTTTTCCATAATGATTCACATATAGAGATAAAAGACATAGCAATGCCTTTATCCTTAAACACAATTAGGACTTTTAAACCGCCCACATACGATATAGCAGTATTCAAAAAACCTTCAGCGATGAGGACTTGATTAATCTTATTAATAGCCTCAAGAGATGCAGCCTCAACGAGCACCGAGCGGCCACGAACACTATGCAGAAATGGACTGTGGACAGAAGGCACTTGGATTGATCTAGGCCGAAACATTACTTTAGATTGACCCGTACAGATATCCCGATAAGAAATACCACCAACTCTCTGCGAATGAACCTGCTGCACCCCCGAAGGGTGACGAGGGGCACCCCCCCATGCAGGCATGCTTGATGATTTCGGTGGAAAAGAATAGTTACCAAAACCTGCTGCACCCTCGAAGGCATGCTTGATGGGATTGCGGTTCCTGTCGAACTTTGCCAGATTCACGCTAAGCACAGCTCCATTACATTTGACAGAGGATAAAGAAGCCTCAAACTCATAAGGATTGGATATCCCCTTAAATTTTATAAAACCGAATCCATTACTGCTTTTGTCCTTTCTTCTCGACACAAAAGAATCACAAATGTTACCAAAACCTTCAAATAGCCTCCACAACTTATTATTTGAACAGCCATTCGGAATGTTTGAAACAAAGAATGTGGTAACAGAAGGATCAGAAGAGATACGTTCGAAGTATGACGGCTGCTTTTTCTTTCTATGATGCACGTCATTCCATCCATCCTCCTGAGCTTTGCTACCAGAAGCTCGACGGTCGCGAAGCACCATTAGAGAGAAGCTTTTTCTATATCAAATGTCGGTAAACACAAAAGACTAAACCATTACAAACTTCTAATATTAGGTTGTAGTCAACGAAAAAATGTATGTAAAAAACTAGAGTGGGTGAATATGTTTTCTTATAAATTTCTTATTAATTTGATATTCACATGTTATATGTTAATAATAAACCAGTGAACTTCTCTCGTGCTCCGCGGCGGTGATTTCCTATGTAGTTCTACTGACACATTAAGATGATTTTACGAATAAAATTTTTACTGAACTGTCATAATTTATAAATTATTGTATTATATAAGGTAAAGTAATGAAAAGGGTAGATTAACATAACGTTGTTTGTAACTGGAATTAATTGTTATATGTACAACTCGCCTTTATATGTTAAGATTTCTATACGAAATACAATCACACTCTTATCTTAAAATTGTTACATAGGAATGCTATGCAAATATAATCACAATCTTATCCTAAAATTTGTTACATATACAATCATTTATTATGTTCAACCATGAAGAAAATCTATCGGTATTGGGAAAAAACAAAAAAGATTGTTTGAGGCTAAGAATCGATGAGCCCTTATGATTGCAAATGAATAATATGAGAATGAAAAACGAAGTCGCATCAACATCATAGTTGTCATGCCAACCAATGAACGTCTTTTGTCATCATTTCAACCTCTCAAACTCGAACAAAAGAACTATATATCAACCTTTGCAAATCATTGAGGTAACAAATAACTCGTGTAATCATCATAGCGTTCTATTTATTCTTACTTTTAACCGAATGAAACTACACAATCAACTATTATCATATGATTTCATGACCCGGAAGGGCTAGCCTATCATCACAACCATTAATGGCTAAATATTTTAAACTTCACACACACCGACAATGAACAAACCACAGGTAAAGAATATCTCAGAAGGGCTATGGTTTATCGTCATCGAATAACTATGTACAACACCATCCATCTTTTTCATGCTCAGAAAATGCAAGGGTTTACATCTGATACAAACCCAAAAGGTGAACCATCACAACCTCAAAGCACCCACAAGAAGTATGACTTACACCCAGCATTGTCCTATGATACTTACACCCAGCATTGTCCTATGATCGATTCAATCACTTCTCAGATGAAGCAAAACTCACCATTATCGAGTTGGCAACAGAAACATAGCAAGCACATACAAAATTAGGTTTATACCCACATCATCATATCACATATTCAAGTATCTCTAAGATATCATGCAGGTGACGTTAGAAACTAATTGACGAACTCAAAAAAAAGGTTTACAGCCATCACTGTGAATGCACGAAGCCAAACGCTTCTTAAACGCGCATAGACACACCATCATCAAGTCAAAAATGGAAAGAAAATAACCATCTCAAATATTCAAAATCAAACAGATTTCAGATGCGCCTAGGCGCACCATCATCGAGTCAAAAGAACAAATGAATACATGTTAATCAGAACCCTAATCAAGCACAAACATAGATAGTCCACATACGACAGTGAGAAAAACACAATAGCACCGACACCATCAACATCAAGTAGCCCGTGTCAACAAATGAATACAGGTTAATCGGAACCCTAATCGAACGTAAACGGGATAGTCGAAGGATGACAACAAGAAATACAGAACATCATTGGGACAGAGCTGAAAGCAAAACCTCCCACAGACACCTATGACCTCCGTTTTCCAATCAAACAAAGCAATGAAGGGGAAAATATGAGGATAAGGGTTATGTCATTATGTAGAGAGAGGCACAAAGACAATAGCGAGAAACAAATACACGTGACTCATGAGGTTGGACGCCGAGATAAACACGCATGGCCTAGAACAGCACTGTGTGGCCCATGACAATGAGTCATCAAGGAAAAGTGTGGTGAATAAAACACCCCTTACAAATTATGCAGGGTTAATAACACAAGTATGAAAATAGTTTAAGTGAATATTAACATTCATTTTGTGTTCTATTCATGCTCTTCAGTCGAATGCCGTCCTCACTAATAGTTCCTCTAAAAGTGTAGGGATCGATACACAAACTTCTCACTAATGAAGACAATGATGACATATCACCATTCCAAGGAAGTGATCTCGTCCTTCGTCTTCCTACCATTCAAGTCAAGCTAACTTGGTTTGTACACGAGCTGCTTTCGAGCTAACTTTTTCGAGCTTTTTTTAGCTTCAAATTATTTAACACAAAACCCTAAATTGACTGCTTTTATTTATTTTCTTTTATCAGCAATTTAAGAGACAAATGATAAATTAAAGTTTAAAAGGAAGCAACTTTTGGTATACGTGAGATTCTATCAAACAAAATCATACGTGTTGGTTCATTTTCATTTCTGATTTTCATTTCTTTTATAAACGGACATTTGATTTGTTTGTATGATATGTTTTTAACATAGTCAAGTCACACACACTCGAATCCTACTCTTAAATCTATATGCATGATTTAAATATCATCTCAACTCATTCAGCTAAATAAAACATGTCAAATAACACCAATACAAACCCGAACCAGATAGAGATGTTTGTTTAACCAATTACCAACTTCTAAGACGTTACTGATCGCCCTGTTTTACACGAGTCTACTCAAAATGTTGTAACTTACGGGATATATATTCTACGATTTGAATGTTCATTTATATATTGCAGCTAGCTCTGACCCAGGTCTAATAGAAGATGAAGCTAATATCATACCAGAAATGCAGGTAACAGGATAAGTATGGTCCAGTCTTAAGTTATGCACCATACATTTTCGAACTAAAACATTCTCAACCTGATGATTGAAGTTACAATTTACCTTCCAGCTCGAGTTTTGAAGTTAGCCACGAACAAACCTCGTCCATCTCTTCAGGAATCGTGTAATGGCCAAGCCTGCGTGTACACGAGCGTTAATTTGCAAATAAAATAAAGCAACACAAATTCTTTTACATAGTAAAGGAAGATCATGTACGAGTCATAGGTTTTGAATGTCAGGTTTTTGAAGCCAGTTGAAGATAGTTTCTGGGCCGACTTCTCCCCAAAACGAAAGCGAACCACATCATCAGCTGGCATCATGTAGCAGGAAATATAATAAGAGATAGATGTACAAAATAACAAGCTGGAAGAAAGATGTTCTTGTCTTGGTCCATTTTAGCATGGCCTCATTACGCCGATGGCCCATGTTTGACCAACTATGATACAACTACAGATGTTTGACCGGGCCTGCAGTTCCTCTGAATATGTTTAATTGTTTGTTAAATACTTCAAATAATGTGTTCCAATAATGAAAGATGAAAATAATCTTGTAAATCAATGGTATCAGCAGGTTGAAAGATAATAATGAGCAAATAGGTCAGAATGACGTATTGGTGGTCGAACAGATGTGAGAATTCACAAAGGCAACTTTCAGATTCCACAATTCACCTTTTTGAAAGCAACATAGTATTGTCAAATGTATTTGGATTTCGAAAACACAATAGAGACCACAACATATACCCCTCACAGACCCTGCTCTTCAGCGGGATACACTGGGTATGTTTGTTTGTTTGTTTTTAATAGAGATCACAACATAATCTAAATTTAAACAAACTGAAAAGGGTACCAACTGATGCCTCAACTAAGAGAATGTAAGATAAAAAGCGTTTACCTTTGCCATGACACAGCAAAATAGGCAAAGATGAAGCACGATTTGCAGCTTCCTCCCCTTCAACCTTCTTACTCAGGTCTCTATAAAAGTTAAGAGCATATATTATTTTTCTAAGAAAAATGAAATACATCTGTAGGAAATATATGAACAAAGAAAGTAGTCAAACTTTGCACATGGAAGCCAACCACTAAGGCCAACAACAGCATCCAAATGAGTAGAGTATGCATTGCCATTTCCAAACTTCCCATGGGTAAAACAACTTGCAGAGTATAGAGCAGTTGCGGCCCCCATACTAAATCCTCCTACACCAAGTTTGACTGCAAAATCAAAGTGTAAATAATAAGAATTAACCAAAACCACAAAAACCAAAATAAGGTATCCCCCCCTCAGAAAGACAGGCTTCTTGTTTAAACCATTAATTAATTTATTAGATAAATATGGGCAATATACATGAATAAAAAGTTTTAAACATGTGAATCACAAAAAAAAAAAAAAAAAAAAAATCAACACACAATAAAAATAGAGCTCTTAAAATGTTTGATCACTAGTTTAACATTTAGAAAGTAGTGCTAGCTTGAGGCTTACTATTAGGAGGCTCAGTAGATAGCAGACTTAAAACATGTGCTGCTGAAGCATCCATCCCTTCTTCATCTTGATGTGCATCTTCAGACAAGTCGCTTACATCAAACCCTATAATTGATGACACCGACCTTAATATTACATTATTGTCAAAGACTTAACATTTCAGTTGACAAATAAAACACTAACAAACGAGGTTAATATCAAAGCACACCACCCATAAGAAAACAACGTCACATTAGGACATAAAATTACAAATAAATAAACGTTACAAAGCACTTAAACGTACATGCAGTCGTCGGAAAGCCACCAAATAAGGTTAATGGTTGAGCAGGTGATGTAGGGCATATCCATTTGATCTACAGAACATGTAGGAAAGTATGACATTCTATGGAATTAATAATGAGAAAAGGATATCCTTTGTGTATTGAGAAACATCAATGTTTTCTGTATTGTGGTTTTTGCTACAACAAAATCAGAAAGCAGTTAGCAAAAAATTTTTCTTTCTTATAAAAAGAAGATGACAATGTCAATCAAGAGTTATGGTTTCGTTTTACTGATTTATAAAAGCTTAATTTTATAAAATCAATTAGCTATGCATGTTTTCTATAAACCACTCACATGTCAATATCAAGTTTATAAATTACATTTTTGAGATGTGCAAAAAGGTTTGTTCCTACTCCAAACGAATAACCTTGATACTATTTTGTTTTCTATCAATCTTTCACCTTTTAAAAATGCAAACAGCAAAACAGAAAACAGAGGTGTTGCTGAACAAGGCGTTAGTGGTGTTCTTTAACAATCTACAGTAGATGTACCCTTACATTTGGAAGAGGAAGGGTCTCCAAGAGCTGTGACCAGCTGCCAAAAGAAAATAAATATGAAAAGACAAAATACGGGTCTCAGTTGCTATAAACTGATAATTTAATGTAGATACAGAAGTAAATGTTAAAATATTGTATGCAGTTAAATTCACTCTTCAGAAGACGAGTATAAGCTGAAAGCAATAAACTAATTCAATAATTCGTAGTACCATATTCTAGCATGTAAACTTAAAGCATACTTATGTGAGGATTTCAAATTCTTGTAAGGGTATGCTGGTAGGATGGGATAAATGAATATGAGAGCATATGTTTATCATTATTTGAGGTAAAAAAATCAGTTTATTATTACCAAGCCTCATCCTAACCTGGCTGAAAACAATGAATATTCTGTGTATTTTCAATATCTCAAGCAATGAAGTACATGAGACTATTTATAGAGATACATGGTAGATTCTAGAGTCTTTAACTAACTCAACAAACTCTAACAACTCAACCAACTCTAACAAGAATAAGCACATGCTAAAATATCTCAAATATAAGCACATGACTAATATGCCCCCTCAAGCTAACCGGGGAGGAGACACGTGTAGCTTGGATCGAAGAAAGTCAAACCGAGAGGATGATAATCCTTTAGTTAACAAATTAGCAAGCTGAGAAGCTGTGGGCACATAACGAACACTCAACATTTGCTGCAAAACCATATCACGAATGAAATGAAGATCAATCTCAATATGCTTGGTACGCTGATGAAATACGGGGTTAACCGCTAAATATGTAGCACCAGTATTATCACACCACAAGGTTGGAGAATGTAACTGTGAAATATGTAGCTCCTGTAATAAGGACAAAATCCAACGAATCTCACAAGCAGCATGTGCAAGTGCACGATATTCAGCCTCAGTGCTAGATCTAGCAACATTATGTTGCTTCTTGGAACTCCAACTGATGAGATTGGGACCAAGAAAGATACAAAACCCAGTAGTAGAGCGACGATCATCGGGGCAACCGGCCCAATCAGCATCAGAATATCCATGAAGATCAAAACTATCAGTCTTATGGATATTTAAGCCATGAGAAGTAGAACCACGAAGATAGCGCAAGATACGCTTAACAGCAATCCAATGACGATCAATAGGAGTCTGTAAAAACTGAGACACCTTGCTAACAACATAAGCAATCTTTGGACGAGTCAGGACAAGATACTGCAAAGCCCCAACAGTACTACGATACAGGGTAGGATCCTGCAACGGAACTCCTGAATAACGAGAAAGCTGACGGCCAGAAGCAACAGGAGTAGATAAGGAGCGACACCGGGCTAAACCAGTCCGCTGCAGCAAATCAAGTAAGTAGCGCTGCTGACATAAATGAAGGCCATCATCACTACAAGAAGCCTCTACGCCCAAAAAATAGGATAAAGTACCCAAATCCTTAAGGGCAAACTGAGCATGTAGGCGAGTAATCAGAGTAGAGACAAACTCTAAAGAAGTACCGGTAATAATAATATCATCAACATATACCAGAATATAACAGGTAGTACCATCATGCTGATAGACAAACAAGGAAGTATCAGAGATACACTGAGAAAACCCACTAGATAAAAGAGCGGAAGAGAGCTTAGAAAACCAAGCTCGAGGTGCCTGTTTAAGGCCATAGAGTGCCTTTCGGAGAAGACAGACATGATGAGGACGAGTAGAGTCAACAAAACCAGGTGGTTGAGACATATAAACTGTCTCGGATAAGTCACCATGTAGAAATGCATTGTTGACATCAACTTGGCGAATCGTCCATCCACGAGAAAAGGCAACAGATAAAACAAGGCGAACGGTAGTGGGTTTAACCACAGGACTGAAGGTTTCGGTATAATCAATCCCTTCAGTCTGATGAAAGCCCTTGGCAACAAGTCGAGCTTTATAACGACTAATAGAACCATCATGATTATGTTTAATCCTGTAAACCCATTTACAACCAACAATATTGGCAGAAGAAGGAGGAACAACAAGATCCCATGTATGGTTGGAATGCAAGGCATCAATCTCAGTACGCATAGCATCCCACCAAACAGAGTGGTGCTGAGCCTGGGAGAAAGAGGAAGGCTCAGAAGAAGGAGCAGTGGTGGTATGAAAAAGAACATGATCTGGGAACTGTTTGAGCTGACGAGTATGATCACGAGATCTAGTAATCATAGGGTGAGAAGGAAGAGAAGAAGAAGGAACAGAACTGGAAGATGATGACAATGGAATAGTAGATGAGGATGAACTAGAATCGGAAGAGGGAGTATAAGATGGAGGTGGAATAAAGAAATCAGATAAAAGGAGAGAAATCAGAGGAGGAAGGAGAAGATAAGGAAGTGGGAATATCAAATACTGTCTCATAAAAGACAACATGACGAGAGATAATAGTGCGGGAAGTAACAGGGTCATAACAAAGATAACCTTTGTGACTAGGTGCATAACCCACAAAAATACAAGGAGTGGATTTATTTAGGTGAAAGTTTATCCGGTCTTGTGTCACCAAGAAACGGATAGCACAAGCACCCAAATGTACGAAGAAGAGAGTAATCAGGAGATGTCCCAAATAAGACATCATAAGGTGTAGAATAATGAAGAACCGGCGTGGGCAACCGATTAATAAGAAAGGCAGCAATAGCATAGGCATCATACCAAAATTTCTTTGGTAGCCGAGCATGAAACAACAAAACACGAGCAACTTCAGATAAGTGGCGATTCTTGCGTTCAGCCACCCCATTTTGTTGGGGTGTATGAGGACTAGAAATCCGATATGCAATGCCGGCCTCAGCAAGATATTGTGCCATAGCACCATGAATCAACTCTGGTGCACCATCACATTGAAGATGCTTGATGGTGCATGAAAAGAGATTTTCAACCAAGGGTCGAAAATGACGAAAACAATCCACAGCCTGAGAACGGGATGTCAACGGATAGATCCATGTAAATCGACTAAAATCATCAATAAATGTGATAAAGTAACGATATCCCGAACGAGATAAAACTGGGGAAGGACCCCAAATATCACAATGAATGACATATAAAGGAACAGTAGAATGGGATACAATAGAATGAAAAGGTAATCTACTAGATTTAGAAATAGAACATGAATTACACGGATTATTTGAAACAGAATGAGACAAAGACAAAACGTGAAGCCTAGACAATACAGCATCTGAAGGATGACCCAAACGAGAATGCCAAAGCTCACGAGAAGTAGAAAATGTGGCATGGAGAGAGTACAGCTGACGAGGACTAGCTCGCATGTGGTGGAGGAGCTGCCCGGCGTGAGTCAGTATAGACAAACCAAACTGTGAGAATAGTACAGAAATAGGATGATCAAGTACAAGCTGTGTGATAGAAAGCAAGTTCTTGGCAAGGCCAGGAACAACAAGAACATAACGAAGTAACAAGGTATACGTAGATAATCGAAGATAGGAAAAACCAATATGAGAAGTAGAGAGAGATGTACCATTACTAACCACAACACGTTCAGTTCCATTATATGGAACTATACCAAATACAATGGATGGATCAGAGGTCATATGCGCAGTGGCACCGGAGTCTGGTATCCATGACTCAACAGTCTGACAAGTGTCGAAAAGATCCGCATGAAGTCCAAATTGTGATGAGGCAGGAGCATGACTGGAGGCCCAAGACTGAAAATGGCCAGGCCCAAAAGAAGGACTAGCACCAGATCCAAAAGAGGATCCAAAACCAGCAGCAGGCCCAGAGAATCCAGTATGAGGCCCAGCAGGTGAGAAGCCTGATGTAGAACTGGACATAGGGCCAGAAAATCCAGGATTAGGGGCCAAGATGCCCGCATGCGGCCCAATTGAAGAAACTGGTCCAACAGCTCGAGTGAAATCTGCAAAGGTGTGCCCTAGATCATTCATGTGAGCATCAGCCATATGGGCAGTGAATCGACCGGACCACGGTACACCACCACGAGCACCACTGCGACCACGGTTACCACCATGACGACCACCTCCTCCTCGATAGCGATTTCCACGCCAAGCGACGCCACTAGACCGACCACCATGCGCCTGATTTTGTGAAGTTTCAGGCGATGAATATCGGAAGTAGCAATCAGACGCTTTGTGACCTGATTTTGCACAGATCTGACATGTAACTGATTTCAAAGAATCAACATGAGGTGGATTTAGCGTAGAAGCATTCATCGCAGAAATTAGTGGCTGTACAGTGGACTGTCGTTGCTTCAATCGGACTTCATAAGTAAGAAGTTTAGATCGTAATTGAGAAAAGGTAAGTGTCTTATCTTGATTTTCGATGTTCATAACGAAATTCTCATAATCTGGATTCAATCCTTGAAGGATTTGTAAGACCAATAGATCATCAGTTATTGGATCACCGATTGCATTCAAGGAGTCAACGATTTCCTTTGCTTCGTTTAGAAACTCGATAATGGATTTAGTGCTCTGTTTCAGAAGATGAAACTAAGTTCGAAGCTGTGATTGCTTAGCAAACACAGTTTGAACAAAAGAATCTTCAATAGTCTTCCACAATGTTGCTGCAGAAGTTGAATTTCGAGCTAAATGAACGATTGAAGGTGATAGAGTTGCAGTGAGTAAAGCTTGAACATAACCGTCACTTTTATCCCATGCTTCTTTATCTGGTGAATCAGATTCAGGAGCTGTATCGGACTTTAAGAACTTCAGCAAACCTAATGTTTTCAATACTGTGACAATCTGATGTTTCCAATTAAGGTAATTGTTATCATCAAGCTTTATTGAGAGGAAATTAGCAATGTTAGGGAGAGAGTTGAAAGGATTCCCAGTAGTATTTACTGAGTTTATCGAGGAAGATGAAGAAGAGGATGTGGAGGATGACATTGGAAAGAAGAAGATAAGATAGATCAGAGGCTTTGGCGGAGATTATGATCGGAATAGTAAGAGCTGCCGGAAAACTCGCCGGAGCTCTCAGAGCAGAGCTCTGATACCATGAAAACAATGAATATTCTATGTATTTTCAATATCTCAAGCAATGAAGTACATGAGACTATTTATAGAGATACATGGTAGATTCTAGAGTCTTTAACTAACTCAACAAACTCTAACAACTCAACCAACTCTAACAAGAATAAGTACATGCTAAAATATCTCAAATATAAGCACATGACTAATACTGGCCACAAGATGCGTGGCAAAAATATAGGTAAGGAATTGCAACTCACACAAAAACTATTCTAGTAGGGGTGTGCATAGGCCAGTTTAGAGCTCAAATCTAACCAAAACCAAAATTTCAGTTTACAGTTTTAAAAAAACTGATCCCTTTTTTTGATTTGCAGTCTTAGGTTTTGCGTATGGGTTCGGATCAGTTATGGGTTGGTTTCGGTTTATATTTGGGCTTGAAATGCTTGGCCTGAAATAAATTGACCAAGATAATAAATTTGGGCCTAAAATTTCTGTTAACCACTTACTGATCATTACACATTTGGGCAATTGGGCCTGAATTTTTTAGGCTTTACCAACAATATATTACTTAACATTCAAAAAAAGTAATATAATCCATAAATCCACCTCCAAACATTCAAACAAGTTCGGTGCAGTTCAGTTCCAGGTTTGGTGCTGTTCAATTTTGGAACAAGATATAACCGAAACAAGACAATGTTTGCCTGATGATGATGAGTGCATAACAAAAGATAAAAAAGGTAATGTAAAAAATAAATAAATTACCTTAAACCATTATCACCGAGGCCATGCAACCAGACAATGGTTGCCTGGTGTTTGCCTTTAGGTTTCACCACATACGTCCGTCCAAACTCAAATGCCCTTCTGGCAGCTCTACCACCTTTGATAGAAACATAATCAATGTTGTAGCTGATTATAAGCTGGTAGAGGCACGTCACGCAACATATCATGAGGGGAAAACTAACCAGTACCAATAGAAGGGCCGCTGAAGCTCATATTAGTGATCACAGAAATGCAGCCAGCTATGGTAACCACCACGAAAATAACCTGCGATGAACAAACCCTAGATATCGACTTCATCTTCAATACAACCCATGTGTCAGGAGAAACCAATTCTAAGATGTACACAAGTAAAGGAATATCCTTGTAATACATGAAATTACTCGAAGAAGCATGTTTATTTTACTTTCAAAACACAATGATTACCACAATGCAATTACTAAATCTCTTATCTTGTTGAACTTTATTATCAGACAAAATAAAATAAAAATCAAGATCCAATTTAACACTACTACATCTAAAATAAACAAACAAACAAACAAACATAACCAGTAAAGTCCCACTCAATAAGGGCTAGTCTTAACACTAGTACATCTGTCACTCCAAAGACATGATTGATAAATATGAATTGTATAGAAAATCTTGAATCCAAAACCTATATATACTCATTCAGATTCAGAGAAGAAGAAAGGTGTTATGTAAAATTATATATATGGTACAAATATAACCACTAACAAGCTTTGAAATCTTTAAAATTACTACATACAGAGGCGGCATTGATTATCCTGAAAACTCAAACTAATATTATATGTTCTAGATAAGCAATTTACTTTCTTCAAGTAAAGTAACAGTACCAATTAGAAAGCTCACATCCACTTGCAAAACCAATTGCAAACCTAAAACACCATCTGGCACTTAAAGTACATATACACACTCCCTGTAACAAAAATCACAAAAAAACTTGACTAAGCATTAGAGATACAGTTTATAGTTTGACTAAAATCATTGTCTTCAAAAAGCAGTAAACTTAGAAAACCATCTGAGAGAACAGATGATTCTTTTGAGCACTTATAACAATAACATATGAACAGATGAACAAATTTTGTAGATTTAGCTAGAAATTTTTCCAACAAAACAGAATTTGCAAATTTATGGACATCCCAAAACATAAAATCTTGCAATTTCAAAGGAGTGGGAGAGTATAACCAGAAAACATAATAGCCCTCCTTCCTTAATTAGAAAGCCATCATCTTTAAAAACCTAACAATTTCCTCTCTATAAAAAAGCTTATCCTCATCTCATCCATTTTGTGAAGAAAAACTTACCAAACTTTCAAAGAGACTAAAACAAACAAACAAACAAACGTACCCAGTAAATCCCACTCAAGAGCAGGGTCTGGGAGGGGTAGGTGAGGGGTAGGTGAGG
The DNA here is from genome assembly GCA_024085815.1 of Flaveria linearis. NCBI lineage: Eukaryota > Viridiplantae > Streptophyta > Magnoliopsida > Asterales > Asteraceae > Flaveria > Flaveria linearis. Next base: position 30,036,771 of record CM044014.1, read on the forward strand.
GGTAGGTGGTGGCGAGTCTTTCCTCTATCTTGGGAGATAGAGAGACGGCTTCCGGAGAGACCCCCGACTCACAAACGAAATCAAATAACAATCACAATCATAATAAACGGCAGACAACACACAGGTATAAGTCCTATAGAAACATAGAAAGTGTGTACAACAAATAAGCAGGAAGAATCACGGCAGATTAAGGAAAACAGGGGCCCGCAACAAGTCTACATCTACCCTTCCCACCCACAGGTCCAACTAAAAGTCCTTAATTTTAATTCTACGCCTCCACTCACTCCTATCCTCGATCATTTGCTCAGAGAGGTGCAGGTCTATCATATCTCGCCTAATTATGTCGTCCCAAGTCAGCCTAGTCTACCTCTACTCCTCCTTCTCTCCCACCACGTTGATGTTCTCTGCTGCTTACGTGCCCAAACCATCTTAATCTTCCCTCTCGTATTTTACGTGTGATACAAGCAATCTGTAGCTCTGTCGAAATACGTCGTTTATTATTCGATCCAATCTTGTGTGTCCACCCATCCAAGTCAAAGAGACTGTAATCTCAAAATTAAATCAGTAACAATTAACAAACTGCTTCATTTCGTTAATTACGTAAAAGTTATTAAAAGTGTAACGTTATCATTGCTAAACGCATACATATATCATTGATACCGAAAATCAACAATCATACATAAGTACATAATAAATTGCATGAATAATCGTTAGATCTACAGGGGATTGGGGGTTTAAAGAGATAAGTGAGTACCTACAGATGGCACAACCAACGGAGACACCAAGGAGAACTCTCTGGTGTGTGTTTGTTCAGTAGAAGTCGCGAGTCTTGAAGGGGATATTTCTTCTATAAAAAATTAAAAATAAACCACTTATATTCACTAGTCACTATGGCTAGGGGTGAGCAAAATACGGGCTAAACCGAAAACCGGACCAAAAAACCAAAGACCGGACCGGCTCAACCTAATCTAAATACATATAGTCTGGTCCCCGGTACTAAGTTTTAAGCTATTTCGGTCCTTAGTCCGGGTCAGTTCGGGCCCAATGAAAACCCGTATTACCCGAAAAGACTAATTAATTATATATAAGAAAAACCCTAAATACTTAATACATAAGCATGTGGGTTGTGTGGTAAAATAGCGAATGACGGTAATTGACTTCTTGAAAAAATGATTATCGTCCACCCTCCTTTCGTTGTTGTTGTTTAGTTATCTTCTCATCATTGTTGCTAAAATTAACGTGGTTATCTTTTCTTAGAAATCCGAGTAAATTACAAATATTGCCCTTTAAGTATTACTAAAATTACGGATCTTATCCTTAAACTTTGATAATTACACTGAATGTCCTTTATTTGAAAATTTGTCACACTTTCCGTACTTTTCACTAAAATTGAAATTAAATATTTCTGTTAAATTTATGATAAATGGCATCTTTATCATTCTCTTTTAAAGAACAAAATATGTAACTTATACTAATCATATATTTTTTTTCTTTTATTTATTTACTTACTTTTATTTTTTCTTTTTGTCTCGTCACTTTTATTTTACAAGTTATCTTAAATATAACTAATAAATTAATTTTAATTGTAAAAAATTAATTTTATTTATTGATTTTAATATATTACAATTTTTTTATTTGTTAAATTTAGTTAGGTACTTTTCTGCTAGAACAAATAAAATTTAAAGAACACCTAATCATTTTTCTAAAAATAAAAATTACATAAACTAAAATTATAATTTACAAAAATTCATAAAACATAAACTAAAACATACATGAGTTTAAATAAAAGCGATTAATGAAAAATTTAAAGAACACCTAATAGTTTTTCACTAACAATATTATTTTGTTTCTTTATATTTTTATTAACTTTACTTAACTTTTCTTTCTTTCTCTCTTATAAACATTTTTATTTTATAAACTTATCTTAAATATAATTAAATTAATTTAAATATTTTCTTAAATTCAAATTTTATTTATAGATTATTAAATTATCTAAAGTTTTTATTTGTTTACTTTAGTTATTTCACACTAGTGAAAAATTAAACTAGTAATCGGTTTGTTACACCGTTGCTTTTTAACCCTTTTGCTATAAAAATTTCAACTATATCAAACAACTTGTTTTACGTACTATATTAGAACCTATCGAATATCATATGAAATTGGACCATGACTTTTTATTTTATTTAGTTGTAATTATTATGTGTTAGGTTTTATATATGATTAGACTTTGCTTAATATATAAAGTCTTTAATTGTTCTTATTGTAAAGTTCACTTCCGTCTTAATTTTTAGTGGTTTATGTTTGATTTATAATAATTAAAACCCATTAGTAACCGTTTAAAAAACCCAAAATAATAGTGCATTTAATAAAATAACATTCGTGTTTTTGTTTAATTAAAACTTCGGAGTAGTTATTCGGACTTATCACTATAGTGAGTTTTTAGATGGGCTGGTCACTATGTTATAAAAAAAAGAGGGAAATGTTAAAAGTCAAACCGAAGTCGCGACCCCATGTAGAACAACCCACTAACCCATGTTATCACCCTATTTTCTATTTTCTAAAATTGATTGTGCCAATAATATTTTAACACCGCATAATATTTTTTTTAGTTTTTTATTAGCATAACTAAGGCTTGAATTTTTTTCCTAGTCTGTTTGCTTTTTATAGAAAATTTTAATACATAATCGTTTTATAATTTCTAAACATTTTTATAAAAATCTTATTGAAATGGATTTTTTCTAAAATATATTTTTATTATAAAATAAATATTACCCATCTGATTAATGTTTTAAAATAGAATAGTAATTTATTATATATTTTAATACAATAAAAAAAATAATCATAACTCATATTTAGATGCTTAAAAATAAATAGTTAATAATATTTAAGGTAAATATTAAAAATAAAAAGTGGTTAAAATGTATAGAAATAATGAAAAGTAAAGTTAATAAAATAAACACACAAAGAAAGAAAAAAAAAGCTTATAAAAATTTCACATTTTGTCATTTTGAGGGTTAGGGGCGAAATGGATATTTACAAAAATGTAATAGAAAAAGTTAACTGATGTTAGTCAAAAGACAAAAAGCGTTACAAATTTTCAAATAAATGATATTCAGTGTATTTATTAAAGTTTAAGGACAGGATCCGTAATTTTAAGCATACTTAAAGCCTTAAAGGACAAAATTTATAATTTACTCTAGAAATCTCTATCGAAACAATTTTTATTATTAACCTCTATGATTTGGTTTTTATGTACCAGATTAAATTATATTATCATGACTAATGATATATATGCATTGAATATTGATATACTGCATTGAATATTGATATACTACATTGAAGTAGATTATGAGCACCAATCGAGAACCAATCTTAATTTCATTATTTTTTATTATTAAGTGTTTAATATTTTTAGCAACATAATTCTATTTTGGGTCGGCTCGACCCAATTTAGAACCGACCCATTAGGACTGAAATCGGACCGGACCAACCCATTTTTATATGGTCCTTCTTGGTCCTTAAATTTTGTACATTTCGGTCCTCGGTTTGGACCGGTTTTAGCCGGTCTGGTCCGGGTTTAGCCCATTGCACACCCCTAACTATGGCTATATCTATTTTATAATCTTTTTATCATATATGAGTTATTTTTTTCATAAGTTTACTAGAAGGTAATTATCGGTGTTCGGTCTCTAAAGCGATATTATGATGGTAAAATGTATGACTGAGGGCTGAGTTTATAAAAATAGATTAGGAGTTGTTTTAAAATATTATTTGTGTTTCGTGACATACGCATTTTAAATGAAAAATATATAAGGGTACATAGATAGAGATAAGGAATAAAGAAATAAAAAGTTAAATAAAAATCATAAAAATAAAGGACAAAAACTCAAAAAAAGAAAAGATGATTAATAATAATAATAATAATAATAATAATAATAATAATATAATAATAATAATAATAATAATAATAACAACAACAATAATAATAACTAGATCTAAACCGCCACGCTTTGCCGTGGCATTCTATGCGGAGTAATAAAATATAGAATACAATCAACCCGGCTACTTTTCGAACTAAAATTAGTCGAAACGTAGATTAAATCAAATTTGTACCTTTCAATTGAAACGTATAGTCACGTGTTGTGAAATGACATTAGGCGTGATAAAGTATAGATTACAATCACCGCAACTCGTTTACGAACCAAAATTACATTGAATTGTACAATAACTCGGATTTATACAGTCAAATGAAAACATATCATATTTAACCCAAAGTAAAACTTACATCTCAATGTAAATAACTCAAAATATACATAAAAAACAAACATAAAAATATTTTATATCTAACCTGACTATTTTATAACCCGTTTAAATTTTATATGAAGTCATATATGTGATTTATAAAAAATCATTTTAGAACTAAAATAAGACAAAGAAAGTACCATAATCTAAACCTGACTCCCTCACTACATATCATCCCTGCCTAATTCTCAACAGTGAGAAAAAAATAGATTTTAGTTGTAATTTATAAAATTAAAAAACATCTCCGTAGGCGCCGACCTACAGGATTAATATATACTTTAATAATAACTAGAGTAAATTATATTTTCATCCTTTAAGTTTGTATTAAATTTCAGGTTTCGTCCTTAAACTAAGGAAATTACAGTAAACGTCATTGACGTTTAAAAAAACTTACACTTTTCATCATTTCCACTCAGTGACGTTAAATTTGTCTGTTAAGTTTAATCATGCGACTTGCCCATGAAGGCAATATAGCCTTTTTACTAATTTGATTTTAAAAAAATTTAAAAACAAAAGATAAAGCACATCTCCTCTAGGCTCTATCTCCTACCCTAAACCTAAACTAAACACCACCCATCCACTCCACAGCCAAGCACCATCCATCCCGCCCACCATCGAGCACCACCCATCCCGCCGACCGCCGAGCACCACCTATCTTGCCGACCTTCGAGCACCACCCATCCCGTCCACTGCCGAGCACCACACATCCCGCCCACCGCCGAGCATCACCCATCGCACCTTTGTCACATACCACCACCATCATCACCTCCATCAAACCGTAACATGCGACCACTGAACACCACTACTGTCACCTCCATCGACACGCAACCTATGACAACCACGATTGCCACCTCCATTATCATCCAACCTGCAACCAACCAACCACCACCATTGTCACCTCCATCACCGTGAGATGGGGTATGAGATATAGAAGGAGAGAGAGAGACATCGAGAGAGGGGGAATTACAGCAATGAGTGATGATGGTGCTAGAGATCTCGTCATCATCTTCAGTGCCCGTGCCTTCACCATCGATTGTGGCTCCATCGCCTCATCTTTACAACCCACCATCACCATCCCCACATCTTCTGGTTATTCACCACCACCACCAGTTATATCTCCATTACAAGTTATTGTCTCCGCCTCTACCTCCTAACAACACCACCTATATCAAAATGGTGTTGGAGAGATTGGTAGTTTTTTTATGGTGATAGATGTGGGGTTTCTAGAGAGAGAAACGGGAGGGAGGAAGAGAGAGAGATGGAAAGTTGGTTTTAGTTAGTTTTAATTATTTATAATATATTATTTAATGAAAGGTAAAAGTACCAAAAATCCTTCATGTGCAAGACACATGATCTGACTTAACGAACAAAATTAACGTCTGTTGGAGAAAAGGACGAAACGTGCAATCTTTCTTAACGTAAAGGACGTTTACTATAATTTCCTTAGTTTAAGGACGAAACCTGAAATTTACTATAAACCTAAATGATGAAAAATGTAATTTACTCTAATAATAATAATAATAATAATAATAATAATAAATTTGAAAAAAAAAAATATAATAATATTATTATTATTATTATTATTATTATTATTATTATTATTATTATTATTATTATTATTATTATTATTATTATTATTATTATACAGTAATGGTAGCATTAAAAAAATATGTACAAAAATAAATTTGAAAAAGTTACAGATTGCTATGAATTTCGTCAACATTTTAGCCATAACATAAATTAATTAAAGTTATTTCCAATACAAAACATGTTTCGCCGAATTCCATCCACCTAGAATATATATTGTGTTTGCTACCGGGAATCAATATCAAATACGACAACGAAAACCCCGATATCAACTTATAATATAAATAAAGGCGCCAGCACGCCCTGTCAGGCGATACCCGGACGCCCTTTGACTTTTCTCACGGCCCGTGAAGGGCCTCACGGGCCGTGAGGTGTTCGAAATTTAATTTTCACAACTACATCCACTCACGGCCCGTGTAGGAACAAAAGGCCCGTAAATTTTCACACCCACGGCCCGTTAACAAAATCCATAACGGCCCGTGAAGCCCGTCACGGGCCGTAGTTGTCCTTCTGAGAATTTACTTTCCTCGATTTACGTGCACTTTTAAATTTTATAATTATGTGACGCGACGTATTATTCCTTGATTCGATTTAAGATTCTATATAAACCGTTATATATATGATTTGTTATATACGGTTAGTGAGAAACGAAACAGTTAAAATGTCTTCTCGTGGAGGTAGTAGAAGACGTCAAAATGAGTCATCTTCAAACTCACGAGATATTGTGGAAAGTATTCCTGATCCAATAGATAACCATAATTGGCAGAACGGGAGGAACTGGTCTCAGAATGTTATTCACTTTATACGTAACGGTGATTCCCAAACATGTAGAGTGTATTACATGGGTCATTCCGATATTCCGTTACAATTTTGGCGTGAATTACTCGGAAACGTGTCTTTAGGTACAGAGGTATGATTTAAAGTTTTTTTTTATATTTTATTTTATTTTAAAATTCTAACAATTAAAAAAGCTGTTATTTTATAGCATGTTCGAGCGTGGACAAATAGACTCACAATATGGAGATACGAAGAAATACGTAGAACCGAAGAGTTGCCGGGTAGTGATCGTTGGACGATTCTCCCATTTGAGTGGTTTAACTTAATATACTCGGGGTCCGTTAATGGTAACGAATATGGAGACGGGAGTGACTGTCTATATCCCGCGTTATGGGAAGTTGATACGGTAATACTGTTTTCATGTTTTACAATAAAAATCATGAATTTATAACCGTGAATTAAATTGTTTTGTAGGTTTACGTACCAATGACTGATGACGAAGAAAATTGGTATCTTTTTAAGATTTCTATGGACTCACTACAAGTTCGTATATATTCTCCATACGAATGCCGACCAAATACGTGTGATGATTCATGGTGCATTCATCGTAATGCCCGAACGATTTTCGTACAATTCGAATCGTACTTTTTACATTTTCTGTCACGTATACAATATTGGCAGCACTCCGGACAAGAACAAATCGAAGAACTGATGGTATTGGGTGAAACTGTTTGGCCTCCTAACGCCGGTCATATTGGTCAAGATTCGGGAGTTGTAATTTGTATGTTATTGCGTAGGTTGGTTCAAAATAGATCTTTAGAGTGGCAAGAGGTTAGCTTACAGGATGCTTTCTTTAGATTCCGAAAATTTATGGCAGACGAACTGTATGGTAGACGTGTAATGTAGAACAGTAATGAAATATTTTATTAAAACATAAACATTTATTAGTACACTTTATTAAAAATGACAAACCGTTATTATCACACAATAATAAAACACACAATTTTTAATCTTCTTGATCTTTATAAAAGATCCAAGCCGCAAAATGGTTAAAAGAAATTCCAAATTCTCCCGATATCTTTCTTGTGTTCTTGTCATAATATCCGTATCATTCCATAACGTATTTTGATTTTTGTAAACGACTTTGTAGAGCTGGTGAAATGTCGTGACCTTCCTTCTCAAGTCAAACCATTTGTTGCTAAGTTCACGAGTGGTGCGATATTCTTCACGTTCGAGAATTTGATGAAAACGAGTTGAAACACGGTTCCAAAATATTGAATTTGGAGGGATAGTCCCTGAATTTTCGATACAAGATCTTACTAAAGTGACCTCCTCTTCATCCGTCCACGGATTTTGATCACTTGTAGCACTCATCGTTTGGGTATTGAGTAAATTTATGTGAATTGATTGTGTGAAGTGGTATAATTTATAGACATAAAAAATTAGTATACGGCCCGTGAGGCCCATCACGGGCCGTTTCATTTCCACATTACGGGCCGTGTAGTGTCAACGGGTGATTTTTAAAAATTACAAAGTCTCACGGGCCGTGAGTCTTGTCACGGGCCGTGAGGAAAATATGTAACGGGCCGTGAGGACCGTCACGACCGTGAGGCGGGATAATATATAGGACCTCACGGCCCATTTGTTCATTTACGCCCCCTAAACACACATACGATTTACTCTGTCACGACCTCCGTTTTTTCATTATTTTCATACCGCCGACTCCTTACTACGGTACGTATGCAAATTCGTATTTTATTTTTGTGTATTTATCGTTTAAATATATTAAAATTTTATTTCAAAAATCTGAAATTCTAAAAAACTGGGGGGATACGGGCCGTGAACATGTGTCACGGGCCGTAACCGTTTGAATTTTCAAAGGGTTACGGGCCGTGACTTCCTTTCACGGGCCGTAACCCTTTGAAATTTGGAGGGTTACGGGCCGTGAGTCTGCTTCACGGGCCGTAACCCTTTTTGTTGTTCTTGTGAATTTAAATTTTTTTTTTGCAGATTATGCCGCCCCGCAAACGTACACGTCCGGAGACTGAGCCCGAGGGTCAGGGTGACTTTCTGGACCCACACACTGATCTTCGTTTTCCGAGGGAGACACAGCCACGGCTTAAGCTGTGGAAGCTGATTGGACGTCCCCTGAAGGGGACACGCACTATCGACTGGGACGTGCTAGAGGAGGTCGGAGACATAGCACGTGCCCAGGATATCATCGGGCTGGACGGAGAGACGCCGTGGAGGCGAATGTTTGATTTGAGATCGAGGAGGGGCTACCGGGAGCTGACGTTGCAGTTTTTGTCTACGTTTCTGTTCACTCCCGCCTCTGAGGATCAGGACCCCCGCGAGCACATAGCGGTTCAATTTATGCTGGGGACCGGTAGGTACGAGTTCACCCTCGCCCAGTGGGCGGTGACTATTGGGTTTTACACCCACGAGGAGATGCAGGATTCTCGTTTTTATTCTGACGAGGTCCAGTCGGAGGCGGCTCCTTTGGTCGGATGGTGGCCGACCATTTCCGACCAGCCATGGGAGGGCGCCATTAGGGCGACCTCCATTAGGGATCCTTTGCACCGGTATCTACACCGGTGCATTGCCGGCACCATTGCCGGCAGAGACCAGAGCATGGAGCAGGTGTCGCTCCTTGACTTATTTTTTCTGAGGGCCTTGCTTTCACCTAGACGGGTGAATCTAGCTCACTGCATGGCCGCCTATTTTTTGAGCGTCATTCAGGGCAAGGTAAAAAAATATTTATACTAATTCTTAATAAATAAGTATTATCTATTATGCGATTCATAATTATGCCTATTGTTTGATTGTTTTGCAGATGGATAGCCCGATTGTTTGCGGCTCGTACATCACCGTCATTGCCTCGCGCTTAGGGTTGTTTACGGACGCCCTAATTGCGAGGCAGACTACGGACACGCCGCCTCGGATTTTGGGTCGACAGACCGTCATGGCCATGGGGATTGCCGCCAAATTTGGCGACGACCTCCGATGGTCCACTGATGGTGGTCGGACCATCTGGCAGCCGGTGCCAGACGTTGGTGAGGAGGAGGAGCAGCCGGCGCCGCAGCAGCAGCCGCAGCCCCAGCCACACGCCAGACCACCCGTCCCACCGCCTGTTCCCAGGACCATCATACGGCAGATTCCGCCGACGGGGGAGTTTATGGCGGAGGCACTACATTTGTTGCGCCAGTCCCAGGCCTTGCTAGTATGGACGGCGGATGCGTGCAGCATTTTGGCTGCTAGCCAGGGTATCGACCTCCCCCCTCGGCCGGAGTTGCCTCCGTTTGTCAGACGACCTGCGGGTGATGACGAGTAGGCTGGTGGTGGTGGTGATGTGGAGGATGCTGGTGGTGGTGATGCTGGTGGTGGTCATGACGCATAGATAGTAGGATTTTATTGTTTTATTTACCTTTCATGTAAAAAAATTGAAAAATTATGTTTATATATTATTAGTTATTTTGGATGACGTTTAAATGTTTAATTATATGTTTACAATTGGTTGTGCTTGTGGAGGAAGTGGTTTGTACGAATAATATTAAATCAACCTTTTGGAGAATAAAATCAGTACTTGAACCTACTCGTCCCACATAAAAAAATACATAATCCTTCAGAAAATCCGACGACAGGCTCTGCAATTATATAAACATACTTGAATCTCAGTCGGAAAAGTTGCACTGAAAAACATACTTGAATCTCAACATATATTATGCATCTCATATCATTAATATTCCTACACACCTTTTATGCTAACCAAATGCCCAGCTCATATAAACAAAATTCAAAGGTTGAAGAAAAATTCGATAATCTTCTTATTGCATTTTTCTTTGGAAAACGAAAGAATTGATTACATGTTTACAATTCAACAACAATAAAGAATTGAATAAATAATAGATTACATGTTTACAATTCAATAACAATAAAGAATTGAATAAATAAAGAATTGAAATAATTGATAAATGTGTAAACTATACTAAATCTACATGTTCAACCGGGTCTACGGGCCATAGTTCAAGATATTTTTGAATTCGACTTCCGTATATAGCCTCCCAATCATTGGCGTTTTCTGTTTTGTACAAATGCCAATATTTGCTCGGAACAGGCATTGGATAGTCACCCACTAATCGAATTCTAATGAAATGGTAATCTTGAACATAAGCAATTGAAATTATATGATGTTCACTGATATCACGAGGAGATAACAAGAACGGGAAAAAAGTAGCGGAGTTGCCGATAGATATAAAAATTATAACCACTCGAAACCTGTTAGCAATAAGGATTGTAGCAGGTGGCACTGTCATCCAATTTTTGTGTGGAGCCGCACCTAACCCGTTCCAGTTTAATGATTCCCTTATTTCGTTTATATCAGGAAACATCGCAGCGTACCTATGTCTGTTTTCATCCAACTCAGATATAAGTTCCGTACGTATAAAACGTCAGTGATTTTCACCATATCCCAGTGCGAGTGCTATAGCACGAAAACCACAATTGACGTCCGCTAAAACATCATCCGCACCTGAAATATACGGGAAAAAGAATGATGGAATCCAGCGGTTAAACCGGAAAAAATTGTTTTTATCTTCGTCGCCCGGGATATATGAAAACTTGGAACTCTGTTGAGATAATCCATATTTGGCTCTTGATTTCGAAGACATGGATTGACTGTGCTGCAAAGGCCCTTGTTTTGACTTCACTACCGAACTTGAATATGTTGGCGGACCTTCAAAATTTTCTCTCGATTGAACATATGAACTATGTCTGGGGGGTCTAATATTGTTTCTTTTTACTTATCTTTTTTTGGACGACCCCGTGTATGTGTTTGGACTTTAGGAGGTTTTTTATCCGTTTTTGAAGGATTAATGAAAGATTTGAAAATATTAATCAAAGATCTTTTCACATTTTCGGGTTGGACAAGTAAATGTTTTGTCACCATTTCCATCTCTTTATGTACATCTACTTGAACCTCCCGTAGCTTCATCCAAAAAACATCAATGGCATCGAGCGGGATACATTGACCTATAAAATAATATATTAAATAAAATATAATAAAAGTTTTCATGAAAAAATAAAAAACATAAAAGAACATTCACCTGTTTGAAAGTAATTGTTTAATTTACAAGCACACGGAAGACCACAGCTGGTAAAAAGATAGCAGCCACATGATTCTTTGGATATAATTAGATGATTTATCCTGTTAATCTCACCGACTAACTTATCCAAAGCCGCAATAGAAACGTTACCTCGCAGCAATTTAAGCACTTCATGATTATGCTGCACCATACGCATGATTTTGCTTTTGGTAAAACTTTCTTTTATAGCAATTTCCTGGGTAGCTAAGATATTATTAATGAAAGGAATAAATCTATCCAGGGTGCTATTGGTTGCTTTCAGGTAACTTTTCAACAACGAATGTTGGCTCTCAACTCGGTTCGTTGTGTGCTGACCGAAGTTATAACTTCTATTTATCCACGCCGACACAAATCTCTCTTTGTAGAGGTCCAACCATTTATTTTTAGGTACATCAGCACTCCTATTAAAAAAATGTACTTATTTTTATGTAAATATACATATATTTTTAAGAATAACACTAGAAAACTTACTTGAATGTTTGGACACCAATCTGCGATAAAGCCGGTCGTAATTATAAGCGTATATGTCCTCCGTTTCAAAGTTAATAAGTACCGACCACACATGCTGAAAAGCACCCCACTCTTCATTTGAAAAACTCGCCTTACAATGTTTAGCAATATTTTCCGAAATATGCCATCTGCAAAGTAATCGAACAGCACTCGCAAAACTTCTTCTGACGCATTCATCAGAGCGAGGTCTCGGTCGGTTAGTATAACACGGGGCTCCATACACTTATCTTCCAGCGTTGCTTTTAGTTGCTCTAACACCCATCTGAAGTTGGCTTCACGCTCATAATCAATGAATGCGTGAGCAACAGAAAAAGATTTCAGGGTGAATGTCACACCAACCATTTGAACAAATGGCATTTTATAGAAGTTAGTTTTGTATGTTGTGTCAATCATCAGCACGTGTGGGTATGCACGCCATAATGTGTGAGATGTGGGATGTATAAAAAACCACGTCGATGGTATTTGTCGGTTCATCTATGTGAGGGGTGTAAATATATTGATGTTGTTGTAGTATAGAAAAAAAAACCTGCATTGGGGTTTCACCAATTCTGGTGGACTTTTTTATTTTTGCCCGAGCGTTGTATATGGTTCGTAACACAGACACGTTATTGGGATTTTGTTCCCTCAACGTGCCTAGAATGTTTCGAGGGTCAATATTTTGCTCGGTCAGATTCTTTACAGTAGAAAGCTCATTTTCGATGAGCCTCATTGCGTATGCATGTCCTTCCAGGTGTTCAGCAGGTTCATGGTTATGAGTATCATCCACAACAACTATAATCCATCCATCTCTCTGCATCTGGTACTTACCCTGCAATTCAAATTGACAGTTTGTTTTTTCGTGCCACTTTTTCTTAGAGTGGATGCTCCCTTATATACACCACCCCGATCACATTTCAACCAAATTTTAACCACCAAACCATTCGAATTTCTTTTTGAACGTTTGGTGACAATAACGAACCCATTTTCTCGCCCCACGTTAGTTGCCCAATCAACTAATTCTTCACGAGATGAGAAAACCTAATCAATTTAATATTTTTAGTTAGTTATTACTAAATGAAAATAAAATGAAAGTAAAATTAAATATGATATATCTTATAACCTGATTCGTGTCGTATAAACCCTTTTTACCGGAACCAGAACCGTCATTATCCCCGCTGCTATCGCCACCGTTATCACCCCCGTCATCGTCGCCGTCATTCCCGCCGTAATTGGACGCGAACTGTCGTAGATAGTTTGAAGCAGTCTCATCGTAATAACCGTAACCCTCCTGAGGGTAATAGTTAGATTCCGAACCGAATAAATAGTTGCTATCCCAGAAAGACATCGTAACGTTAAATAACGTTAAATATTAACGTTAATATAGTACTTGAAATGGAATATTACGTTTATGTAGTAGTTGAAATGAAATGAATTTATATCATAGAAATTTGAATTATGAAATAAATTTATAAACTAACGTTTATATAGTAGTTGAAATGGAATATTGCATCTCGTCACATAATTAACACAAATATCGAGGAATATTACGTCATATCAAATAATATTATAAATACAAAATTACACGACTATCGAGGAATATTACGTCATATCAAATAACATAATAAATACAAAATTACACGAAAAACGAGGAATAATATATCTCGTCAAATTATTAAAGGTGATACTAGGACCCGTAAAGAAGTTCACGGCCCGTATGTGGAATTACACACGGGCCGTGACTAGCTTCACGGGCTGTTAATAAATACGACCGTGATCATATTCACGGGCCGTTATGTTCTTGAATTACGTTTTTGAATGACTGATTTGACTACCGACAGACCATACGGTCCGTGAAGGGCCTTACGGCCCGTAAGGAGGGCGTCCATTTATCCCACAGGGCGTCTCTTTAGTAGGCCCCATAAATAAAACTTGTGAATAATGTTTAGCCACGTGGGCCGCTTTTGCTCAAGCTTAAAGACTAAAGAGAACGAAACAAAGAGGGTCGAAACAGAAGCCACACATAGCTAGGAAGAAGATAACAACAATTGATCACCCCACCCGTACCTCATGAAATATTTTTATAATAGTATGTATACGATTTAATCCTAAGTGATCATCATGAAATTTGTTATAACAAAGATCATCAAGAAATTCTAAGACCTACCGAAATTACTTTCATCGGCCCAAGAAAATTTAGTCTTTAACTTTTACTAATATATAGTTATTATTAACAAATTAACAAATATAAAAACAAATGATTTGGATAATTCAAACCATTGTTAAATAAAATATATTGAATAATATAAAACTTATATAAAGAAATTAATAAGTATTTTTTGCCACTATTATTACATGCTTAAACAAAATAATTTAAAAAATGTTTTAAAATAATAAATTTAAATTTTGAATTATTTAAATTGTATAAATTGTTCAACTTGGCTACCTTTTCTAACAGCTAGTTTTAAGAATAACTATAAGACTAAAGTTTACAACTTTCATTGCACTGCTCATCTCGCTGGTAACTTGTTTGATACCGAGATTATCACATTTCGGTTAGGAGGAGTATTTTATCATGACACAATTTTGGGAAGCTATGGGTATATGCATGCAAATGGAGGTAAACAGGGTTACGCGGAGAAAAGGTTTGCGAGAGGTTCCTAATGACACCACGCTAGGCATTAGAGGTGCACAGCCAAACGGGGTCCCCGACCCGACCCGAAGACTCGAACCGAAACCAAACCGGTTTGGAACCGGTATTAGCCCAAACCGGTTCCAACCCGAAAAAAAACCGCCGGTTTGGGACCGGTTTTTAATTTTTTAGGTGAAACCGGTTTGGAACCGGTTTTGATCCAACCCGGTTTTGAAACAGCTCCAAAAAAGTTGGTTTGGAACCGGTTCGACCCGTTAGATTTTTTTTTTCAAACGATCATATAGCCGTTGGGGGGGGGGGGTTTGACCCTTTTTTTCAATTTTTTGACCTTTTTACCTTTATATGATAGTATAAATAGGTAGTGGGTGTAATGGTTTAGTCACAACACTCAAAAGCTTAAAAACGTGCTTAAAAACGCAAAAACGCTCCCTGACTTTCTACTTTCTATTCTCTCAATCTCTTGAATTTTATATAATGACTTCTGAATCATCCATTCCAACCGATGGATCCTCAAGTGTCGCTACCGTTATAGAATTCTTCCAACAACGAGAAACCAAGAGATTTGGTGCAATTTCGACTTATGCGAAATGCCGAATGGTCAAAATAAAGCTCGATGCAATGCTTGTGGTTCGTTTTTCAAGTCGGATTTAAACTCGACTTTGAGAAACCATATGACCAAATGGTGCAAGTCTTTAAAAAGTACACCGAGTCAAGGCCAAACATCAATCGGAAACGATGGTGGTTTATGGAACTTCAGCGTAGATATGGTTCGAGATAGAATGACAAAGTTTGTAATTCAAGAAGAATTGTCGTTCGATCACTTCGACAACACTCGATTAACAAGACTGATTCAAGAAACTCTTCAACCACGCTACACTCACGTAAGTCGCACCACTCTTGTACGTGATTGTTTAAATCTTTGGAAACAAACAAAAATTGATTTAAAGGTTTTATTTAAAAATTTACAAACCTGTGTGAACTTAACTACCGACGTTTGGCCCGCCCACACGATTTACCGGAATCGTACCTTTGCGTCACCGCCCATTGGATAGATCTAAGTTCGTGGCAAATGATGAAACGTACGATTGCGTTTGAATTATTTGGATATCCGCATACCGGTGATAATCTATTTCAAATTTTAGTCTTTGTAATCAAAACATATAAATTAGAAAACAAATTTTTTTAGTGTCATTTGATAACGCCTCGAACAACACATCCGCCGTTGATAAATTAAAAAGAAAATATAAACCGGTTTGTGACGGTGTATTTTTTCATTCAAGATGTGTTGCACATATTATTAATTTAGTTGTGCAATATAGTCTTGGCGTTCCTGAAGTTGAAGATTTTAAAACGTCTTACAAAAATATGTTACGTGACGTTTTTAAAACTAGTAGAAAAAGATATGTTAATTATAGAAAAATGTGTCACGATACGAATTCTATTTGTTTAGGACCAAATTGGGATGTCCCGGCTAGATGAAATTTTACTTGGAAAATGTTTTAATAGTGCTTTGCAATAAAAAGAAACGCTTCATGTTTTTCATGATGGTCTTACGATGCGGGGTCGGGTTGTTCCGTTTCCGTTAGAGGGTTGGGAATTTATTCAAAAAATAACACAATTTTTGAGCTTTTTAAAAACGCAACTACAAAATTGTCGGGGGTTTATTATCCGACAAGTTGTCTAACACTTCATCAAGTGTATTTAATGACATAAATTAAGTGAATATGAAGAAAGAAATAAAATATTTTAAGCAATGGTGGTGCCGATGAAAGAAAAATTTTAAAAATATTTCATCAAACTACCCCCCGTTTTTACGTGTTCCGCCGCACTAGACCCGTGCTTAAATGCTTCGGGGGTAGAAACTTTAATTGATGAGATAACTTATGATTTAGATTTACATGAAAAAGATCCATTTTTTAATGTTAATGCAAAACAACAATTAAATGATATTTTTAAAAAATTGTTTAATGTTTATGTTGAAAAATATGGTATAACATCAAACATCCACCGGTCATCGAACGTGGAATTGAGTTCATCGAGCTCAAGTAGAGACCTGATGATTAGTTTATATAATACTTTGAGGAATGAAAACAGTAAACGTCAGAGGAGTAACACCCCAAGTAGCAAACTCGTGAGGTATATGGAGACCGATTTTTTATCTACTATGACTCCCGAAGATCTTTAGTCGTTTGATATTCTGACATGGTGGAAAGGAAAGTAATCACAATTTCCAGTCCTAGCCGCTATGGCCCCGTGATTTACTAACCGTTCAAGCTTCCGCGGTAGCTTCGGAGTCTGCATTTTCTGTTAGTGACAGCGTTTTATCGATAAGAAGAACAAGGCTAACTCCAACATCGCTAGAGATGTGTATTTGTTTAAAAGGCCACTTAGATGCGGTCAAATGAAGACAAGATAAATCAAACATTGAAGAAGAAATACCAATTGAAGAAGAAATACATGAACAAGAAGTTCAAACCGGACGATCGTCACCGATTTCCGACGAAGAACTCGCTTATGATTTGTCTCAACGAATTGGCACACAAACCGACGAAGAGGATTAAATTAAAAAACTTGTATTTTTAATATGGATCTTTTGTTTTCTTTAGTTTAATTTTAATGTAATTTTTAATGTTTATTTTTCATAATGATTTAAGTGTTTAGTTTTAAGTTTATTTTTAATGTAATTTTTAAAAAAACACCACTCAATAAAAATATATTTGTAGTTGTTTTAATTAATCTACTTTACTATTGTTTTAATTAATCTACTCTACTATTTTTTAATTAATCAACTTTACTAATTTTTAATTAAATTGTATATATATAATTTAAATAGTATTAAAATATATTTGTAGTTGTTTTAATTAATCTACTTTACTATTGTTTTAATTAATCTACTCTACTATTTTTTAATTAATCAACTTTACTAATTTTTAATTAAATTGTATATAATTTAAATAGTATTAAAATTAAAAAAAATAACCGGTTTTTCCAAACCGGTTCTGGAACCCGACCCGGTTCGGTTGCAACCTGGACCGGTTTCAACCGGGTTGGGTTTTCCACGCTCAAAACCGGTTCCAACCCGAACCGGTTCATGGTCAAAACCGGTCTCTAAAATGTTGACTTGGAGCCGTTCCGGTTCGGACCCGAACCGGTTCCAAAAAAAAACCGGCCGGTTTGTGCACCTCGATCTACTAGGCAGGTTGTAGCAAGAAATAGGTCATGGCACATAGACGCTTATGATTAGCAAGGCCCAATAGTTGGATGACCCTTTACACAAATACTTACACTATGTTATTGCTCACACAATTTCAGAACGAGATCTTAGCACAGGCATTATGACAACCCAATATATGTTTTATTTATATTGTTTGATTAACAATGAGCCATGCAACCTCGTTTATGCCATTGCTCAGTCCTTCATATCTTGCACTAGGTAGCGACACTCTAGACCTTTGTGGTGGATCATACATCAACAAGTGGCTTGTATTTTATATTTCATGAGCCCAGCTGAGATAACAGGATTGGTAGAGTCCACCATTACCTTATTGGTTGATAAACCCATGATGCACCATATGAGGATAGTTTAGTATTATACAATCACAATAGAGGTTGATGGTTCTAAAACCGTAATAGGAAGCCCTGGTATATGTAGAGGACTAGGAGGCAAATCATGATCCACTTGCTATATTTGTTTATCAGCCTTAGGATGACGAGGATGGAGGCGCAGGGGATGGACTAGGAGCAACAACACCGCACCCTCAACCATATGGATATGTTCATGCTCAGATGGATGAGTTTGCTCTAACTATGCAATCTCTAGTTAAGGGTCAGTAATAAATGAGGGTTTATATGTAGTGGCTAATTGATGAGTGATGTTAGCCGGTTGCAACTAATTAAGGGGCGGGTATTATGAACACTTCTAGTATCTCCTGCTCTAGCATAGTAGCAGGAACATAATGATGATATGGAGGACTAGTTTGATGTTCTCATGCTATCTTTTAGGCTATTTTAGAGTTGTACATATTTGGAGTTGGACGATTAGGGTTGCATTCTTATAAACTCTTAGCTACTTTATTTTGTACTTTTGGTGGTTCCTATTTTTATTTGTCAGTTTCTTTTATTTTTCTTACAAATTTAACCATTCTCATTTTTATTTCCTTGTGTATACTGATCATCACATCTAGGATGAAATTCCATCATGATATTGCTTTGAAATTTATGGGAAATACTTGATTAATAATAAAGTCATATGGATTCACAATTTCACTCAAGTGGAGTTTTTTGCTCTCTCTCTCTCCCCTCCTACTTTATGCTTTTATATTGCTTTTGTATTTCTTTGTATATTATGAACAATGTAAAACTTAAGTATTGGATGAGCTTTTGTTTGATCGAACCAATGTCATTATTTATTGTATATCACATGAAAACTCTTCTTATTGATATTTTTTTTAATTAGCATCTGTTGCGCTTATTTAAGATGATTAAGCCTGATTATATTTTCTGAATTTTCTGATAAAGAGAAAACACCAATTGTTTAATAAATTGTATTGAAATATTAATTTAACAAGGCAAAAATGATTATTATGTATGCATTCACACTTATTTCCCATCATTTACATTTATGTCAGCTTAATTTTATGTCTTTTGTGCATTCGTATGTTATAATTCATACTACTCACATTTTTAATGAATTTTGAGGGTGCAAAATGTTGTTTTCATTTTAAAACTTGTTTAGATAATGCATTTCAAGATCATGAACTAAGTTATTATCTAAAAATTATAAATGCATTATCAAAACCAATTTTTTTTTATCTTACACTACAAGAAACGCGCGTATTAGGGGCGACGCCTTTAGCGGCGACATCACCATTAGCGGCGACACCTATTAGCGGCGACACCTTTTGCGGCGACATGTCGCCGCTAAAGGTTGCGATCCACCGTTCACTTTTTGACCAAACTTCTAGCCGTCCAAATCTGTTACATCGAACGACTACGATTTAAGCGTACATTAAACCTTTAGTGGCGACGCCAATAGCGGCGACGCGTCGCCGCTAATAGTGTTTCGATGTACCCGCGATGTTTTTCCCCTTTTCTTCACTTTCCCTCCATCACCAGTTGCAGCACTCCCTTCGATCGAGCAGCCACCATCCGACCACCACCATCCGCCGCATCCATCCTCCCTTCGAGCAGCCACCATCCGACCACCATCATCCGCCGCATCCATCCTCCCTTCGAGCAGCCACCATCCGACCACCACCATCCGCCCGCAGTCTTCAGCCACCACTTCGAGCAGCCACCATCCGACCACTACCATCCGCGCGCGACCCACCAGCCACCACCGGTCACAACCACGCGCGATCTGACCATCGTCGCCGCTGCTGCTTCTGTTCGGTCGCCACTACTACCAGATTTGGTATTTTTATTGTTTTTTTTTAATTTTTTAGTTTAGATTGTGCTTAGTTAGTTGTTAAAATTATATTAGTTTGATTAGTGTTAGAAGTGGTTAATTTTTGAAATTAGTTGGTTAGTGTTAGATTGTGCTTGTATTAGAAATTAGTTAGATATTTTATTATAGTTGGTCTTTTTATGTGCATAGCAGATTACACTAACTGGATATATACTCTTAGTTTAAGGCATTTAACAAATCATATTGAGTTTACAAACAGTCATAGAGATGTGTATGTATATATGTGTATGTATGTATATATGGATGTAAGGGTTTACAATATTACATTATTGCTATCAATGAAGGGTGTTCTTTTTAATTTCAAGTACCTTAGAGCATAATGTCTTGACTGTTAATTAAATATCCTTTTCTTGTACTTTGTTATTAGAACAAAAACAATAATAAATTGGCTTTTAATTGTTGTTCATTATTAGAAATTGACGTACAATAAATTGGCTTTTAATTGTTGTTCATTTTAGGTTTCGTGATCTTATTTTAATCACAATGATTATATTACTCCATTTAAATTGTAAATTATATTGCAGTGCTGTAATCATGTCTGTCGATAAAAGTTAGATTCTTAATCCGAACCGTAGATCGTCCGAGTATCAGCAAGGACTCAGCTCTTTTATCGATATGAGTGAAAAATATATCGACAAATATGGCCTGATTAGATGCCTGTGTAGGAAATGTCAGAATACTCAATTATTAGGATGGGTTAAAATGAAATATCATTTAGAAATATGGGGCATGTGTCGGACGTACAAGGATTGGATCTATCATGGTGAAAGTTTAATTCCTGAAGTTGTGGTTGTAAATGATGTTGAGCCAATAAACGAAATGGCTGACGTTATCGAAGACGTTATGGAAGAGAGTAGTGGTGTGCGTGATGATTTTGAGGACTTGTTAGAGGAAGTTCAATCAGAATTATATCCTGGTTGTACTAAGTTTTCTTCTCTTGACTTTTTAGCAAAGCTTATGAATATTAAGGTGAAAAATAAATGGACCAATAGCTCATTTGATGAGCTCCTTGAGTTGTTGCAGTCTTCACATCCGGAAGGTAACAAAATTCCCTCTTCTCACTATATAGCCAAGAAGACATTAAAGAAGATCGGTTTAGGGTATGAGTCGATACACGTGTGCAAATATGATTGTGCTCTTTTCTGGGCAGAAAATCTATTGTTACAAAATTATCCAGTTTGTAACGAGAGTCGGTGGGTCGATACAAATACAAAGGGCAAAAAGTTACCTCACAAGGTGTTACGATGGTTTCCTTTAACCCCCAGGCTACGCCGCTTGTATACTTCAAGGCACACTACAAAAGATATGATTTGGCATAATACCGGACGATCAGAAGATGGTACGATACGTCATCCTGTTGATAGTTCTTCATGGAAAGATTTTGATATAAAGTACCCTACCTTCTCGAGAGAACCCCGAAACGTCCGCCTAGGACTTGCAGCTGACGGTTTCAATCCATTTGGTAACATGAGTTCGGCTCATAGCACGTGGCCTGTTATACTCACGAGATACAATCTGCCCCATGGTTATGCATGAAGGAGTCGTCATTCATGTTGTCATTGTTGATTCCTGGTCCTAAATCCCCCGGGAAGGACATGGATGTTTTTCTTAGGCCATTGGTGGATGAGCTTAAGCAGTTATGGGTGTCGGGCGTACGTACTAAAGACATGGCGACAAACACATTTTTCACAATGTGGGCGGCTTTGTTATGGACTATAAACGACTTTTTGGCTCGTAGTAGTCTATCAGGTTGGAGCGGGCAGGGCTACAAGCATGCCCGACTTGTAACGAAGACACTCCATCGATGCGTGTCACAAATAAAGTCGTTTATGTTGGTCACCGTCGGTTTTTAGATACAAACCATGAATGGAGAACAAATTTGGACTTCAACGGGGAACCCGAGATAAGATCCCCTCCGAAACAATTTAGTGATACTGACATAGAAACGATTTAGTGATACTGATGTAATGAGCCATGGAGGTAATGGCGCGGGGGATCCACCGATTCCTCCTTTTGGTGGCCCCGGAAGCCATCAGTTGGATGGTAAGTATTATATTTTCATGTTTATTTATTTATTATTAATATATATTGTAAGTATTACTTTTTTAATATAAATGCAGGCTCGCCTTCCCAGAAAAGAAGAGGGAAGGCCAAAAATAAAAAGTTACAGCATGAGTTAGAAAAGAAAGGAAGACCTTTATCTCTTCCTTTTGATAGAGCTGCTACATATAGCCCAGTCGGTGAACTTAACGATATGTTTGTTCGTGAGGTTGGGATATACATGGAGGCCAATTATCCCTTTAATGTTCATTCGTGGACTGATCTTTCTGATGCTCAGAAGAATGTGTTGGATGAGCATATGGCGGTAACTTTTATATGTTTTATGTTTATTGTTCGGTATTTATTTAACTAACTTCATTTTGTTTTAACTTAAATGTAGCGACGCTTTGATTTTGATGAGATTTTGCGAGATCGTGAACGCGCTCAGATTGAGGGTGGCATTCGTTCTGTATATCTCAAACGATTCAGAGATCGAAAAAACGTTGCCAAAAGACACTTTGATCGTGTTGGAGGATATGAAGATGTGGAACAAGCAAGGCTCAACCCTCCAAAGGGAATGAATCATGAAAATTGGAGCAAAACAATTGATTTTTTCTTAAGTGACGGACACAGAAAAGCCTCATCATCAAACAAAGCAAACCGGCAATAACAACAATACACTAATCGTGGTGGGACTGCCTCGTATAATAGTTATTGTTAGAAGAAGGTAATGATTTAATTATTTGTATGTGTATTGTAGATAAGTATTTATTTAATATATGATATGCTTTTAAATGTTAATCAGAATAAGAGCAGACTTGAGGCATTTCACAATGCTCATACCAGTAAAGATGGGAGCTTTGATACAGAGATTGCTGAGCAACAATACGTAAGTTTTATATAAAGTAGAGTTTTGAAATATTAAAGATGAAGCCTTTGTGTATATATATATATATATATATATATATATATATATATATATTAAATGACTTCTTGTTAATTAAAATAGAATCGGCTCAAAGGACGGTTTGATGAGCTAAGTCAATCCCAAAACGAAGGAAATAGTTCATCACTGAACGAGGTTGAAGTTTTTGAGTCGGTGTTGGGAGAACGCCACGGGCATATTAGAGGGATTGGGCGTAAACCGTCTTCATCTGCAGGGTCGACTTCGTTTGTTCCTGATCAGGAACAAACACCTCAGACATTATCAGAGGTATTAAAGTTTTATACGTTTTATCTTGAAGTTTTTAAATGTATCATTGTTGGTTTATCTTAAACGGGTCAAAATGGGTAAATTTAAGTTGAATTATGTACATTATGGTTGAAATGAGTCAAAATGATACAAACACACTTGATATAGTTAAAACGGGTCAAAATGGGTAAATTTAAGTTGAATTATGTACATTATGGTTGAAATGGGTCAAAATGATGCAAACACACTTGATATAGTTAAAACGGGTCAAAATGGGTAAATTTAAGTTGAATTATGTACATTATGGTTGAAATGGGTCAAAATGATACAAATACACTTGATATAGTTAAAACGGGTCAAAATAGGTAAATTTAAGTTGAATTATGTACATTATGGTTGAAATAGGTCAAAATGATACAAACACACCTGATATAGTTAAAACCCTATTAGTTTGACTTAAAATGGATCAAAATGGGTAAATTTAAGTTGAATTATGTACATTATGGTTGAAATGGGTCAAAATGATACAAACACACTTGATATAGTTAAAACGGGTCAAAATGGGTAAATTTAAGTTGAATTATGTACATTATGGTTGAAATGGGTCAAAATGATACAAACACACTTGATATAGTTAAAACGGGTCAAAATGGGTAAATTTAAGTTGAATTATGTACATTATGGTTGAAATGGGTCAAAATGATACAAATACAGTTGATATAGTTAAAACGGGTCAAAATGGGTAAATTTAAGTTGAATTATGTACATTATGGTTGAAATGGGTCAAAATGATACAAACACACCTGATATAGTTAAAACCCTATTAATTTGACTTAAAACGGGTCAAAATGGGTAAATTTAAGTTGAATTATATACATTATGGTTGAAATAGGTCAAAATGATACAAACACACTTGATATAGTTAAAACCCTATTAATTTGAGTTAAAACGGGTCAAAATGGGTAAATCTAAGTTGAATTATGTACATTATGGTTGAAATGGGTCAAAATGATACAAACACACTTGATATAGTTAAAACCCTATTAATTTGAGTTAAAACGGGTCAAAATGGGTAAATCTAAGTTGAATTATGTACATTATGGTTGAAATGGGTCAAAATGATACAAACACACCTGATATAGTTAAAACCATATTAATTTGACTTAAAACGGGTCAAAATGGGTAAATTTAAGTTGAATTATGTACATTATGGTTGAAATGGGTCAAAATGATACAAACACACTTGATATAGTTAAAACCCTATTAATTTGAGTTAAAACGGGTCAAAATGGGTAAATCTAAGTTGAATTATGTACATTATGGTTGAAATGGGTCAAAATGATACAAACACACTATTAATTTGACTTAAAACGAGTCAAAATGGGTAAATTTAAGTTGAATTATGTACATTATGGTTGAAATGGGTCAAAATGATACAAACACACTTGATATAGTTAAAACCCTATTAATTTGAGTTAAAACGGGTCAAAACGGTAAATTTAAGTTGAATTATGTACATTATGGTTGAAATGGGTGATACAAACACACTTCAAGGTGTTGGTGTATCATTATATACTTAAAGTTATACTAAGAAGCAAATACCACAACTTATAATGTATGTTTTGTTTTGTAGGCACAAATCGCAAGTTTGTTTCAAAATGCAAACTTTATGTCACAAATGACGCAACTTATTGCCTCCCAAAAAGGTACACAACATGTAACACCCGTAGATTTTATTGAAAAGAAATAAAAGAATAAAAGAAGAAGGGAAAAGGTGAGGAATAAATGTCAATCCAAAGATGAGGGGTTAAAAGTGTAAAATGGCAAAGTTGGTAAAAAGTTGGTGAAAAGGTGGCATGGCCGCCCATTTTCACTCTGCACAACACTTTCATTCGGACATTTAGAGAGAGAAAGCAGCAAGAGCAGAAATTCTCGGGATTTTTGAAGAAGAACCAGAAAACTCGAAGTTTTTGGTAAGAAATCTTGAGTTTTGATGTTTAGGATGACTCTAGAACCATTTATGTGCTTAAAAATGTGATTTGTTTGTTCGGGTGGCATTGTGTGTGTGTGTTTTAGGTGTTAGGAACGACTGGGAAGTTCAAGAAGGGGTATTAAAACCCGAAGACAACAAAGGTGAGTTTCTAGACCCCCTTTTTACTCGTTTTTAAATGATTTGGGGCTGGAAAATGCATGTATGTATGTTTTTATGAATTTGGGTATGATACCCGTATGTTATGTACAGGTGTATGTTTATAGGATATGATTTGGGATGAACGTATGTTTATGTTTATGCTAAGTTTATGTTTGGAATCGTGTGTACATGTTTAGAATTAGATATTATGATGTTTGGGGGACTGGAATGTGAATTAGACATATGAACAGGCTGCTAATACGTCTAATAAGGCCAAATAGTGGTCATATGTCTGAAATTTTGACTTAGAAAATCCAGTATAAGGTAATATGTCTAAATAGTGCTTATACGCCCATGAGATTTGCCTTAGAAATATTTTAAGGGTTATATGTCCCAACAGTACTCATAAGTCTGTAAAAAATTTCCTAAGTATGGGGGATGAAACGACTGAACAGTGGTCGTATGACTAGTAAAAATTTTCTAAGTATGGGGGATGAAACGACTGAACAGTGGTCGTATGACTAGTAAAAATTTCCTAAGTACGGGGGATGAAACGACTGAACAGTGGTCGTATGACTAGGAAAAATTTTCTAAGTACAAGGTGAAACGACTGAGCAGGGCTCATACGCTCAACAGTGCTCATACGACCAGGGTTGAAAATTTTCTAAGTGTAAGCTGGTATGTCCGACAGTGGTGAAACGACTGAACAGGGCTCTTACGCCCAGCACTTAGAATTTTTAACGGAATTTTCTTGGAGTCTGTGCAGTAGGGTTTTCGCATGAATGTTGACTGGGACTTTATTATACGCGTATGATTATGTTTGAATGTAATAATATCCCTTTTCTTAATATTTTAATTAATATTATGATTAGGGCTATTATTAAGCTTATTATTGATATTATTAGTATTATTATTATTAATATGCTTATTAATAATAATATTGTATGATTTTACGTGGAATGATCATGATCAAGACAGAAATTATTATCATTAATAAAGTGAAAGATTAATGATAAAGAAGAATGGAATGTAAATGAACGTAAGAAAGGCTTGCAAGCAAATGTATGGAGGTGCACACCCCTGGCAGGTGTTAGCTCAACTGTGATGCGGGTTCGCTACCCCGAAGGATGCACACAGGGTCAATCTTTGAGATTGATAATGGGTGAGCAACTTTGTGTTGCGAAAGACCGCAGAAGACTTATAACCCGTGGGGTTGGTAATGGGTGAGTGACTCAGTGTCACAACAGACCAAAAGTCTTGCAATCCTTGAGACTGCTAATGGGTGAGCAACTATGTGTTGCAAAAGACTGGAAGAAGAATAATAAAAGTACGAATTGAACGATGTTGAAGATAATAAAAATATTACCTAAGTGTACGTACGATGTATGATCACCTACAAGAATGAGGAATGGTTTTGAATGAAAGAATGAAAAAAAATAAAGTATTATAATTACAAAACTAGAACTCACTCAGCAACACTGACTTTTATGTATTTTTCAGTTGGCAGGTAACAGGTTGCTGAGGATGGCACACGGGGATGGCTACACGACGGGCAAGACTGACATCCATTATGTTTTGACGATACTGTTGTTTTGTAATTCATTCGACTAATTATTTTGTGACTTATGAACTAGAATGTATTGCTTAACAACAGTGTTTAAAATGAATGAAGGGTTTTTGCCAACTTAATTCCGCTGCTTAATTTAATAATATGTATGTTTTATGCTGTGAATGACCAACTGTGAGGTGCCCGGGAACGGGGCCTTACAAGTTGGTATCAGAGCTAAAGTTTAAGTGAAACGGGTAAATTTTCAAAAATAAACCTTAACTTAAACTGAGAATGGGACGGAAAGAGGGATGTCAGCCCAAGTAGCCATGTGCCATCAGGTATTGTTTTTCTTAAAAGTTAATCAGTGTTATGTGTGTGTGCTAAGTGATTTATGTGTTCTTAGTAGATTTAGATGCTGATGTAGTCAGGATAGGAAGTGCTTGGGGTGTGAAGAGTAAAGTAAGTGGCTAATCACAACTGGCCACTGTAATTAGGGACTTATTATACTTAACATAAACTGAGTTGTACCTTGAATGACTGTTTTAGTGTTTGAATCTTATAGTGCATAGGAAAATGGCTGGGAAGAAACCTTCTAAGGCTGCTAGAGGTAGAGGTCATCCGCGTACGACTAGGAGCAGTGCTAAAGCTCCTAAGACGACTCCTGTGAACCCCGAGGTTCCTGACCGGAATGAAGAAACTGAGAATGCGAGCCTGAATGCCTCAGCTAGGGAGGCGATTGCTGATGAGGTACACCAGGTCCTACAGGCAGTTATGCCATCTGTGGTGATCGATGTTATTCGTGCTGTGAGGAATGAGGAGAGAAAGGAGAAGGAAGACAGGAGAGGGTCAACTGGGAAGGAAAGCAAGGGAGGAGAGGAATGACCGAATCCTGAGATAGTAGTATCTGATGAAGAGGAAGATGATGTGGTAGGGGTGACGACCAAGGGATGCAGTTACGGGGCATTTCAAAGGTGCAAGCCCCCGACTTTCGATGGCAATGGCACTGCTGCAACCGCTCACCGATGGGTAAGGGAGATGGAAGCGGTACTCGAGATCAGTGAGTGCCGGGAAGATCAGAAGGTGAAGTTTGCCACCCACTCCCTTACTGACTCAGCACTATGTTGGTGGGACAATATCGTCCAAGCTGAGGGCAGCAGGGCCATAGGAAAGATGAAATGGTCCGAGTTGAGGAAGCTGGTAATTGAGGAGTTTTGTCCTCACAGGGAACTCGATAAGATCGAGAGGGAGTTCCTACAATTTGAAGCGGGAACCATGACCCACCAGCAATACACTACCAAATTCAATGAGATGGCTAGGCTAGTGCCAGATCAAGTAACACCGGTGTCACGGAAGATTAACCGGTACGTTCAGGGGCTGCCAGCCGACATTCGTAGGCATTTGATTGCTGCACGACCAAGCATTTTTAGGTCGGCAGTAGATTTGGCTAGGAGACTCTATGATGAGAGGGAGGTGGCAGATGCGGAGGTGAAAAAGGCTGGTGGTGGTGGTGACCGGAACTGGAATGGAAAACGGTTCGGGCGTGGTGGCTTTACCCCGAACAACAAAAGGATGAGAGTGGATGACCGTAGGGTGGGGCCATCAAACTCAGGGCCTAAAAGGTGTGGCAAATGCGGGAAGGAGCATACGGGTGAGTGCAGAATGGGGCTCAAGGTGTGCTACAGGTGCGGGAAGCCGGGCCACATCTCGAAGGACTGTAAGCAGCCGAGGTGTTTCACCTGCGGTGAGGCGGGCCATATGAGTAAAGACTGTAGAAAGCCGAGGGCGGAGAGTTCCGGGGCAAAGAAGACGGCCGGGACTGAAGGGCAGAAGGCAAGTGCCAGAGCTTTCACCATGACCAGAGAGGAGGCTAGGAAGGACCCCGATGTGGTGTCAGGTACGTTTCTAGTAAATCAAACTCTTGCTTCTGTGTTATTTGATTCTGGTGCTAGTAAGAGTTTTATTTCTGCTACCTTCTGTGTTAAGTTGCCTGCTAGTAGTAAATGCATTGATGAGCCCTTTGATGTAGAAACTGCTATTGGTAAGTCCACTAGAGTTACCGATGTGATAGAGGACTGTACCATAGAATTAGAAGGTCATAGGTTTGCTGCTAGATTACATGTGATGCCCCTAGGTGGATTTGATGTAGTACTAGGGATAGATTGGTTGGCAACCTATGAAGCGAATATCGTATGTCAAAAGAAGATGATTAGACTGACGGCATCTGACGGAAGTCTGGTGACAATATATGGTGATCGGGTAACGATGATTCCGAAGGTGATTTCGATGGCGGTGGCGGGGAAGTGCATGAGGCGTGGGTGCAACGCCTACCTATGTTATGTAAAGGATGTGGAAACGCCAACACCACAACTATCCGACGTTCCGGTTGTGTGTGAGTTTCCCGACGTGTTCCCGGAAGACTTATCGGGATTGCCACCTGACCGCGAAATCGAATTTCAAATTGACTTAATACCCGGTGCCCAACCTGTCGCCAAGGCACCGTATCGATTAGCTCCTACAAAGATGAAGGAGTTGATGGAGCAACTGCAAGAGTTGCTTGACAAGGGCTTCATTAGACCGAGTATCTCTCCTTGGGGTGCTCCGGTCTTATTTGTGAAAAAGAAGGACGGTAGCATGAGAATGTGTATCGACTACCGTGAATTGAACAAGTTAACCATAAAGAATCGGTATCCGTTACCGAGGATCGATGACTTGTTCGACCAGCTCCAGGGTGCCAGTTGGTTCTCGAGAATAGATCTTCGATCTGGCTACCATCAATTGAAGTTAAAGGAGCAGGACATTCCTAAAACAGCTTTTCGGACGCGCTACGGTCACTACGAGTTTCTCGTCATGTCTTTTGGGTTGACCAATGCGCCAGCTGCTTTTATGGATTTGATGAACCGAGTGTGTCGGCCAATGTTAGATAAATCAGTGATTGTGTTCATCGATGATATCCTGATTTATTCGAGGAGCAAAGAAGAGCATGCCGGCCACATTCGGGAAGTGTTGGAGACTTTGAGAAGGGAGAAGCTGTATGCTAAGTTCTCCAAATGTGCTTTTTGGCTACGCGAGGTGCAATTTCTGGGTCACGTGGTAAATGCAGAGGGAATCATGGTGGACCCAGCAAAGGTTGAGGTTGTGATGCAATGGAAATCACCAAAGACGCCAGCCGAGATTCGTAGCTTCTTGGGATTGGCGGGCTATTACAGGAGATTTATTCAAGACTTCTCCAAGATAGCCTCACCTTTGACTAAGTTGACTCGCAAGGACGTAAAATTCGTGCGGGTTCGAGAGCAGGAGACGGCCTTTGAGGAGTTAAAGACGAGACTAACACAAGCTCCTGTCTTGACATTGCCTGAGGGAAATGAAGACTTAGTGGTCTATTTGGATGCATCTTATTCTGGGCTAGGTTGCGTATTGATGCAACGTGGAAGGGTGATAGCCTACGCATCTCGACAACTGAAGACCCTTGAAGTCAACTATCCCACGCATGATCTAGAACTAGCTACGGTGGTCTTCGCGTTGAAGATTTGGCGGCACTATCTATACGGGACGAAGTGCACAATCTTCACCGACCACAAAAGCTTGAAGTACTTCTTCGAGCAGAAAGATCTGAACATGAGGCAGAGGCGATGGTTAGAACTAATAAAGGATTATGATTGCGAAATCCATTACCATCCGGGCAAGGCCAATGTGGTGGCCGATGCCCTTAGCCGAAAGAAAGGCCTGAGCCGATTCGGGTGAAGGCTTATCAGTTAATCATGACCTCAGATGTGATGACACAGGTTAAGGAGTTCCAAGATGAGGCCTTGAAAGAAGATCGTCTTAACTTCGAAAGGATGAGAGGTCTGATTACGGAATTGGGTGAGAACACTCTTGGTGTTAAGACCTGATTTGGGCGGATGTGGATTCCTCGATACGGGGATCTACGAGGAAAGATAATGGACGAAGCCCATAAGACTCGATACTCCATTCACCCCGGTGCTACCAAAATGTACCACGATATGAAGAAGGATTACTGGTGGCCGGGTATGAAACGTGACGTAGTGGAGTACGTGAGTAAATGCCTAACTTGCCTACAAGTAAAGGCAGAACACCAGAAGCCTTACGGGAAGATCCAACCGTTGGATATACCTGAATGGAAGTGGGAGCACATCACCATGGACTTCATCACGAAGTTACCACGTACCCCTAAAGGGTATGATGCTATATGGGTGATAGTTGACCGCCTGACGAAGAGTGCCCACTTCCTACCGATCCGTGAAACGTACTCATCTGAAAGATTGGCGGATCTGTTCATCAAGGAAATTGTAGCTCGTCATGGTGTGCCGGTGTCTATAGTGTCTGATCGCGACACCCGGTTTATCTCCAAGTTTTGGAAGAGGTTTCATAATGCAATGGGGACGAGGCTACACATTAGTACAGCATATCACCCTCAGACAGACGGTCAGTCTGAGAGGACGATCCAAACACTCGAAGACATGCTTCGGGCGTGCGTGATCGATTTTGGATGAAGTTGGGACGACCACCTGCCGTTAGCAGAATTCTCGTACAACAACAGTTATCATGCCAG
Organism: Flaveria linearis; assembly: GCA_024085815.1. Lineage (NCBI taxonomy): Eukaryota > Viridiplantae > Streptophyta > Magnoliopsida > Asterales > Asteraceae > Flaveria > Flaveria linearis. Next base: position 30,068,666 of record CM044014.1, read on the forward strand.
CATTGGCATGCCACCCTACGAGATGCTATACGGTAGGAGATGTAGGACGCCCGTATGTTGGGGAGACATTGGGTAGAAGGAACTGGGAGGTGTCGAGGTAGTTGAAGCAACGACCGAGAAGTTAGAAAATATTAAAGCCTTCATGAAGGCGGCGAAAGATAGGCAAAAGTTGTATGCTGACAAGAGGCGAAGACCGATAGAGTTCAAGGTTGGTGACCGAGTCATGTTGAAGGTCTCACCTTGGAAAGGGATTATTAGATTCAGGAAAAGAGGAAAGCTAAGCCCGAGATACATAGGACCTTTCCGAATCATCGCATGAGTAGGGGAGGTAGCCTATCGACTTGAATTGCCAGATGAGTTAAGCGGAATTCATCCCACATTCCATGTATCTCATCTGAGAAAGTGCTTAGCTAATGAAGACATGGTTGTACCACTGGAGGACATCGAGGTGGATGAGGGGCTCAACTACGTGGAGCAACCAGTGGCAATCATTGATCGTAAAGAAAAGAGGTTGAGGAATAAAGAGGTTCCTCTTGTGCGTGTACAGTGGAAGCACAGGAAGGGATCCGAGTCTACGTGGGAGACTGAAGAGGAGATAAGACAACATTACCCATAACTGTTTGAGGAGTAACAGGTTTCGGGGACGAAACCTATATAAGCGGGGTGGACTTGTAACACCCGTAGAAAATGGGTAAATCTAAGTTGAATTATGTACATTATGGTTGAAATGGGTCAAAATGATACAAACACACTTGATATAGTTAAAACCCTATTAATTTGAGTTAAAACGGGTCAAAATGGGTAAATCTAAGTTGAATTATGTACATTATGGTTGAAATGGGTCAAAATGATACAAACACACCTGATATAGTTAAAACCATATTAATTTGACTTAAAACGGGTCAAAATGGGTAAATTTAAGTTGAATTATGTACATTATGGTTGAAATGGGTCAAAATGATACAAACACACTTGATATAGTTAAAACCCTATTAATTTGAGTTAAAACGGGTCAAAATGGGTAAATCTAAGTTGAATTATGTACATTATGGTTGAAATGGGTCAAAATGATACAAACACACTATTAATTTGACTTAAAACGAGTCAAAATGGGTAAATTTAAGTTGAATTATGTACATTATGGTTGAAATGGGTCAAAATGATACAAACACACTTGATATAGTTAAAACCCTATTAATTTGAGTTAAAACGGGTCAAAACGGTAAATTTAAGTTGAATTATGTACATTATGGTTGAAATGGGTGATACAAACACACTTCAAGGTGTTGGTGTATCATTATATACTTAAAGTTATACTAAGAAGCAAATACCACAACTTATAATGTATGTTTTGTTTTGTAGGCACAAATCGCAAGTTTGTTTCAAAATGCAAACTTTATGTCACAAATGACGCAACTTATTGCCTCCCAAAAAGGTACACAACATGTAACACCCGTAGATTTTATTGAAAAGAAATAAAAGAATAAAAGAAGAAGGGAAAAGGTGAGGAATAAATGTCAATCCAAAGATGAGGGGTTAAAAGTGTAAAATGGCAAAGTTGGTAAAAAGTTGGTGAAAAGGTGGCATGGCCGCCCATTTTCACTCTGCACAACACTTTCATTCGGACATTTAGAGAGAGAAAGCAGCAAGAGCAGAAATTCTCGGGATTTTTGAAGAAGAACCAGAAAACTCGAAGTTTTTGGTAAGAAATCTTGAGTTTTGATGTTTAGGATGACTCTAGAACCATTTATGTGCTTAAAAATGTGATTTGTTTGTTCGGGTGGCATTGTGTGTGTGTGTTTTAGGTGTTAGGAACGACTGGGAAGTTCAAGAAGGGGTATCAAAACCCGAAGACAACAAAGGTGAGTTTCTAGACCCCCTTTTTACTCATTTTTAAATGATTTGGGGCTGGAAAATGCATGTATGTATGTTTTTATGAATTTGGGTATGATACCCGTATGTTATGTACAGGTGTATGTTTATAGGATATGATTTGGGATGAACGTATGTTTATGTTTATGCTAAGTTTATGTTTGGAATCGTGTGTACATGTTTAGAATTAGATATTATGATGTTTGGGGGACTGGAATGTGAATTAGACATATGAACAGGCTGCTAATACGTCTAATAAGGCCAAATAGTGGTCATATGTCTGAAATTTTGACTTAGAAAATCCAGTATAAGGTAATATGTCTAAATAGTGCTTATACGCCCATGAGATTTGCCTTAGAAATATTTTAAGGGTTATATGTCCCAACAGTACTCATAAGTCTGTAAAAAATTTCCTAAGTATGGGGGATGAAACGACTGAACAGTGGTCGTATGACTAGTAAAAATTTCCTAAGTATGGGGGATGAAACGACTGAACAGTGGTCGTATGACTAGTAAAAATTTCCTAAGTACGGGGGATGAAACGACTGAACAGTGGTCGTATGACTAGGAAAAATTTTCTAAGTACAAGGTGAAACGACTGAGCAGGGCTCATACGCCCAACAGTGCTCATACGACCAGGGTTGAAAATTTTCTAAGTGTAAGCTGGTATGTCCGACAGTGGTGAAACGACTGAACAGGGCTCTTACGCCTAGCACTTAGAATTTTTAACGGAATTTTCTTGGAGTCTGTGCAGTAGGGTTTTCGCATGAATGTTGACTGGGACTTTATTATACGCGTATGATTATGTTTGAATGTAATAATATCCCTTTTCTTAATATTTTAATTAATATTATGATTAGGGCTATTATTAAGCTTATTATTGATATTATTAGTATTATTATTATTAATATGCTTATTAATAATAATATTGTATGATTTTACGTGGAATGATCATGATCAAGACAGGAATTATTATCATTAATAAAGTGAAAGATTAATGATAAAGAAGAATGGAATGTAAATGAACGTAAGAAAGGCTTGCAAGCAAATGTATGGAGGTGCACACCCCTGGCAGGTGTTAGCTCAACTGTGATGCGGGTTCGCTACCTCGAAGGATGCACACAGGGTCAATCTTTGAGATTGATAATGGGTGAGCAACTTTGAGCTGCAAAAGACCGCAGAAGACTTACAACCCGTGGGGTTGGTAATGGGTGAGTGACTCAGTGTCGCAACAGACCAAAAGTCTTGCAATCCTTGAGACTGCTAATGGGTGAGCAACTATGTGTTGCAAAAGACTGGAAGAAGAATAATAAAAGTACGAATTGAACGATGTTGAAGATAATAAAAATATTACCTAAGTGTACGTACGATGTATGATCACCTACAAGAATGAGGAATGGTTTTGAATGAAAGAATGAAAAAAAATATAGTATTATAATTACAAAACTAGAACTCACTCAGCAACGCTGACTTTTATGTATTTTCCAGTTGGCAGGTAACAGGTTGCTGAGGATGGCACACGGGGATGGCTACACGGCGGGCAAGACTGACATCCATTATGTTTTGATGATACTGTTGTTTTGTAATTCATTCGACTAATTATTTTGTGACTTATGAACTAGAATGTATTGCTTAACAACAGTGTTTAAAATGAATGAAGGGTTTTTGCCAACTTAATTCCGCTGCTTAATTTAATAATATGTATGTTTTATGCTGTGAATGACCAACTGTGAGGTGCCCGGAAACGGGGCCTTACACAACAAGTTGATGAAGATGATGATTCGGACGAGGACAATGAATAGGATAGCGGTTAAGTAGTTTAAGTTTATTTTAACGATATTAGAAGTTGAAGCTAAACAATTTGTATGTTTATGTTATTTGTGTTCTTAAACTCGTATTGTACTTCTTAATACTTATGTTATTTGTGGTGTTGGGAAATCTGGAAATTTGGTTTTATTTACAGGTTTTTTCGATTTATAAAAATGGAAATTAAAAAATAAAAAAAAATTAAAATGAAAAATTGACTTTTAGCGGCGACACGTGTCGCCGCTAAAAGCCTTTCCCGGAATTTTTTATTTGAATTTATAGCGGCGATATTGTCGCCGCAAATGACTGTATTAGCGGCGACATCTTTAGCGGCGACTCTTTAGCGGCGATATTTTCCACATTAGCGACGAATCATTAGCTACGACTTATTAGCGGCGACATGTCGCCGCTAATACTAATAGCGGCGACGAAGGGCATCAATAGCGGCGACAAATGTCGCCGCTAATAAGCTTATTCCTTGTAGTGTTATTTTCTTTTCTTTCACCTTACCTTTTCGCTACCACTAGTTGTCCTAGTGAGCCAATCCTATTTTGTTTCGATACTCACATTTTAAGTCTACTTAGCCAAATTAGTTGTTTTATTCCAAATCCTTTTGCAATGCCTAGAATTTTTTAAATTTTTAAATTAGTTATTCAGTTACTGAAACTTCTAGATTTTTTTTTTGAATTTGTGCATATTTATAACAAAAAAAGGAAATAAAAAAATTATATTAAATTATAGAGCAAAGTTTTGTGTTGAGGAACTGAAAGTTTTAATTATAGTTTCTTATATGTAAGCTTATATTACTTCATGCTTAGTTGTACATTATATTCTTATCATAGTAATTAATTAGCATATGTCAATCTCGGGTATTTGATAATTTAGCCACTTGATATCTCAAATTCTGAACCTTTAACCCACGTCCCATTATACTCTTTTAAGATCTCTTGATTTATACAACTTTCTTATTTATTTGATAGATAATTGATTTCTAAGCAAGCTTATCATAATATTGCTTCATTGTTAGGCATTGAGGGATCCAAATAAATTTATCTACACATTCATGGAATCAAAGTTGAGTGTTAAGGGAATCATTGTGAGAGGTGCAAGTTGATACATGTATAAATGATACATGCATGCTATGTATTTAGTTGTGTTCATGTTTTGAAATCAAAAAATAAATTTATTCTTGTTTGTTTTGTTTTTTTGGACTTATCATTCAACTCTAAAAATTGCTTAGGTATTTGGATCTCTTATTTAGTGTGGATTGCTATCTTTATTCTCAAAAGGGCAATAGGATTTTGTTGAATTGTTATAAGAGTTGCGCCTGTGACAAACAAGTATAAGTGTGGTATGTTTGAATGTAAATAAATACACATGTTAATAATTCATATCATCCTTTATTGTTACAAACTCACCTGGATCAAAATTTAATTGTGTTTGATTTAAAATTTGTAGCTTTAGAATGCCGCTTGGTGATTTTGATGGAAAACTTAAGAAAAATAAGTGAGGTTTTGAAGTTTAGCTACTGACATGACCGTGTGACATTAACACATGACCATGTAATGTTGAATTTGTTGAACAATACACAACACCATGTCACTTTAGGACACACTTAGGGGGTTTTAAAAGTATCTGAATCCTAAACCGAATCTAAAATATCCAAAATTTGGATATACGAAATTTCAGATCTGGATAGTGATTTTGAGGATTTTCGGATATTCAAATATCCGAATTATCTGAAATATTTTTCTAAAAATTATTAATTAATAAATATTAATTATAAATTTCTATTAATTAGAAATTTCAGATATTTAGAATATTTTTATAAAAACTTTGGATATCCGGAATTTTTTTAATAAAAGATATTTTTTACAAAATTATTAAATAGCACAAATTTTTTAAAATTCAGGATTCCATTCGGATATTCGAATCCGAATATGAAATTTTGGATATCCGAATTTTGGGGATATTTGAAATTTCGGATACGGATTCGGATAATGAAATCCACTATCTGAAAATTTCGAATATCTAATTTTGAACATCTCTAGGACATGCCCATGTTTGGCCCCAGGTGCTTTTTTTAACTTAGTTTGAGTCTCATTTATTCCATTCTTACTTAGAAATATAAAACCCTGGTTCTCAATCCTTCAAGTTATTTTTAAGTATTTATTAAAGGAGGACTAAGATTGAAGATGAATTGCTCGAAAAAGACTTTAACATCATATAACCTACCCTTTTGTATTTTGATAAACTATTGATTCTTGATGTTATCATCCTACTCTTCAAGTATGGTTTGTGGTTTTGTAAGACTTATAAGCTAAAAACTATTTATCACTTAGATTAAATAAACCTTAGCATACTTTGACATGTTCTATGCAATTTTTGATGAAATGTCAATGTTTATTACAAAGTTATGAATGTTTTTCAATGATTTTGTGCGTCTATTTGACTTGATGAAATGTTGAATCTTGTGAGTGTTACAACTACATTATGTTGGAAAGCCATGTGTGTTAGAACATCTATTCATGAATTGCATATACTAGTGTGTAGTTTATGACATTTGACTAGAAATGATGAACGAATGTTGAATATTTAGTAAAGTTTAATAAGTATGCATCCTTATATATGTGTTTGTGAAAACCATTGTACTTGTTATTAATTTCTCTTAACTTTATATATGTGTAACTATAGATAAGGTTATGGTTTATGTATTCGTGCTGGGACATTCATAATACCTCTACTGCTACATTACGCAACTTGAAGTAGTTATCATGTGTGCATCATGTTAACTTTTCAAATATTTGTAGGTTTATTAGGTAGTCTTGACGGGAGTCCAAACCATCTTTCATATATACTTAATAATATCATTGGCTCTCGTATCATAACTTTAGGTGGCTATTATATTAACTAACACATAACATACTACAGGGTAGTGGTGTACAAACCTATTTTTTTACCCAAACCGGTTCGGGTTCAAAACCAAACGTTTTTTTGTCATGGGGTCAAACCAGTTCTTTTTCAAACCATTTCGGGTTACAAACCGGTTTGGATCACCGAAAACTCAAACCTGTCAAACCAATTCGGACTGGATTGAGACCGGTTTTTTTAATAAACCGGCTTTAGGACCGTTTTAACCAGTTTTTTAACTTTTTGAGTTGGGTTACCAAACCGGCATTTAAACCGGTGGTTCAGGTTGGTTTGGGCCAAACCGGTTTCCGGTTTTTTGGCCGAAACGGTTCCCGAACTGGTTTTCTTGCCCAAGTCTACTACAGGGATTGTAGACTATCAACATCACGATATGTTGTTAATGTGTTCACTTCTAACGATGTATTATTGAGTTTAATAAATGAAAATAGAGCGAAAATGGAATTAATGAGAGAAAATGTAGAGAAAGGAAAGAAAATATATAATTTAGTTCCGTGTTTTAAAGTTCGAAAGAAAAATAAAATTAGTGATTCTATGTGTTCCTGAGCTATGAAAAGAAAAGTAAGTTATAATTTTACAACTACAAAGACTACGTAATCTATTTCATTTTAAGAGATCTGATAAAATTGGTATATGAAAAAAATAAAATCTTTTTCATATATATATATACACATATATATATATACATATATATACATATATATATATACATATATATACATATATATATACATACATACATACATATATACATACATACATACATATATATATATGTATGTATATGTATATATATATGTATATATATATAGGGGGAGGATCCAATGAAAACCTAGTTATAAATGAAAACCTTGCAAACTAAATCTTAACCATTGATTATGTAGATCAATGGTCATTAATTACTAGTGGCATGATTGTAATTCTTGTGAAGTTTTTATAACAAGTTTTAATATAAAAGGGCATTTTAGGAAAAACAAAAAATAAATCTATTTAACTTTCCATAATTTTCGTTTCTCTTTCCTTTCTCTTAATTACTCTTTACTTTCCTAATTTTTATTCCTCTCTCTTCTCTCCTAATACAACGATGGTACATATGTGTACCAAATAATGTGAACGGTTGAGTGATGTATGATGAATATTTTTTACAGTAATAGAAGTTTATTAAGAGTCTAAAGACTTAATTAAGTTGAAAAATTTGGATAATACAACGACGGAACATATGTGTACATAGGATAATTGTTCAAAAATATTAAAATGTTTTAAAACTTCAATGATACATACCAGTTAATATGCTAAAGAAGTTTTGGTACATATATGTAACAGTTAATATGCTAAAAGAAGCTTTGGTACATATATGTAACAGTTAATATGCTAAAGAAGCTTTGGTACATATATGTAACATTTAATAAGTCTTTGTTTGTGTAATGGTGCGATTAGGATTTTGGTTATATGCTAAAGAAGCTTTGGTACATATATGTAACAGTTAATAAACATACGTAAATCATTCATCAAACAACTAATACTAAGGTACATATACGTAACAGTTAAACAAATCATTCATCAACAACTAATACTAAGGTACATATACGTACTTTAGGTTGAACAACAACAATCTTAACTGTTACATATATGTACCAAAGCTTCTTTAGCATATTAACTGTTACATATATGTACCAAATCATTCCTCATGAAGAAGGGCGTCTGCAACAAAGTGTAACCTTTCTTCTCCAAAAAATTTAGACCAAAATTCATCAAAGCTTGATTAAGAAGCACCCCATCTCCTTTCAAATAATACCCCCTTCCACCAACAACATTAGCACCTCTTTTCAATTCGGCTATTCCGAGAAGATCAACAAGCTCCACATGATTTCTCAATTTCGCCTCCTTCCTCTTCTCCCCCCAACTCCGAACTATCTCGTTATCTCATCGTTGCTAACTGGAACAGAATCATGAACAATATTTCCCACCAAATCGAGATTCGAATGCAACGCATTTCGTGCCTCGTGAACCTGTGCTTCCTTCACCGCAATCAACTGCTTGTTATCCTCGGTATCTTTGATCAGCGAACTCGCATCTTCTCCGGCGATTCTGAGTTTGGCGACTTGTTTGTTGATCTTGTTGAACTCCTTTCGGCACTGTTCGAGTTCGAATTGGTGCGTCTTCCATTGCTCGTAGAGTTTGATGATTTTGTCGACGATTTCTACGTTGGCGAAACGACGACGCTGAGATTTGCGTATGATCTCCGGATTGCGTTAGAACAAATTGAACCCCAACATTGTTAATGTTTGTGAATTGATGATATGGAGATTGAAGAAGATACAGAAAGCTTGTTGAGAATGACAAAGACTTGCGACATCTACTATGGGTGTTAGAAATTTGAAAATAATAATCGGGTCTATATGATGATTTGATATAACAAATTGAAACTGAGAGTGAAAAAAGGAAAGGATTTAGTCAAATATATAAATACCATAAATATGTTAATTGCAAGATTACAAAAATACCCTTTTTTAATAAAATAAAAACATATATATTAAAAATCTATGATTGGTTGAAAGTGGTTTTCATGGTTTTCAATTATAAATGTGGTTTTCATTTGATCCCTCCTCTATATATATATATATCTATATATATATATATATATATATATCTATATATGTATGTAGATATATATATGTATATATATGTATGTATGTATATATCTATATATATGTATATATATATGTGTATATATATGTATATATATATGTGTGTGTGTATATATATATATATACATATACATACACACACACACACATATATATATATATATATATATATATATATATAGAATGGCATTCAAATGAAAACTAAAATAATTGAAAAAACTAAAGAAACCAATCTTGACCATACATTTTATTAATCTATGGTCAATATGAAAAGGGGCAAAATTGTAATTTCCATTTCTTTAAAAACTAGTGCAGTTCATATACCAGGGCTAAAATCGGAAATCAAAATATGAAATCCCCCAAATTTATATTCCCACATTAGAATCAGTTACGTATTTTCTCCAAAACTTCCTTTGATTTCTCAACAATTCAACAAATTCACATGCAAATCTCCATCTATACGATTATCCGAACTTAATCATCCCCGTTAGAATCCATATAAGCCTCCGTATAAGCGACATTGGTGAAGAGAATTGAAACCCTGATTTTGCGACTGAGACTTGGTGTTCCATATCAAATCCTCATATATATCGGTATGTCTAATTTCATATGTTTAATATTTCTTTATATGATGTTGTTAACCATTTCTCGTTCTCAGAAACATAAATATATCGATTTTATTTGTGCATTGTTGTTTTGTCTCAGTTGTGAATAAGTTTACCCAAATTGCTCGTTTTTCTTATTTGAATCGTCACTGTTTGTGTTCAATGAATTCAAGAGTATGCTTGAATATGCACTGAAATCCTCCATATTTGTTCAATGGATTATTGAATTTTAGCATGATGTGATGTATAATGTAGTGTGTTCAACGGATTATTGAATTTTAGCATGATGTGACAAACCTAAATCTTATTCTTTGTTGCTAAGAGTGTTTTTGGGTTCTATAAAAAAATGTATTGTATGGGGCTTGTTCAAACTTGTTGGCATTGTTCATATCATCCATATTAGCTGATTTCATTAATATTCCCAATTTTTCATAGGTTGTATGATATTCACAATCATATGTATGTTGTTTATTTAGTGGATTGATCTGTTATTCTGCTATTGTATGTTATAATATAGTTCAAAAAAGGTCTGTTTTTTATTTATTAACAGTTTCATACATTATTATGATATTAGTTTTTGATTCTAGATTCCCAATTGGTTCACCCCATTATGGATTTTGTTTTTGTAATAGTTTGTAATAAATGGACGATTATCTGTTTTCAGTGTATCATCAGATCAACGTATCAAGGCATCCCTAAAGTCTCGGTCCTTTTTACTATTGATCACCATAATGAGAACAGGTTCAAATCCCATCTGTTTCCATAACAATATGGTGTTGACATTTGACTTACTATTTATATTAATACATTTTTTGTTTTTGCTTTTTGAAGCTCGTAAAAGTTTGAGGCTAGCCCGCAAGACTCCATGTCATATTTCCTCATCGAGCGGGGGGCCGTCCAAACCTATTATTATTGCTGATCATTCTATTCAGCGTAAAGGTCATCATTTTTCATCTAACCTACAATGTAATCATTAAAGTAATCTATGTATGTTAGTAAATGATTTTATGAGATGAACTCAATTTCAATGCGGTAGGATTTGTTGATCAATAAAGACGTATTTGCTCACAGTATAACATATTGATCTGTTTACCAGGGGAAGGAAATCAATATAATCCCATATCAGTTGAAGGAAATCTCTCGAATCCTATTTTATGTTCAAATTCAGATCAGCCTAGGCGATACACTAAGAAAATGATTGGTAAGGATGATTGTCATTATTGCTTCATTATTAAAAATTTCTTTTAATATGTCCAAGTTCTAGTGTTTGATGCATTATTGTACACGCAGCTGAAGAGGTTTTGCAAAGAAGTAAGTTGAACTCTAAGAAGAAGGAGCTTATTGGGGATAACAAGAAAAAAAGGATTCGTGAAAAAAATGGTAATCATTTATAACATCATTGCTTATTATTGATGTTAATGGTATGTTGTTTGTTAATTGAATGTGTCATACATGATGATCATTGACTTGAATTACTATCTTATCTGTTTTTGTAAGATTAGGGTGTGTTTCTAACGTAAACTAATTTCAATTCATTGCATTTGGTTATTGTTGTTTGGTATTGGGGACAGAAACTGGCACATTAATGTTGAAAAAATTTGTGTGTAGTAAGGGTGTGATTGAGCATGATCCTATTTTTTTCAACAGAAAATGTGCATCAAAGCACATATTATATTCTACATATTTCTAACAGCGTCGATTGAACGACTTAATCAAATTATGTCATGGTTATTGTCAGCTTAAGTCATATTTTGTATATTTTTTATGGAGGATGATTATCATTGTATGTTATGAAAGTTGAGTATATGTTTGTATGCTAAACTTTATTATTTTATCGCGCGACTTTATGTTGTTCCTTGTTAGTTATTTTCTGAATTTTTTATTTTTAACCATCTGGTTAAAAGCTGACTTTTTTACCGGATAATATGTATTTATATGTCTTGTCTAATTATTTCTTATATTTGACTTGTTAGATGATAAAAAGAAAACTAAGAAGGTGAAAGTTTCAACAGATGGTTTTGTTGATGATCCAAAAATTCAGAAGACTCCTACACCTGAAACAGAGATACGTAAGAAGAGCAAGGCTGATAAGACACCCGTAGTCAAACCCAACCCAAAGCCTTCAACAACAAAATTGCCATCACTTCTCATTCGTTCCAGCCCTAGACCTCTCTGCCAGGCTATGAAGAACATCACTAGCCCCAAGAAGAGTGCCTATTTGAGATGGGGTTAATTCGCTTGCGTCATTTTAATGTTGATGGGATTCCTACAAGGCTTGCGTATTATGTTCTAGATTCATTTGATCCGGATTCAATGACCATACGGGTGCAAAACGGGAGTATTCCAGTAACTGTTCACAGAATTCATGAAGTTATTGGACTCCCCATGGGTGGTAGGCAAGTCGATGCTGTAACATCCTGTATTTTTGTTCGGTTTATTTATGCCATTTTATAGCATCAATAGTAAATTTTTATATATATATAAAAAAAAATATATATATAATAACAATAATAATAATAGATAATAATAATAATAATAATAATAATAATAATAATAATAATAATAATAATAAAAAAATAATAATAATAATAATAATAATAATAATAATAATAATAATAATAATATAAATAATAATAATAATAATAATAATAATAATAATAATAATAATAATAATAATAATAATAATAATATAAATAATAATAATAATAATAATAATAATAATAATAATAATAAAACTTGGAATTTAAAGTACAGGGGGTTGTTTTGCCATTTTGGAAACTTTGAATAAAAGTTTGAAACACAAAATAATAACATTTAAGAGTACAGGGGCCATTTATGTAAATTTTCCAAACCACCCCCTCTACCCCGTTTTTTTTTCCGGTAACCATCGGCCGGAGCTCCGGCCGAGCTCCGGCAATGCCCAAAACCCCATTTCAAACCGATTTTGACCCAATTAAACCGCCCAACCCCTTCGACCATGGGTTTCGAACCCGAACCAACTCCAAAATCGAGATTCCCGCTCGTACCCTTTCCAAATCAAAACCGAATCAAACCGTGATGAACTCCAACTCGAATCCCGTCCAGATACACGAATTAAGTCAAATTAAATCATTCTAAACTTAAAACGCGGTCGAAACAATCAATCAATCAATTTTAATTACACGATTACAGTTCGAATCTCTCAAAATTTGAAAGTATATACGCGGTTTCAAAATCAAACGCGTTACGCCCGTAAACCATGAAATCAAGCTTATAAATTAGGGGCGTTCAACTCATTTTGAGGTTCTTAAACACCCCTAACCCTCAATTTCACTAAAAACCTTCTCGATCAAAAAGCCCAATTCACGAACACTCGAAGCTGAGTCGATCTTGAAATCACTCGAAGCTTAATCGGAACAGGTAATTGGAACCTGTTATTGACTCGATTTGGTCCAGGGATCAAAAGCCCCATGAAGATTCGGGTGTTTAACATCGAATCGGAGGTCAATTTTGACCCTGTTGAACCTAGGGTTCATCCTAATTTGGGGGTAAACCGGGGACTAAGGTTAAAACAATAACCGAACCAATGAAAACCAAGGCCTTGGCCCTGGTTCACTGGTCTCCGCGCCCCATATCCTAGGGGAGGTCCCGGGTTCGACCCCGGGCAACCCCCCCTTTTCTTTTTTCTGATTTTCTTTCTTTCTTTCTTTCTTTTCTTCATTTATTTTTATTTATTTAACCTTTTTAAATTCTGAAAATTTCTAAAATTATTTTATAAAATGCAGAATTTATTTAAATTTTTGTTTAACTAATTTTGTGACTAAATTTATTTCTTTTTTTTATAAAATACATTTGTATTTATAAATACATAATTTTATTTTTTTAAAAATACAAAAGAAATGAGTAAACATAATACTTGTATATGTATATATATTTTTAAATAATTAAATTATTTAGTTATTTATACCTATATATATATTTATATATTATTCTTTTAGTAATTAAATCACTTATTATGATTATACAATATTATAATTGTTTAGTATATATAAATATTTATATATACATTCAAACAATTTAATTGTTTAGTTACTTATATATATATATATATATATATATATATTTATACATAGTTCTTTTAATAGCTAAATCATTTATATTGATTATTATATACAATGTTATAATTGTTTAGTATATACATTTATATATATAATTAAACAATTTAATTGTTTAGTTACTTATATATATATATATATATATATATATATATATATTTATACATAGTTCTTTTAATAGCTAAATCATTTATATTGATTGTTTAGTATATATATTTATATGTATATTCAAACAATTAAATTGTTTGATTACTTATATCTATAAATATATATATATTCGTATATAGTCCCTTATAATAGTTAAATAACTTATTATATTATTATATACAATCCTTAAAAAAATTCGGTTCAATGTACAATTTAATCAAGTTTTATTTCTCTTACGCGCTAACAATTGATTATACCAAGTATAATCCATTCGTTCCATTAAACCGATCACGTTATTAACATGTAATAAACACGAATAATTATTAAATCATATTAGACCTACAATTAATCATCAAACATATTATAACGCGCTACTTTATTTCGTTTAGGTGCGTTGTGACGTTTGTGTTGGAAATCTTATTCGTGGTTATTCTTATTTCATCTACAAGTCTCCTTTATTAAACATGTGAGTTCTTATGCCCCGCTTTACGATCATTTCACATCTTTCGGGGTGAAACATGTTGCTTATACCAACTTACACATACACGTTTTGATACTCTTTACACACGTGCAATTCTTACATAGTCGTGGTTGCTTGGATATGTTTAGTATTATATGAGATGTGACATACGTGTGCAATCATTAACTATTGCTAGCCTAGCGAAGTCTTAGATCTTTGGGCCTGACAAGCCTATTTGGTGCTAAAGTCGATGTATTGCCGACTCCTAGGAGCCGTATGCTTGTGCACTAGGGAACCAAATACACTTAGCTAATCATGCTTATTCATATTATTCAGTCGAGGCTTGATTGTAACTATGCATGTTCTATATACTTGCTATCTTGTGACCATTGACTAGAATTGCCACATTTTGTATACTTATTGTATTTAAAACCATGAGAACTCACCAACTAGTTAGTTGACTTTATTTTCAACATGTTTCAGGTAATGTGCAAGCTTAGCGATGATTGAAGGAATGCATAAACCTAGATCATGGACCTAGGTTTAATAAAGACGATTGAATTCTTGTTTTTGTTTAATTTATTTTGAGACATTGATGTATGTGGTGATTGAAAACAATTGATTAATGGCATTTTATATTTTAACATAGCGTTATGTGGCTGTGAACAATCTTAACCCTCGCACCTCGACGTTTCCGCCGTCAAGGTTGGGGTGTGACAGATTGGTATCAGAGCCCATAACTATAGGGATTTAGGTTATTAGAAATGGTGACCTAGGCTATAGTTTATGCATGATCCTTATAGAATAGTATTCTTATGAACACATACTTATTGTTTGCATGCTGCCTAACGCTATGCCTTATTATGTGCAATGTGATGCCTTAGCATAAGTGCCTTCCTACATGATTACATATTGTTACCCGTCTCCCCTAGACTTATCTTAAACGTTAATTCTCCCCGACAGTTACTATTTCTTAAACTTATTCTCGTCTCCAAGTAGAATCTATTGATAGGAATTCTTTAGACTTTATGTCTAATCTTGTAAATATCCTATCAAGATTTTTGATTTCATAAACCAAAGAACTAGTGTGGTACATAGACACCTGTATTCTGGATTTTCTGGCAAAAGGCCCTCGGGCTAAGGCAAGCGTATACGTATAAATCTCATTGAGGGAACCGTTACGCTACCTGGGGATTTCCGGGATGAGTGATAAACTATGACCAACATACACGAGTTTCTGAGGTGAATGGGTCAATTCATCTTGACGTGTCAACGTTTCCAAATGGTGATGCGTCACCAAATGGAATCATTCCGTATAATTCATGATCCTTACCTTAATTGCCTACCCATATTATCCTTTAACCGATCCTAACCCAATTTGTATTTTTCCAGCATGTCTCGCTTCCACGGAAACCGAGGAAGATCCGGCCGTAAGCTTGCTGCCATGATTGCCCGGCAAATGGCTGCGGTCATCCCGACCATGGTGGCTGAACTCAGCAGCACTATGATCGCAAACGTCACGAACAATAGCAATGGTCAAGGGGAGAATAGTGCAAACCAACGGCGTAACACCCAGTCTTGCACCTTCAAGCATTTCAGTTCATGCAAGCCTCCCAGTTATAGTGGCAAGGAAGGTGCCACCGGTCTCTTAGAGTGGTTTGAAGGGATGGAGAACACCTTCGGCAACTGTGAGTGCCCCGAAGCACTCAAAGTAAGGTATGCCGCCAGTATGCTGCAGCAACGGGCCTTAACGTGGTGGAACAGTGAAAAGAGGAACCGAGGCCCCGATGCAATCTTGGCTTTAACTTGGGAGGAATTCAAAAACATAGCCATAGCCAAGTTTTGCCCGAGGAGTGAAATCCAGAAACTGGAGGAGGAATTCTGGAATTTGAAACAGGATGGCGGGAACCATCTGGCATATTCTACCCGTCATCATGAACTAAGCATACTGCTGCCACACATGGTGGATACTGTTTCCCGAAACGTGGAAAAATTTATTAAGGGTGTGCCGCCTCAGATTCAGGATGCTGTTGTGGGTAGCCGGCCCGCAACCTTGGAAGAAGCTATCACCATCACTGCCCAATTGACGGAGAACCACATCCGAGCGGGCACCATGTCTGCAAAGGGTGCCAAGAAGACTGAGAAGACGACCCCCGAGGAGGTCAAGGAGGTCAAGCCTGATAACAAGAAACGGAAGTTTGTACCGGCATGGAACTATGCCGTGGCTGCTCCTAAACCGCCCCAAAGACAGTGTACTACCGGGGCTACACCGGCAGCACAAGTGCCCGTGGCAAGGGCTTATGCAGGCCCTCTACCTATGTGTAACACGTGTAGGTATCACCACCCGGGCAATCTTCCGTGTCGCATCTGCACACTATGTGGCAAGTACGGGCACTTTGTGGCAACGTGCCGCCGAGCATTGGGAAACGCAGTGACGGAACCAAATCGGGTCTGCTACAACTGTGGAGAACCAGGTCACTACCGACCCCAGTGCCCTCGTCTTGTGGGCAATGTTCCACAAGCTCGTGGACGTGCTTTCAACATCAACGCGAACCAAGCCCAGGCGAACAACGAGGTGGTGAACGGTACGTAAAAATTGCAACCCTATCCCCATAGAATTTCTTTTAAAATTCCTTACTTGTGCCCTTAAGTGCCTTTAAAACCTATACAGGTATGTTTCTTATTAATGACACCTATGCATACGTATTATTTGATTCGGGCGCCGATAGAAGTTTCGTTTCCTTAGAGTTCGAGCCGACACTTTCTAAACCTCGCTCAAATCTAGAGAGACCTCTCACCGTCGAAGTTGCTGACGGAGAACCCATCACCGTCGACGTGGTTATCCGCGAGTGTCTATTGTGTCTCGATGACCATAAGTTTCTTATCGACCTTATTCCTATGAAACTCGGGAGTTTCGACATCATTATTGGCATGGATTGGTTATCTAAGAACCATGCCGAGATCATTTGTTTCGAGAAGTGCATTCGCATGCCCTTACCCTCCGGGGACACATTGAAGGTGTTCGGTGAACGGTCCTCCAAAGGACTCAAGCTTATGTCATGTACTAAGGCTCAGAAATGCCTAAGTAAGAGTTATCCGGCATTCTTGGCATATGTAGTCAACACCAAAACCAAGGAGAAGGAACTCAAAGATGTTCCAGTTGTACGAGAATTCCCTGAGGTTTTTCCCGATGATCTTAGCGGGTTACCTCCCGTACGCGAAGTAGAATTTAAAATCGACTTGATTCCGGGAGCAAGCCCCGCGGCTAAATCACCTTACCGACTCGCACCATCGGAAATGCAAGAACTCTCTAGCCAACTCCAGGAATTATCCGAGAAGGGGTTTATTCGCCCTAGTTCTTCTCCTTGTGGTGCACCTGTCTTATTTGTGAAGAAGAAAGATGGGTCTTTCCGCATGTGTATCGATTACCGGGAACTCAACAAGTTGACTATCAAGAACCGGTATCCTCTTCCTCGTATCGACGATCTTTTCGACCAACTTCAAGGAGCTGCAATCTTTTCAAAAATCGACTTGCGTTCGGGTTATCACCAACTGCGAGTCCACAACGACGATATCCCAAAGACTGCATTCCGCACCCGGTATGGGCATTACGAGTTCATGGTTATGCCTTTCGGCTTAACCAATGCTCCAGCGGTCTTCATGGATCTTATGAATCGGGTGTGCAAGCCATACCTAGACAAGTTCGTCATCGTTTTCATCGACGACATTCTTATTTATTCCAAGTCTCGCTCCGATCATGAACTTCATCTCCGTCAAATCCTCGAACTGTTGAAGAAGGAACAACTGTACGCGAAATTCTCGAAATATGAGTTTTGGCTTGAAGAAGTACAGTTCTTAGGGCACGTTGTGAATAGTCAAGGAATTCACGTCGACCCTGCGAAGGTTGAAGCCGTAAAGAATTGGAGTGCTCCCACAACTCCGACGGAAGTTCGATCGTTTCTTGGTCTAGCCGGGTATTACCGGCGATTTATTGCCAACTTCTCAAAAATCGCAAAACCACTCACGTCCTTGACTCAGAAGAACAAGCCTTTCGAGTGGAAAGCCGAGCAAGAAGAGGCGTTTGAGACATTGAAGCACAAGTTGTGCAATGCCCCTATTCTGACGCTACCGGATGGAAATGACGACTTCACGGTATACTGCGACGCGTCGAAACAAGGCCTTGGTTGTGTTCTCATGCAACGGGGAAAGGTCATCGCATATGCCTCGAGACAATTGAAGGTTCACGAGGTAAATTATACGACGCACGATCTCGAGCTCGGAGCGGTGGTCTTTGCTTTAAAAATCTGGAGACACTATCTATACGGCACACAATGTATAGTCTACACGGACCACAAGAGCCTCCAACACGTTTTCAACCAGAAGGACCTCAATATGAGGCAACGTCGTTGGGTGGAACTAATTAGCGACTACGATTGTGATATCCGCTACCATCCCGGCAAGGCAAATGTCGTAGCCGATGCATTGAGTCGAAAGACGCATCAAAAGATGGTTTCCGTTCAAGAGATGCGCGACCGACGCCAATGGTTCGATACATTGGGAGAGTTTGATACTGAAGTCCGACTCGATGTCAACAATGCTACGGTGTTATTGCAGAACTTAAGGATCGATTGTGACATCGAGGCGAGTATTCGAGAAGCACAGCAAGCGGTGCAAACCGAAGGGAGTATGAAGGAAGAGCTCGAGCCAAATCTCTTAGCCCAATTAGAAACAAGAACCAATGGGCTAATGTATTTCGCAAACCGAATCTGGATCCCCAAACGCAATAACCTTCGGGCTTCTATCATGAACGAAGCACATCGGACTCGTTATTCTATTCACCCGGGCTCCGATAAGATGTACATGGACTTACGGAGTCAATATTGGTGGCCCGGAATGAAACGAGACATAGCAACCTATGTTGCTAAGTGCCTTACATGCACGAAGGTTAAAGCAGAGCATCAACGTCCAAGTGGATTACTCGAACAACCCGAAATTCCCATGTGAAAGTGGGAACATATATCCATGGATTTCATAACCAAGTTACCTCGGACATCTCGCGGGCATGATAGCATATGGGTGATCGTCGACCGATTGACTAAGTCGGCACATTTCATACCCATACGTGACACATATAAGACATCAAGGTTAGCCCGGATTTACATCGACGAGATCGTAAGCCGTCATGGTGTGCCTCTTCACATTATATCCGACCGAGACGCTCGATTCACTTCTCACTTTTGGTCTACTATGCAAGAACTTCTGGGTACACAATTGGATTTAAGCACGGCTTACCATCCCCAAACCGATGGCCAAACCGAGCGGACGATCCAAACCCTGGAAGACCTGTTACGTCTCTGTGTCCTTGATTTTGGGGGCGACTGGGATACGCACCTACCGCTCGCAGAATTCTCCTACAACAACAGTTACCACTCAAGCATCCAAATGGCACCGTTCGAAGCACTTTACGGTCGTAAGTGTCGTTCACCAATCTGCTGGACCGACGTTGGCGAGAATCTTATTACCGGTCCCGAGCTCATACAAGAGACGACCGATAAAGTCGCTATCATCCGCAAGAACCTGGAAGTGGCAAGGAGTCGACAGAAAAGCTACGCTGATAAACGTCGCAAGCCACTGGAATTCCAAGTTGGGGAGATGGTCCTTCTCAAGGTCTCACCGTGGAAGGGTGTGGTTCGCTTTGGAAGGAAAGGCAAGTTAGCTCCAAGGTTTGTAGGGCCTTTCAAGATCCTGAAAAGGATTGGGAAAGTGGCCTACAAACTAGAACTACCCTCCGACCTTAGTGGAATTCACCCTGTCTTCCACGTCTCGAATCTGAGGAAGTGTCTGGCCGACGATAATTTGCATGTGCCGTTGGAAGACATTCAGATCGACGAGTCACTACACTTCGTTGAAAAACCCGTCGAAATCATGGATCGCATTATGAAGAAGACTAGGACCTCTACGACCCCAATTGTAAAGGTTCGATGGGAGAACAAACGAGGAGCGGAATTCACTTGGGAGCGTGAAGAACATATGAAGAAGACTTACCCTTACTTATTCTTGTAACCCTTTTTGATTCTTAATTTCGGGACGAAATTCTTTTAAGTTGGGGAGACTGTAACATCCTGTATTTTTGTTCGGTTTATTTATGCCATTTTATAGCATCAATAGTAAATTTTTATATATATAAAAAAAATATATATATATAATAACAATAATAATAATAGATAATAATAATAATAATAATAATAATAATAATAATAATAATAATGATAATAATATAAAATAATAATAATAATAATAATAATATAATAATAATAATATAATAATAATAATAATAATAATAATAATAATAATATAATAATAATAATAATAATAATATAATAATAATATAATAATAATAATAATAATAATAATAATAATAATATAATAATAATAATAAAACTTGGAATTTAAAGTACAGGGGGTTGTTTTGCCATTTTGGAAACTTTGAATAAAAGTTTGAAACACAAAATAATAACATTTAAGAGTACAGGGGCCATTTATGTAAATTTTCCAAACCACCCCCTCTACCCCGTTTTTTTTTCCGGTAACCATCGGCCGGAGCTCCGGCCGAGCTCCGGCAATGCCCAAAACCCCATTTCAAACCGATTTTGACCCAATTAAACCGCCCAACCCCTTCGACCATGGGTTTCGAACCCGAACCAACTCCAAAATCGAGATTCCCGCTCGTACCCTTTCCAAATCAAAACCGAATCAAACCGTGATGAACTCCAACTCGAATCCCGTCCAGATACACGAATTAAGTCAAATTAAATCATTCTAAACTTAAAACGCGGTCGAAACAATCAATCAATCAATTTTAATTACACGATTACAGTTCGAATCTCTCAAAATTTGAAAGTATATACGCGGTTTCAAAATCAAACGCGTTACGCCCGTAAACCATGAAATCAAGCTTATAAATTAGGGGCGTTCAACTCATTTTGAGGTTCTTAAACACCCCTAACCCTCAATTTCACTAAAAACCTTCTCGATCAAAAAGCCCAATTCACGAACACTCGAAGCTGAGTCGATCTTGAAATCACTCGAAGCTTAATCGGAACAGGTAATTGGAACCTGTTATTGACTCGATTTGGTCCAGGGATCAAAAGCCCCATGAAGATTCGGGTGTTTAACATCGAATCGGAGGTCAATTTTGACCCTGTTGAACCTAGGGTTCATCCTAATTTGGGGGTAAACCGGGGACTAAGGTTAAAACAATAACCGAACCAATGAAAACCAAGGCCTTGGCCCTGGTTCACTGGTCTCCGCGCCCCATATCCTAGGGGAGGTCCCGGGTTCGACCCCGGGCAACCCCCCCTTTTCTTTTTTCTGATTTTCTTTCTTTCTTT
This sequence comes from Flaveria linearis, assembly GCA_024085815.1. Lineage (NCBI taxonomy): Eukaryota > Viridiplantae > Streptophyta > Magnoliopsida > Asterales > Asteraceae > Flaveria > Flaveria linearis. The sequence continues at coordinate 30,090,617 of CM044014.1, forward strand.
CTTTCTTTTCTTCATTTATTTTTATTTATTTAACCTTTTTAAATTCTGAAAATTTCTAAAATTATTTTATAAAATGCAGAATTTATTTAAATTTTTGTTTAACTAATTTTGTGACTAAATTTATTTCTTTTTTTTTATAAAATACATTTGTATTTATAAATACATAATTTTATTTTTTTAAAAATACAAAAGAAATGAGTAAACATAATACTTGTATATGTATATATATTTTTAAATAATTAAATTATTTAGTTATTTATACCTATATATATATTTATATATTATTCTTTTAGTAATTAAATCACTTATTATGATTATACAATATTATAATTGTTTAGTATATATAAATATTTATATATACATTCAAACAATTTAATTGTTTAGTTACTTATATATATATATATATATATATATATATATTTATACATAGTTCTTTTAATAGCTAAATCATTTATATTGATTATTATATACAATGTTATAATTGTTTAGTATATACATTTATATATATAATTAAAAAATTTAATTGTTTAGTTACTTATATATATATATATATATATATATATATATATATATATATATTTATACATAGTTCTTTTAATAGCTAAATCATTTATATTGATTGTTTAGTATATATATTTATATGTATATTCAAACAATTAAATTGTTTGATTACTTATATCTATAAATATATATATATTCGTATATAGTCCCTTATAATAGTATACAATCCTTAAAAAAAATCGGTTCAATGTACAATTTAATCAAGTTTTATTTCTCTTACGCGCTAACAATTGATTATACCAAGTATAATCCATTCGTTCCATTAAACCGATCACGTTATTAACATGTAATAAACACGAATAATTATTAAATCATATTAGACCTACAATTAATCATCAAACATATTATAACGCGCTACTTTATTTCGTTTAGGTGCGTTGTGACGTTTGTGTTGGAAATCTTATTCGTGGTTATTCTTATTTCATCTACAAGTCTCCTTTATTAAACATGTGAGTTCTTATGCCCCGCTTTACGATCATTTCACATCTTTCGGGGTGAAACATGTTGCTTATACCAACTTACACATACACGTTTTGATACTCTTTACACACGTGCAATTCTTACATAGTCGTGGTTGCTTGGATATGTTTAGTATTATATGAGATGTGACATACGTGTGCAATCATTAACTATTGCTAGCCTAGCGAAGTCTTAGATCTTTGGGCCTGACAAGCCTATTTGGTGCTAAAGTCGATGTATTGCCGACTCCTAGGAGCCGTATGCTTGTGCACTAGGGAACCAAATACACTTAGCTAATCATGCTTATTCATATTATTCAGTCGAGGCTTGATTGTAACTATGCATGTTCTATATACTTGCTATCTTGTGACCATTGACTAGAATTGCCATATTTTGTATACTTATTGTATTTAAAACCATGAGAACTCACCAACTAGTTAGTTGACTTTATTTTCAACATGTTTCAGGTAATGTGCAAGCTTAGCGATGATTGAAGGAATGCATAAACCTAGATCATGGACCTAGGTTTAATAAAGACGATTGAATTCTTGTTTTTGTTTAATTTATTTTGAGACATTGATGTATGTGGTGATTGAAAACAATTGATTAATGGCATTTTATATTTTAACATAGCGTTATGTGGCTGTGAACAATCTTAACCCTCGCACCTCGACGTTTCCGCCGTCAAGGTTGGGGTGTGACAGATGCTGTTATGGACATCGATTCAAATATCAACATTATTGAAGAATGGTTGAAGCCGTATGGGCGGTCCAACATTACCGCTATAGATATAATGGAGAATATGTTCAAAGCTTCATCAACCGACAGACAATTCCAGCTCGATCTTATAATGTTGTTATGCACCACCATGATCCAGTGCACCAAGTCTAGATTGATTAATTTGAAGATGCTGAAGAGTTTAAATCTTGGCCCTGACTTAGCTAATCTTGATTGGTGTTCATTCATTCACAAGAGGTTGAAGATGTGCAAACTCAATTGGGATATCAACAAGGGCAAACCTTTCACTGGGCCGATAACTATTCTAATGGTAAAAATATTACTTTATCTTGTTATTTATTTTGTTATATTTAATATAAAATATATTAATATTTTAATATTCTAATTTACTTCTATTTATTAGCTCATTTATCTTGAGGGGTTGGAGATTGATTCCTTGAAGCAAAACAACATAGTGTTGCCTAGTAGTAGATGGTCATTGGCTAACATGAAGGTACGTGAGGAAGCTGAAATAAAAGGAGGTGGTTTTGGTAGGGGCAACTTGGTTGATGTTAGTGAGGAAGGGCATGTTACCACTGTGGAGGTAATGTTTATTATTTTCACATTTAATTTCATTTACTATATTTTATACTTTTAATGTTGTTATATAGTTAGATGCATAGGATAATAGATTTTCATTCTGTTGAGAACTTGTAATATTATTGTAGTGGTCATTTGTTTTTTATTCTTAATAATTTTCAAACCCTTATATACTTTATATTATATTTTAACTCAAGGTTAATGTAGTAAATATTACATGTGGTTCACTTGGATACATCTATCATATGGCTGTTAGGATAGCAAATATTTTATAATATTGTCTTTATATAATTTTCTTGTTTAGAAATTTTATGCAGCAATGCACAATCTTTTTCAAAATAGTCGGAACCCTTCATCTAAGCTGATATATATTGATTCCTCAGGAGTACAAATACATGCTTGACACTTTGATAAAGCGGATTGAATCCTACAGATCCAGATATGCCGGGTATTTGCTTGATGCAATAACTGAATACCCTAAAGAAGATGTTTGGGAGGAGTACCACCAGAAAATTAAAGATTTGTTTACATTTGTATCAACAACTGGAGAGGTAGTTAGGGAACCTAATGCTCATGATCCAATGTCGAATATCAATTCCAAATCTGTCGACGTTTCCCAGAAGCATAAAGCCAATGAATCAATATCTCAGAAACAATACAGTAATAAAGGTAATGAAGCATCCGATGGAAAGCAGATTGGAGATGACCAAGTGGCAGGCAAGGATATTGAGAATGAAGACACGAGGTCAATGTTTGATAAGGATTTTTGGTCAGATCCTGAAGTGACTGTGAAAATTATCGAGCAAATGGATTCTATTGAGAAGAAAAGTGATAAGAAGAAATCTCAAGATTTAACTGAAGGCCCCTCATTTAGTCTCGGCCTTACATAAATGTTTGATGATGTTGCGGCCGAGGCTGAAGTAGATGATCTTGATAACATCCCTCTTAGTGATCGCTTACATGGCATGAGAATGAAAACTCCTCTGATTCGACCCAAGAGGAAAACCACTAACGCAGTTCTTCTCAAATCTCCATATGTTAACCGAATAGTTGATGTGGAGCATAAATCGAGCACTGTTGAAGACAAGATATGGCAATTCCTATTTGATGCTTCTGTTATTCAAAAGTTAGTGCATTCTTTCCTTTTTAATAAGTTGTTGTTTGAATGTTTGCTGGCTTATTTATATGTTATATGTCTATCATTTTCATGTTAGCTCAATATTATTTGCTACGAAGGACGGGTTGAAGGCTGACAGGGAGTCTTTTGAATCCTTAGAGCCAGATACTTGGATTTTAAATGTAGTAATTGATTCTTGGGCGGCTGTTTTGAACAGCGAGGAGGAATGCCGATCAGATAAATCTCCTCATATTTTGTTTTGCACTACGACTGTTATTGTAAGTAAATATGAAATTAATTAGCACTTATTTCAATTTAATGTATTAATTTATTCGTCCTTATATTATATATGTTCAATATTATGAATGTTTCAGTCTAGAGGAATGCTTGAGGATGGTCATATGTCCGAACAAAAAAAACTAGAGATATTTCGTTCTAACCTACTCCCAATAATTAACAACCAAGCAGATAAGTTAAACCTTAATGGTTTTGACCTTATATTTTTCCCGGTCCATCATGTTAATCATTTCTTCCTCATATGTTTCAATCTATCTGATCCGGCTGTTGTTGTTCTAGACAATATATCTCAAGACAGTTGCACTGCTGAACTACCCGATGGATCAATTGCAGCTGTGGTCGAGACTTGTGATGGAAGTATATGTTCTCTTATTAAAGATAAGGCTCATATTCCCATCAAATATGTAAGCATGCACACCCCTATATGAACATTGTTTATTACATCTATGTCTTATGAAACTCTGTTATGATTTGTCTTGATTTTGTTTTTTAAGCGTGAAATATTAGGAAGCTACATGGAGTCTGTGGGTCACCCTTTGAGCAAAGACATTAGAGAAGCTAAAATTTCCCAGCCCGATCTGCCTTGGTGCACCAAAAAGAATTTTAATGATTGTGGAATATTTCTAATGAGGCACATGGAAACTTTTAAAGGAAATACAAAAAAATTTGTCAATGTGTTAGACGTTGAAGGTAGGAGGCAACAAACCCAGCTTAAACGTTTGAGGTGTAAGTATGCTGCGAAGATTCTTCTGTCAGAAATCAATAACACAGGGAGAAAGTGATTCATGACGCCAATCGAAATTGGGAAAAGATGCTGGTACTAAAGGAAAAGGCGAGAGTTAAAAAACGGGCTGCGTCTGGGGCTAAAAAAGGAAAGAGGACATCTACTGGTGTTGGAAGGCCGTCAAAACGAATGCAGCGTAAAGATAATTGAATCAGGGATTCTGTGTTCTGATCATGAATTTCCATCATTGTAATACATTTTGAGTCTTGATTTAAATTTGGACATGTAGTTTGGTACATTTATGTATATTACTAGGTTATGTTTATTTAACTCATCACCTATTCCAAAAGTTTACATTTATATAAAGCTGGTTCCAATGATTGTTACATGCTATGTATGTTTGGGTCATTCTTCATTATATTTACACTTTCATTGCACTTTGCATTTACACATTTATGCTTTTACGCATTTATGCATTAATGCACATATATGATTAATTTCATAATATTTGTTATCCTGGTCGGTTATGTTACTAATTATTTTTTTGGGGACATGGTGATATTTATTGACATGAATTTGTGTTGTATGCATCATCCAAGCGTTTGTGTCTGTTGACAAATTTATTTCTTAATGTTTTGTTTTTTTTATTTTTATATTAACTATGCTAATGATATTTGTAATCATTCTTGCTTTATAATATGGTATTGTTCAACGAATTCATTAAAAGGCATATCAAGATATTGTTAATCATTTTCTTAATAATATTGTATATTCTAAGTATACTTTATTCACTGAAGTTTCATGATATTAGTTTACAGTTAACTTTTATGCATTAACGCATTTATGCATTTATGCATAAATGCATTATGCATTGATGCATTAATGCATAATGCGTTTTCGGTGATGGCGTCTGATAAAACTCAAGGGTGGAGTGGTGTTTCGTTTGATCGATACAGAGAGTACAGGTATGATTCATTGATTCGTATTACAGATGTTTTTTGATTAGTTAAATTTGAAACCAATTGGATACTTTGATAAAATTGGGATCAAGTTTGTGATGATTCATCAAAGAAATAAGTCTTTAGGGTTCTCAGTTTAGAATTTGTTAAATTTGAGGTTTATTAAATAATTTAGGGTAACTTTATTTATATAATAGTAATCAAGTTTCTTCTTTTAGTGTTTCGTCAACATCACTCAAAGTATTTTCCTTTGATTTGCTTAATTTGTTACTATTTAGTAGTTATTTTTGTTTAATTTTGCTTCAATTTAACAGTTTTGATGGTCAACCCAGCCTGACCCGCTTGATCTGTCCATTGTGCTACCCCTGAGAGCAATCTGTTTAACCATTTATTTTTACACAGGCTTTTTTTAAGTCTTTTGTTGTACTCATTATTGATTGTATCTTTTAATCAACTCGTCTGCTGACATAGGTACCTCGTAGCGGTGAATGATATTGCTTTTGCATATGTAGCATTTCAAGCAGTTGACATGACTTATCAGTTAATTTATGTAAAACATATCATCACATCTTCTCTTCGCCCTCACTTTGACTTCCTCATAGATCAGGCAAGTACCACTAGCATACAAAGTGTACATATCAACCTTTTACATAGGGCAATTTTTACCCATTTACTTATAAATGGGTCGATCTGGGCTGTGTTATACATCAAACAAGACAAATGGGTCGAGCACGTTATGTTTCTAATTAATTTCATAATATTTGTTATCCTGGCCGGTTATGTTTCTAATTAATTTTTTTGGGAACATGGTGATATTTATTGACATGAATTTGTTGTGTATACATCATCCAAGCGTTTGTGTCTGTTGACAAATAACATATTCTAATTATACTTTATTCACTGAAGTTTCATGAAATTAGTTTACAGTTAACTTTTATGCATTAATGCATGTATGTAGTAATGCATTATGCATTGATGCATATATAGAAAACAAAAATAATATGATCATTCACATCATAATGAAATGCATACCCTCAAACCATATATTCCTCAATTGCATACGCTTAATGTATGCATCGACCTACGCTGTAAACATCATTACAATTCATAAAATTGCCAATTAAAATTGCTAGACTTAATAGGATAACAAGAAAGTACAAATTACATTACAAATCCATAAAACTACATATTCTTACTATTCTCTCATCATTATCCCCATGATAAATTGAATATCACTTACGTATTTTCTTTGACGTGTCTCCTTGTTTCTTTTTTTTCTCGGCCTCCTTTTTCCTTATGTTTTTGGGATTTTGATCACAGTTTCTTGAATCATGATATGCGTACGTATCGCACATGTTACAATGCCTTAAACTTTTTTGAAGTTTTGCTGCTGCTTTCTCTCCTGGGCCAATCATTCTCTTATTTGTTCCACACCCTTTGTTTCTTGTTCCTTGCGGTGCTATAACAGTAACCTTTTCAGGAGATAATGTGTAAAAAAATGACTTGAATACCTCCTTGTTACTGTTCTCAAGTGGTTCATCTGGTACTTTTTCGAAAATTTCCTTTTTCATTAATTTAAGTTTTTCAACAAATTTCCTCATGTCACCCACATCTCCTCTCAGCCTTGATGCACAATCCTCTACAATACTAATTGCCTTGCAGAAGAGTTCCTCCCGCTCATTGTTAGTTCTTTTATGAGTTTCATGCACTTTAACCCCTGTATCAGAAAGTGCATCCCTTCTCCATCGTCTCAATACATATCTATTTGGAATGACATCCAAATCTAAATACTTAAACACGCAGAAGACATGTCTGCATAGGAAACCAATTCTGTCAAAGTTAAGGCAGCTGCATCCCGTCTCTCGTGTCTCCTTATTGATGCTTACCTGTTAATAGATAAAAGATAAAGAATTTGCAGGTGTATAATGAATAAATGTTATTCATAAATCAGATTTAAAATGCAAAGCTATTACTTTAAAGTCTTTAACTGAACCTGTTGTCCTTTCTTTGTTGGTAACTGTGTATAGATCAATGATCTTATCAGTTGTAAAATTTTTGATAGCACATGATGTGTCACCCTTCCAAATTTCTTTCCTAACCTCCTTAAACACATCATGTGTGTATACCTTTGCAGCAAAACGTTCTATTTGTAGCTGAGTCATGAACGTAGGTGTTCTGTTGCTTGTATCATGATCAAGTTTACGTTGGTTATAACGTTGATCATCCATCGCCCCCTCAAAACTCACCATGAACTGTAGCAATGTGTTTTCTGGATTAGCATGTCTTCTGAAAAAGGCATTTGCACTCTCTGACCTTGATGTTGTTTTCATCAAACAACACATTGGGATTTCCCTAAAAAACCTGAAAATCCATCGTTCCCTTATCTGATACATATCATGCAACCATTTGTTTTCATGTAAATCATAATCGTTTATTATCTTATGCCATCCTTCCTCAAATTCTGTAGGTGTCAAATATGTGTTCCAAACTAGTTTATGGATTCTTCTTCTCAGATCCGTATTCGCCAGTAGATCCCCTGAAATCTGTTCATGTAAATCATATAAATAATAATTTTGTCATCCCAAAACAATAAAGCCTATGTTTAAACATAATAAGATCAAAATATTTTAAATTATTGAATAATTACCTTAACCGGTAGCTTGTCCATTACATGCCACATGCACAATCGGTGTGATGATTCTGTTAGTATTGTTTCCACTGCAACCTTAACAGCTAGGTCTTGATCAGTTAGGACTAATTTCGGTTGATTCCCATGAGCCTTAATAAATGCCTCCAAAATCCATTTGTATGACTTCATGTTTTCCCTTTTAATCAAAGCTCCCCCGAAGGTTACACTTCTTGTGTGGTGATCTACCCCAGTGAATGGCACAAACACCATCTTATACCTGCATTATATTATCTTCTTCATATTTAAAAGCATATCCTTTAAAGGTCCTTAAACAGTTTGAAAAATTATACAGATGCATTAATTGTACCTGTTCATTCGGTAAGTTGCATCAAATGCTACAACATCACCAAATGCCACATAGTTTGCCTTTGCAATCTCATCAGCCCAAAACACATGCACCAGCTCATTTGTGTCTGTTTTATAATCAAATGAAAATTTGGGGTTGTTCTTCACTTTTCTTGCCATTCTGTTAATTAGCATTTGTGCATCTCTAGAACCAATGTAGAGGTTCATATCTCTCCTAAAATTCCGATAATCTTCAACGTTCCCATGCACCTGGCTATGACCACCACTACTCAAGCATCTAAGTCTATAAGCAATACTTGGTCCTATATTCGAAGTTGACAGTCTTAGAATGTACCTTTTATCTGCATAATGCAACCGTCTTCTTGCCTTACTAAACATCATGTCTTCAACATCCAGCAGATCGTGGTTATGTGCCTCAACAAACTTATACACATAATATTGTGAACTTTCAGGTATGATTTTAAATTTTACACTTGCCTTGCAGTTAGTAATCCTGAAGTTACTCATTCTCTTTGAAGGTTCACCTCTTTTATCTTCCAATGTATCAGTAGGTACTGTTCTCGACTTTCCATACTTGTTACACACTATATAACGATGTGTTATATCTCCTTTTTTACGCTTAACAGTGCCACATCGTGTCGAAAAGCCTGCACTATGAGCATATGCATCATACATCTTTTAGCTTCTTGGAATGTTGAATAACATTCTCCAACAACAGGCTTTAAATTTGCTGGTACAACAGGAATCCAATACGTTGAACCATTGGGGGTGTAAATAACGGTAGGTTCATTTGCTTTGTTTGAATCTTCATCTACTGCGTTAACATGAACGAGTATAGATTATGATTTTTAAGTGCGAAACAAGTTATAAACAACCAAATCAATAAAGCATTAAATCATTTTTTATATTTAAATGTAAGTCATAAAAAAACAAAGTAGTTAATTAACATCTAATTTGTAGTCTGTCTTTGTCACACCCTCAAATTCCGGGTCTGGAATCTATCACGGAGGGGTGAGCAAACAGGATCGAACACAGTAGTTACACATGAGATGCAGTTATCTATATGATAAGTTTTAGATAACCAATCCATTATTATTCAGAGCATTAGATATTATACGCAGCGGAAATAAATATAAATCGTTTCTTAACAACACTTCTAATCATGTCTTGTTAATAACCAATATGTATCTGGAGCTCTTATATGATCCTATGTGCATATCCATAAGCTCCTAGTAGATACCTGGAATACATGCAAAATCAAGTGTCAACACAGGGTTGGTGAGTTCATAGGTAAGTAAAACACATTGATAAAACATCATTTATCATCAAGTAGGATTTACTGAAAAAGTGTGAGTTTAGTTTACTCACCGGTATATGAATAGCCTGTCGGAACCCTTTTTAATAAGGTGAACCCGCTATCCCACATACCCACTATGTACAAGCCCAACAAATCCTTCACCTAGGATTTGCCCATGTAACATAGTTTAATATCCTTTTCATGTGTATATTATGTTATTTTAATAATTCAAATCAGAGGGCGCGAATCCTCTCTTTACATTTATCCTCATATGGGTGGTAAGTGGAACTATAATGGCAAAACTTATATAGCGCAACAATCTGCCTTCCCACAGAATAGTCATCCCGAATGACAGCGAGATCTTTGTGCATCTGATAAGGACCACATGTCCAAACCTTTGTGGGGGTTAGTCACTCCCCGATAGTACTATCCAAAAGATCCCTGCCTTGTTTATAGCCCAGTTTACACAGAAGGATTTCAGTCTTCTTCCTGTGAATATGAGTTGTCTAAAACAAGTGACTTGAGAACTACGTAAACCTTATTGTAATAGCTGTTTGTTGCCTCTAAATGAATATTTTTCACGATTATCATTTTCGATTTGTTTTATGCATAGATGCATATTAGTTAAATCATACCCATAGTAATTAGTTCAAGATCTATGTAATTGTTTATTCTTAATCAGTAACATAAAAAACTAAGAACATTTTAATCATTCAGTATCATTATTAAATTACTTGATTTTTTACAAATTTTATCATTCTAACATAATTCACCATTCATTTTTTCAATTGATAGGGTGAAATAATCCTAATGAACATCACATACCTGATTCATCCAAAATTCTTAATGTGTCAAAACTTTCACCGTGCATTCTTCCGTCATTGCATACGTTCATATCATCGTCCCACTCTGCAGAAACTTCCGGGCTTCTTAGTATACCTTTTCCTTTATCTATTGTTTGTGAATTCGACATTATCATATCCATAAATGAATCATTGCTTCCTATCCTGAAATTTTCAATTCCATCAATTGCTCCTGAAGAATTCGCATCAGGTTCTGTATTTCTAACCGGATTAAAGCTCGTTTCTCCTTTGCTAATCCCTGATCGACTTCTTTCCTGTTCTCCATCTTCTCCTGCAACATTTTAGATCGACAATTAGTTGATTGTTTTTATTCATCAGTATTTATAATATGCTATTACAAAGTTAATTTCAAGTTTCATTAATAAAAACCATTCAATTTACAGAATCACAAGAATCATCAGGTCATCGGCGTTATATATTACGTACCCATTTCGATGCGATGATCCTTCTCCAAATAACTATTTTAGATCTTCAATAAATCTTAATCTGATTATCGTTATCTGCTTATGGAATATGATCACTTAATTGTGAATATAAATTGCATCCGATTTCAAGCAGATGCAGGGGGTTGAAGATACCATCGTGGAATTGATATTTCCGGTAGAGGGAACAGTTACATGGGAATGTTTTAAATTTTCTATGATAAAATTACGATTATGCCCTTAGATGTGAATATATTTAATTAAACAATTATAATTACAAAGAAAATTCTGATTGGTTGGAGTTAGTTTCTTTGGTTTTTTCCAAAATAATAGTTTCCATTTGAATGTATCCCTACATATATATATATATATATATATATATATATATATATATATATATATATATATATATATATATATGATCCTAAGAAAACCACAAGTTATGTGAAAGCTAGAGAAAACTAATAAAACTAGTCACATAACTTATAACTCTTTTTACCACTACCCTTTATATTTGTGTCTGTATATATATAAATAATGGTATGGAACAATGAAAAACCGTAGCATTGTTTTACATACACGTCATATATAGGTTACGTATACGTGACCATTTTTCATTCGACATGGTGTTATGTATACGTAAAACTCTTTATTCTCGTATTTATGTTCAACATATATGTAAGAAATGATTAAATAACCTTTGAACAGTTAACATAACATAAAATTTATGAATTATGTTATTGGTTTCTATGATTTTCTTTAGTTTTCACATAACTATTGGTTTTCTCAGGAACTATCCCCTATATATAACGTAATGAAATGTATATATATAGAGTAAGGATCCTCTGTTGACCCTTGTTTATTACGATAACCCGTTAACTCTAATGTAGCGACCACTTACACCAGTGTAACTAACTTTTACATCGCGTTACACCACTGATGTAACGATTTTTCCTAAATTTTCAAATTTTCCCTCCATTTTTAAAAAACCTCCACCTTTTTTTTAAAACCTTTTTAACTTTTTTATATAATGTTATTTTTTAAACAAATTACATCATTAAATAGATCATTTTAATATCTTTAATTTGAGTATTGTCTTGCTATATTTTTTAAAATTTCTTTTTAACATTCGTTTTGGACCAATAGTTTTATCACTGTAACTCTAAGTTACAGTGGCAACGTGGCTTGCTGTGGACCACTAATTGGGTTAATGGGTTATCGCAATAAACAAGTGTTAACATTTGATCCCTATCCTATATATATATACACACATATATGTATATATATATATATATATTCTATATATATATATATATATATATATATATATATATTCTTATATATATATATATATATATATATATATATATATATATATATATATATATATATATATATATATATATATATATATTCTTACTCTAATAAAAGGGCAACTTAAGAGGACACGTGACAGCACCGTAATTATTTTTGTCAAAATTTTCCCGCTTCTATACTCATATTAAATATTTACCTTAATTACTAATGATATAATTAAACACTTTTTTATATTAAAAATAGTTTTTTAATAAATTAAGAAAAAAGTCTTTTTATTAATGTTATTTTTATAGAAATAAATGTTTATAAAATAATAATTTTTTTCAAACATCAAACTTTTTTTTAAAATACAATATATTTTAAAATTCATGTTTTTAACGAAGTATACTTTTCAAGAAAATAAAAAATAATAAAAGTTGAGAGTTATAATATGAAAAGTTTAAAATGACATTTGTTTTTACGATTTGTTTTAAAACAAAATGCTTATTTATTTATTTTTTTGGAAAAGTTTAAAACAAAAGTTTAAAAGTTGATATCATTGATTTATTACTTATAATATGTACTCATATGTAAATTTCAGTCATATCATATCTTATAATATCATTTTATAATTAATAAATTTTTTATTATTTTAAAATTTTATTTATTCAATTCACGTATTACACGAGTTTATTAAAGCTAGTATATATATATACTAATAAATAATTACATTGGGTGGACACGTGTCATCGTCAAATATTAATTTCTACCATTTATTTTCCCGCTTAAACTATTTATTAATCTTTAAAAAGTCAAAATAACTAATTTTACTAAATTCTCTCTCTCTCTCTCTCTCTCCCCCTCCCTCCCTCCCTCTCTCTCTCTCTCTTAAACATTCTAAATTTTTCTAAAATCAATATTTTTATAAAACATATTTTTAATTGTTTAAAAACTAAATATTTTTATTAAAAATACACTTTAAAAAAAGATTTAAAAAAGCTTTAAGTTTTTTAAATAACGTATCTTTTCAGGCATATGAAATCTTTTAAAACCGATCTGTTTTTAAATAAAAGTTTTATTAAACCAGTTGTTCTAAAAAAATAAAAAAATAATCGAAACCCTGAGTTTTTAAACAATGAGATATTTATAAAAAATGATATTTTATCAAAAAATTATATAATACGAAAAAAGTATTTATAAAACCAAAATAACTAAAAACTATAGTTTTGTAATAATGAGATTTTTATTAAAAATGACATTTTCAAAAACAATATTTGTAGAATGAAATGTTTCTTAACATATTTCTAAAAGGAGAGTTTTAAAAACATTTTTTGAAATGAAATTTTTAAAAAACAATAAAATAATTTATTAGCTAAAGTTCTTACTCACACGTAATTTTAATTATATCTTATGTCACAAATAGTATTTTCTAACTTTTTATTAATTTTAATATTTTTAATTTAATCCGTGTAATACACAAGACTATGATTTAGTATATATATATTTTTTTCTAAATCCATTCATTTTGAGAGAAAAAGTTAACAGAAAAGTTGATTGGAATTTTCTTCTTCTTTTCACTTATTTCTATTAAAAAACTTATGAGGACAATTTTTTTCAAGTTTCTTTCAAGTTTTCTTTAAAAAGAAACTCAAGAGCACAACGTAAGTTGTTTTTGCCCGCAAACACACATACATACACTATTTATTTTATATATACTCTACTTTTAAAATTATTATTTATGTATTTGACATGATTTAAACTTTATAACATTTGATTAAAGAATATATCACTTTAACGACCCCACGAAATCCCTAATTGATTAAGCATTTTCGTCCTATAATAAATAGGAGTGATATGAGTGTAAATTTAAAAGTAAAATGAGTTAGTTTAAAAAAAAACTAGCACGTAATATGTAGTTCAAAACAAATGTAAAACTCTAATAATAAAACCGCATCTCTAAATTTATAGGAATCTTTATCTAATATTCAAATTAAAAGTTTTATAATATAATAGTCATCCACGACATCTCTAGGACTATTTTTCTGCATAAAACTTCGGATAAATTTTAAAATAGTCCATATTTTATAAAACAACAGATAACCTTTATTTCAAGATTTTAAATTTAATTATCAAGATAATAATAATTAATCAATATCCCCATGATAGTGATTAGAAGCTTAGCCGTTTGAGTCGAATGTTTTAGGGTTTAGTCCACCCCTAAAACCTCCCACCTTCATCTTCTAAATCAAATTCACATGAATTTCGCCTTCCTTTTATTCTAAATCATTAAATCATTAATGCATACATATATACACATTAATCTTATTTCCCTTAATTACATTTATCTTTATATAATTAAAAGTGTACATAAATACACATTTGTTAATCTTTCCCTCAATCCATCTAGGGTTTCCTCAATTTTTGATCTTGTCGCCGGTGTTCACTAGTCGCCAGAAGAGTTGTTTGATCGTCAACATTTTTCACAGGTTTGATTTTATTATTGTAGTACTTTTTTTGTGGGTTTTAATTTTTACCACAAATTATGATATATGTAGTCTTAAATTTTGATTCTTGATTCATGCCCTTATTAAAGATATCTGATCATCACATCATTACCAGTTTATGTTAATTGTGAAAGTTTTAATCTTTAAGGAAATAATTGATCTTGAATTTGTAAATTTGTGTTGAAAAAACATCTGAAGATGCAATCTCTTTCAGGCATAGTTTTTTGATGCATCTTATCTATTGCAGAAAAGAAATCTTGAGTTCTAAACTTTTATGGTTCTCTGTTTCTTGATTATTGGCCTGATAAATGTTGTTCTTGTTTCTTGTCATTAATCATCTGCATGCAGCAGTTGTACTGATTCTAACTAAAATTTTTAAGAAGATAATTAATTTGATCCCGAAAATTTGTATGATTGATAAAGTTTAATATTTGGCAATTTATACTGTGTAATTGACTCACATTGTGTGTTTTCTTCATTATGTGTCACTGTTTTGATTTTGACCAAAAGTTCTGTAATTATTGACCAGACTTTTTGACAATGATTCAACACCCTTTTAATGATGGAAATAATGGTGAAGGGGACTTTTTTCATCAACAAAGTGAATCAAACTCCCAGTTTGAAGGCACAAATAGGAGATCAAGAAATCTTGAAGTCAACATGAACCATACAAAGTCAACATCTTTACGCCCTGCTGGTCAACGACCCATCCCCTCAAATGTCCCTGTGAATAGAGGAACCACCCACATATTCTACAAGACCCGAATGTGTCAGAAGTTTCTAGATGGAAGCTGTCGTAATGGTGACAGTTGTACTTTTGCTCACGGCCCTAATGATTTGCGTGAACCGCCACCAAATTGGCAAGAACTTGTGAAGGATAATAGAGGAGGAAATGGAGGTGGGAATTGGAATGATGATCAGAAAATCATTCACAGAATGAGGATTTGTAGAAAGTTTTATAACGGTGATGAATGCCCGTATGGAGAAAAGTGTAATTTTCTCCATGAAAGTCCTGCTAAGTTCAAGGTGGAAGCAGCCATGGACAGTGATGGAACAAGAGAGACCTCTGTTATCAACATTCAGACTGTGGTTGACCATAGTCAAAGTCAAACCGAGGCAAGTCAAGAATCTATTACTACTGTTAAGACCGATCAAGAGGCTTCACGAGCTCCTGTGAAGACCAATTTTTGGAAAACTCAGATATGTGGCAAATGGGAAACGACGGGCCAATGCTTATTTGCAGATAAATGTCACTTTGCTCATGGGCTTGCAGGTATGCATTCACAAACTCTGTGTAATATAATGCAATAGCAGTGTTTTTGTAGTATATAATAAGTTTGTGCTTCTACTCGAGTGCATGAGTTTGTTTGATTGCAATACGATTACTTGCTGATATTTGATCTTACTTTGTACTTTTGTTGCACAATATCATGTAATTGTGCTACATGATGCACCTTTGTAAGTGTAATTAACACGGTCTACTTGTTTTTATCAGACCTACAAAAGCCAGTTGGACGTGTGGAGGGCGACAGGCACCCTTATGCTGCTGGTTCGGTTGCAGCCAACACATTCTGTGGTCATATCACCGAACCACTGGTTACAGCTTCAGCCACTGCTGTTCCTGCTGTACGACAAGGTGTAGGAAAGGGGTTCTTAAGATTAACACAAAAGAAGCTGAACCGCATCTATGGAGACTGGATTGAGGATGAAGAGGATGATTTGAGTTGAATATGAGCCTGAAACCCATTGAAACCAATACCGAGTGATATCCTTAGATATGGGATTTTATACTTTTTGGTACTTCTTAGTTTGATGGTTAATTTCTCTCATTATAGACTATTCATCCCAAATGGATGAAACTCATTTACATGCCCTTGGTTCTTGAATATTTGGATAAATTCATGCATGAATGAGTTTCATTATGTGTATATAACTTATTATTGCTAATTCCGTCGTTAACTCTGTCACCCATCTTTGACCATCCATTCAACTTTCATAAAATGTAAATGATAATGCGTCGAAACATTTAAAGTGGTGAACGGAATTGTCTTCCCCATGGGACACTCAAGTGTAGCGATATGGTATACTAATTTGGCGAGAAGCTGTTGACTTAAATTCTTTTGGCTTATAAGGTGTCGTTAGTGCATATAATTTGACGAATTCGTTGAGATAATAAAAAAATAGTTTTTTTTTTCTTTTTGAACTTTTTAAAAATAAATTTAAATAAATTCGAGTTGAATGTAAGTTAATTCAAACTCATTTTAACTCAGCTCGTTAAGAAGTCTAGTACGTGAAAGGTTTTATTTTTATTTTTATTTTTTTTGGGGGGGGGGGGGGGGGGGGGGTTTCCAAGAATCATGTGCTAAAATGAAAAGAATGATCACTCTTTCATAAACAAACAAATAAACTTGCTTTACAACACCTAACCATCATTAACCATCATTACCCTCTTTCGAAGTACGAGAGAATAGCGTGGTTGAGAATTCATGGGATTCCAATTAGTTTAGCAGTTGACCAAGTCTTTGATGCAGTGGGAAAGAGATACGGGTCACTGGTTCAACCGGCATGTTTTTCGAAGGATGAAAAAGATTTTTCGTATGCTTATATCGGGATCCTTTGTTGTAAAGATTATAGAGTGGATGATAGGTTCACATTATCTTGGAGGGGTGCTTCGTTTAAGGTATGGGTGGAAGAGAATGTCGGGGAATGGGCCCCGGATTGCATTGAGGAGCTTGACGATTGCGTGACGGATGAGTATTCTGAACCTATACCGGATGGTAATAATAATGTGTGTGGAGATGGGATAGAGATTGAAACAGGAGTGCTTGGTAATGAGTCTCGTCAAGGGGAAGAACATGTCAATTATGCGAGTTGTGAGGCTACTAATTGTGTTGAAACTTCGGCTAATGTTACACCAACTATGATTGTTACTGACAAGTCCAACTCTATGAGAAAGAAGTTTAAAAAGAAAAAATCCATCAGGAATAGAGTGATATCTCCGGGTGAAAACGATCGTCCGAAGAAGCGAGCTAGGGAGGATTCAGATATATTTGGAGTCGATAAGTTGATTGGCATTATTAATAATAGTACTAATGTGGAAGTACAAGATCGTGATGAATCGGTTACGGCGGGATTTTGCACTCCTGATTTAAACAAGAATTGCGCAGCTTTGGTTAGTGAAGAGGAGGTTGAAGAAAGTGTCTCCGATCATGTTTTGGCTCAGATTCATAATCAAATTCATATTGATAACGAGGAAGCAGCGACGGTAGAGTTAGGAAGAGTTTTGGGGGTGGATAACTTGGGCGATTTTGGTCCGCAAGTTAGAAAAGAAATTGAAAACGATGGGTTTCAAATTGGTGATCCATGAATTTGTTATCTCTCAACATTCGGGGTATGGGTGTTCAAGGTAAGTCTACTTGGGTTAGGAATTTACGGGTACAAAATGAGGCGAATTGTGTTTTTTTGCAAGAAACTCAAAGCAATGATGCTTCGGGTTTTGACTTTGGGGATTTTTGGGGTAGAGGTAATTTTCAAGCTGAATATGTCGAGGCTAATGGGCGTTCAGGGGGTTGATTACTATGTGGGATCCGGGTTTCTTTACAGTTCTGGATGTTAAGAAGTCGCAAAATTTTCTTTTAATTGGTGGTACGATCAAAGGTAGTGGAGTGATGACGTATCTGATGAATGTGTATGCGCCGCAACAACCGGTTGCTAAGCGGGTTTTATGGAGTGATATTGCGCAATGTCTGAGTACGGTGGATGGGTTTGTGGTGGTTGCGGGTGATTTTAATACTGTAAGGGATAGATCGGAAAGGAGAAATTCTAAATTCCATGTTTCTTCAACTGAAGAGTTTAATGAGTTCATTGATAGCGCAAACCTTCATGAGTACGCATTACGTGGAAGGAAGTTTACTTTTGCCGCAGGGAACAAGTTAAGCCGGATTGATCGTATTTTAGTGAACTAGAACTTTTTTATGGAGTGGCCTTCTGCTGATTACAGAGCCTTGCGTAGAGATAAATCAGATCACTCGCCTCTTATTTTGAAGATTGTATCTAGAAATTATGGTCCTAAACCGTTTCGCTTTTTTAATTCTTGGCTAGATAGAGACGACTTTCATACGATGGTCTCGGACATCTTAAATGACGCCAGGGTGGAGGGTGCTCCGGATGAAAGGTTAATGAAAAAATTCAAGCTTCTTCGCCATGGCATTAACAGTTGGAAAGATGTTTGTTTGGGTCGCGAGCTCGAGGAAAAAAGGTTACTGGAACAAGAGCTTCTCCAATTAGAGATGGTTATGGAGGTTAACGATTTAACCGAGGAGGAGCTGTGGTCCTTTCAAGAGATTAAAAGGCGATTAATTGAGCTAGAACGATTGAGGAACAAGGATATTCGTCAAAAATCGAGGTGTAAGTGGGCTACAGACGGGGATGACAATACTCGTTTCTTTCACGGGGTTATTAATAAAAGAAGGGTTGCGAATAGTATTACGGGTTTGATGGTTGATGGCGAGTGGGTTACTGCTCCGAATATTGTTAAAAGAGAGGCAATGCGCTTTTTCAGAAATAAGTTTATTGAAGGTATGAAGATACGTCCTCGTTATTCATGCGACAGCTTTAAGCGATTGCCAAGCGATGTTTCCATTAATATATCTAATCCTTTCACTGTTGAGGAGATAAAAGGGGCGGTGTGGGAATGTGGGGATGATAAAGCTCCTGGGCCAGACGGTTTAAATTTCCGTTTTATTAAAAAGTTTTGGAGTTTTATAGAGGCCGATTTTGTTAACATTTTGAGATGTTTTTATGATTCCGGTCAGTTCAGTCCGGGAACTGGATCTTCATTCATTTGTTTGATACCGAAGAAGGTGGAACCGACTGAGTTAGGTGACTTCCGACCGATCAGTTTAATTGGTTGTATCACTAAGGTTGTATCTAAAGTTTTAGCTAATCGTATTAAAGGGGTTATGGACTTGGTGGTTTCAGAGTCACAGTCTGCGTTTCTATCTGGCAGGTATATTCTGGATAGTCCTTTGATTACGAATGAAATAATTTCTTGGGCGAAGAAAACAGGTCGAGAGCTGTTTATGTTTAAAGTAGATTTCGAAAAGGCCTACGATAATGTGAATTGGGAATTTTTGCTGTCAGTGCTCGAGCAGATGGGGTTTCCGTCTCTGTGGTGCAAATGGATAAAAGGGGTGTTATCCGCTTCTAAGGCTTCTATCTTAGTTAATGGTTCACCTACGTTTCAGTTTTCTTGTCAGAAGGGTATTCGCCAAGGTGATCCTTTGTCTCCATTTTTATTTATTCTTGTCATGGAAGCCTTTTCACAAATGGTTAAAAAAGCATGCTCGAGTGGTTTTTTTGATGGTATTCGTCTTCCGAGAGATGGTACGATTATTTCGCATCTATTATATGCAGATGACGCTATGTTGATGGGTGAGTGGTCTCATTTTAATTTCTCTAATATGAAAAGGATTTTGCGGATATTTTACTTATGTTCTGGTCTAAAAATAATGTTCATAAGTCGGTTTTATATGGAGTGGGGAGGCGACATGAAGATGTTGAGTTCATGGCAAACAGGTTGGGGTGTATATCTGGTTTGCTCCCGTTTTCGTACTTGGGTATTATGGTGGGCGCTAACATGAACAGAATAAACCATTGGGATCCAGTGGTGAATTCTTTCAGGAAGCGGTTGACCAAGTGGAAGGCGAATTGTATTTCTATTGGCGGACGGGTAACTTTAATAAGGTCGGTTTTAGATAGTCTTCCCACTTATTACTTATCATTGTTTAAAGCCCCGATTAAAGTTATTAATAGGCTTGAGCAATTCATGAGGAATTTTTTGTGGGGCGGGTCTGATGAGGTGAGAAAGATGGCTTGGGTCGCTTGGGATAAAGTGACGCTTCATAGAGAAGAAGGAGGGTTGGGCTTAGCTAGACTTGATGAATGTAACAAAGCCTTAATATTGAAGTGGTGTTGGCGGTATGTTACGGAAACAAACGCGTTATGGCACAAGGTGGTGGATTCTATTCATGGCTCTGATCGTAAGTGGGGTGTTCTTCCTATTAATAATAGTATGACCGGGGTTTGGAAGAATATTGTTAAGCTTTGTAGTAAGATTAAAGTAGATGGGGTGGGAGCTCTAAATATGATAAGGGGTCGGGTTGGAGATGGGAAAGACCTTCGATTTTGGATTGACCCATGGCTATGTCAAGTTCCGTTAAAAGAGTGTTACCCGGTATTGTTTTCTCTGGAGTCTGAGAAGAAATGTCATGTGAAGGATCGATGTGATCTTAATGACCAAGGTTTTGTGATCAGATGGCAATGGAAAAGGGCTCTTGTTTCTTTGGATGAGACTTCTCAGCGTGAAGAGCTGGAGCATCGTTTGGCAGCGATTACGTTTTCAGATCGGGAGGATGATTGGTGTTGGAACGATAGTAAAAATCATCAGTTTACTGTAGCTTCGGCTAAGAGATGGTTACGGGGTAAAGGTAAGGATGAGACGTTCGGTTTTAAGTGGTGTAAATGGGTTCCGGCAAAATGTAACATTTTTATGTGGCGCGCCTTTCTTGATCGTATTCCTACAAAAATCGCTTTGCAAAGGAGGAATGTCATGACTCAGGATGATATTTGTGTTTTGTGTGACGACGGCATCGAGACTACGGAACATATTCTAACTGGATGTGGAGTCGCGGCGGGGGTCTGGAATGGTATTTCTAAGTGGTGTAGTATCCCTCCAGTTTTTGCTTTCTCGGTTAACGATCTTGTGCGTGTTTTTGAGCAAAGTGGAGTTAGTGGTGAAAAGAAGAATGTTTTACAGGGCATTATTATCATTACGAGTTGGAGATTATGGAAAGCGAGAAATGAGAAGATATTTTCAAACAAAAAGGTCAAAGTTACGGATATTATTTCCGATGTCAAAGCTTTGGGTTTCCTTTGGTATAAACATAGGGCGCGTTGGCGTGTTTTAGATTGGGAGAAATGGTGTAATTTCAATGTAATGTAACTTGTTGCTCGTTTTTTGTTTCCTATTCCTTCTTGGAATAGGTGGCTTTGTTTTTAATGAAAGTTAACCTTCAAAAAAAAATTACCCTCTTTCGAAGAAACCAATTTTCTGCAATTTGAATTACCAAAATCTATAAAGAATCCTTCTTTTCAGTAAAAGAAATTCAAAATTACATATTTTCCACGTGTCTCTTCATGATGTGTTGATACCCATCACAATCTACACAATCACCTCTCATCCTTGAAAGTTTTTATTGAGAAAAAAGCCAATGGGAAGAAAAATAGAGACATGCCCTCTCCTATATCTTCTATCTCCAAATCAATTTCATCTGCAAAATCCTTAATTTCAAGAACACCCTTCTTCTCCACCATGTCCATAAACCTTAAATCTCCAGTCTTTGCTGGCAACCCAATAAAATCCAAAACCCCCAAATCAACCGACCCATGTTCACCCACTTCAGCCTTTCAAACCTTAAAGCTTCTTCTTTCGGGTCAACCCGAAATCCAAGAACCATCTTTTCCTAAATTCAAGGTGCTGCCTTTCAGAAAAGGTAGACCTTTAGCTGGATCAACGGGGGATTTGGTGAAGAAATGGCATCTGGGGTGGTTGAGTTTTGGTGATTTTAAGGATGTTTTGGAGGGCAGTGAGGTGAAATTGAGTGATGATTTGTTGGTGTATTTGGGTTGCAAGATGAAGCAAATTGAAGGAGAGTTTGAAGAAGATGGTGTTGTGTATTGGGCAATTGATGTTTCAGAAGGGGCTAGTTTGGTGCAGAAGTTGGGGAGTAAACAGTTTTGTTTTGTGGAATTGAGGACTTTGATGGTGGCTACTGATTGGGCTGATGATGGTGCTATGGGTGAACTTGCTATTGCTGGTCATGTAAGGATTTCTGTTTGTGCGTGTGTGTGTAAGTGTTAGTGAAATCCAGTTGATTTAGATGAATTTATGATTACATATCAGTATGCATACACCTACATGTTGAACCTACACATTGAACATAATGCTATACATGTGCCTATACATTGAACATATAAAACTTCATGTTATCAATTGATGTGACATTTATGTAGGCAAGAACATTATTGGAATGGCATAATACATCTAGGTTTTGTGGATCATGTGGTGAAATGTTAGTTCCTGCTGAGGCTGGTACAAGAAAGCAATGCATAAAAGATTCCTGCAAGAAACGAATCTACCCTCGAGTTGATCCAGTATGCTAGTTGACCTTTAAAACTCTATTTTTTCGTTCTTTTGATGAATGCTCATGTGTGATTATTATTGATGTATTATATCAACTGCCATTTTGGTTCTGCATCAGGTTGTCATTATGTTAGTCATCGATAAAGAAAATGATCGTGCATTACTTAGTAGACAGTCAAGATTTGTGCCTAGAATGTGGAGTTGCCTTGCTGGATTTCTAGAGGTATGGTTTGACTTCATCAGTTACTTTCTAGCTTTACTATTGTAGGAAATTAAGAACGAAAAGACGGCATGGGTTGACTTTTGAGTCAAACTATGACATTATAACTTCTTTATGTACAAGCTTAGGAACATTAATCTTCAATCTTTATATTTTCAGTGTTCCTCAATACTATTAGCACTCAGTAAATGTAGTGGTCTGTTTGACCAGAAAAGTCAAACTTCATTCATTCTTGTTATTTTCTTGATTATTGATTTACTTTCCCTTCCATAGCCGGGAGAAAGCTTGGAAGAGGCCGTGAGGAGAGAAACATGGGAGGAAACCGGCATCGAAGTTGGTGAAGTAGTCTATCACAGTTCTCAGCCATGGCCCGGTAAGCCAGAAATGCATTTTCATATTTGTTTTCTAATGCATTCGACGCATAATTAATCTAACCAATGTGGTCCATTGAGGTTAACCCGTATGCAACACAAGCATGAGTTCTATTCAGGACTAGACATGATATAAACATGTTTTGTGCTTCCATTTCAAAACCACTCGGTAAATAGAACCTTTATTCATTTGATTTGTTTGCAGTTGGACCTAGTAGCATGCCATGCCAGTTAATGATTGGGTTTTTTGCATACGCGAAGTCACTTGAAATAAATGTGGACAAAAGTGAATTGGAAGGTAACCTTTGATCTACAATATGCAAAAAGGCCAAAAGTACTCTTTATGTAATGGTTTAACCTTTGGTAATTTTTAATCTATGAAGATGCTAAATGGCACAGTAGAGAAGATGTGAAGAAAGCATTGACATTTGCCGAATATGAAAAAGCACAAAAAACATCAGCATATAAAGTAGATCAAATATGTAAAGGGGTCGAGAAAGGTCACAATCTTGCTTCAGATTTCAATGTTGAAAGTGGAGAACTCGCGCCCATGTTTGTCCCTGGACCTTATGCAATTGCCCATCATCTAATCTCCTCGTGGGCTCATCAGGTCAGCGTAAATGGCAATCAAACACCAAATAAAGGTCTTCATTCGAGATTGTAGGGATCCGTGTTTCACAAAGTATCATTCCATTTTTCTTGATTATTGTCAGGTTTGATCTTTAAATCCATCCAAAGTGTGCTGCTGATAAGGAGTTTCTTGATGATTGTTTCGAGCATTCAGAAGAGCCCGTTACATTGGCTCACAAGCGACACATGTTATCATATATAGAAAGCAAAACTATATTGTTTACGATACAATCTTCTGTGATTTTAGTTGTACCATTTGTGTCAAATTCAATCATATAATAATCTTATATGTTAAATAAATTACCAAAATTTGACTTGTGTCCACCCATATTCGAAACAAGAAAAAGGTTCAGATGATCGACAGGACACACTGACTTGTAGAGATTGCAAGAGATTGATTTTAAACCGCGGTGTATCAGACAATTGTTTTTGAGGTAAGTAATTCTTTTATCGCTGTTGATTGCAGGTTATTTATTTATTTATTTTTCTCATTACAAGGATAGTTCATGGGCATCTTATTCAAGTCATGTTAAATCTTGCTAATCTGCTAACCAAAACAAAGCAACTTCACTAGGCATATGTTGATACATATGCCTGATTCCTCAACAATGTCATTATATATTCTTGTGTTATAAGGGACCCTATACGGTCAAGATGCTGAAGGGAATTCGAAAGAGAAAATCACAGGCATAGTCATTTTCCTCGCAGTGTTATGCATCTAAAGGCGTGTCAGAATAATTTCATACATGAACTAATATTCCCCTATGTGGTTTTTGATGACATGATAATGGTAAAACATTATTATATGATTTAGCAAGTAAATAATCAATTAACATGATCATCTAGACGACAACATGTCCTCGCATTGATACAATAAGATAGATATGCTATGATAATGCTACAAGAAAGATGACGCGATAAAAATGACAATTTAGATCATATGGGAAAAGATAATATGGTAGTGCCTTATGAATAACTTGATAGACACAACTTAAAACACCATGATGAACTTGTACATTTGTGTAGCTACATTACAAGTTTCACGAAGCGATTTCATAAAGAACACAATTTCAAAGAAATAAGATTTACTAATGAGGCGGGATAAATGGTTAACTAAAGAAGATAGAGGACATCACCTTAGCATTAGACATGTATTATGTCTAGCGATGAAACGAGTCCGTACCAACTGACCTTACATATTTACCTAAACATCATTTTCTTCTAGAGTGTCTCTTTTATAAAAACACCGATGACATATGAGTTTACAGGACCACTTGTTCTATTATTAAACGAGTTTAGCATGAGACGCTAATGTGAACTTACATGTTAGGCTTGACAAGGCTTCTGTTAAAAGAATTATCCTCATAAGTGATATCAGAGCAATAACTTAACACATTTGTCATGTGCATATTCTGTTAACACTTTAATAATCTTGGTTTCTTGGTTAGAGACCTTGTCATTAGAAAAATGTAATAACAACAACTCAGAATATCTTCTTCAAAGCCGACCATTGGAATATCAAAGAAGATTTGACCGTTAGTTAACTTAGGTGTTGTTTGTTTCAGAAGAGGTAAAACGTCTGCAGTCTGCGGACCATATCTGCAGACATCTGCAGCAGAAGAGGTGGACCAAATGTCTGCAGTCTGCAAGAAAAAGACTGTTTGTTTTGTTTAACATCTGCAGAATGCTGAAATATTCTGTAATTAAACTAAATTTATTTTTTAAACTTTAAAAACAACTAATACATTAATATATAAATAAAAGTCATAGAAATACATTAAAATATAAATAAAAGTCATACAACACTACAATAATATTCATAAAATCATACAATTACATTTATAGATCGTTTACATGTGACAACATAACCAATGCTCAATGACATACCATCTCCTTTTTGATCTTCTTGAGGTCCTTATCGGTCAACGACTCAATATCAAAATCATAGTAAAACCCGTGTTCAATCCATGGACCAATCGTCACTTTGGCATCTGGGAATACCTTTTGAACAGCCATTGCCATGACATGAGCACACTGCACACAAATTAACAGCATAATTTCTCCATTGCTAATTGTTCTTACAAGGGTTAACATCCTAACAAGAATCACACTCAAACACAATCATAATCCATCTCAATTTTTCAAGTTTGAACAACATCATCATCATCAACAACATCATCAAACTAACTATTACCAAAATGAAATACTCATATCAATGATCAATTGAACAAGAAACAAAAAACACACAGTGAATGTGTTTAATTGAAGTGTCAAGGGCAGATTTGAGCAGATTTGAACAACAGAAATCATCATCAGCAACATCATCATCAACAACAACAGAATTGAAACAAAAAACATCATCATCAT
Organism: Flaveria linearis; assembly: GCA_024085815.1. NCBI lineage: Eukaryota > Viridiplantae > Streptophyta > Magnoliopsida > Asterales > Asteraceae > Flaveria > Flaveria linearis. The sequence continues at coordinate 30,117,219 of CM044014.1, forward strand.
CAACAACATCAGAATTGAAACAAAAAACATCATCATCATCAACAACATCATCATCAACAACAACAGAAATCAGCAACATCGAGCAGATTTGAACAACATCATCAACAAGATCAAACAAGTTCAACAAGATCAGATTTGAAACAACAACAAGAAATCAGCAGTATTAAACAAGTTCAAACAACAACAGAAATCAGCAGTCAAACAACAAGAAATCAAACAACAACAACATCAGATTTGAAACAACAACAAGAAAGTCAAACAACAACAACATCATCATCATCAACAACAACACATCGATCAAACAGGTGCATCAAGAAATGGTTGAATCTTGTAACAGAAATCAAACAACAACAACATCATCATCATCAACAACAACAACAGAAATCAAACAGGTGCATCAAGAAATGGTTGAATCTTGTAACAGAAATCAAACAGGTGCAGATTTAGAACAAATTCAAACAACAAGATCAAGAAATCAGGTGCATCGGGGGGGAGGCGACGGTGAAACATCATCGCGGTCGAGCAGGTGCATCAAGAACATCATCAACAACATCAAGAAATCAGCAACAAGATCAAAAATTTACCTCAAGATTTGAGCGACGGGAGCAGACGGTCGAGCTACACAGGCCGAGCAGACGTTCGAGCGACGGGGGGTGGAGTGGCGACGTAGGGGAGTGGCGACGGGCGACGGGCGACGGGGGAGGCGACGGGCGACGGGCGACGTAGGGGAGTGGATCGGGAGCAGACCTCTGTGGGTTGGGTAAAAATGGGGGGTTAGGGTAATATGTTAAGAAGAGGTGGGAAGAGGTGGGAAGACTTTGGTCCACCTCTTTTTGGAGCAGAGGTCACGCAGACCTTTTTTAGTGAAACGTCTTCAGAAAAACAAACACTCTGCAGACCATAAACGTCTGCCCGCCTCTTTTTGGCGCAGACAAAAGAGCTTCAGAAGTACTTTTTCAGAAAAACAAACACCACCTTAATTATTGTAAAGATCGGTCAAGCCTCCAAAGTTTACCACATGTTTAAAGCCATTGCAGTACAGATCTCATGCTTTCTTTAATTAAATAAATACATATCAACGATTAACTAAATTCAATATTATTTGTTATTGTTAATTAAAATTCTATATTCACAAAGTTCTATATTTTTAACCGTTTGAACTGTCCCTTGTTGGTAATATAATATATAAATTATTTCATTTCAATAAATTAATTAATGTGAATCAAAATCATAAATTAAGTGACCTGGCCTAACAGTGGGTCTTCTGGTCCAATAATATTAAGGTGATGATGGATCGGAGTGAGTTAAACTTGATTTATTAAAATCAATATGGATTATAATATTTCGTCTCAGAAAACTTTATTTCATTGAGTAGTTTAAAACGCTCAATATACCTGATGCGTAGGAGGAGTAAAGAAAGACCTGGTGTAGGGTATCGACATTAGCCCTTTATAAGTGAATTATGTTGCTTAGTTGATGTATGCACTATCTTCGGGTTGTTATGCTTATGCTTATGTTTATGCTCATGTGATGTATGCTTATGAGATGTATGCACTATAGTCTACTTGTTATACTCATGAATATAATTATTAATATGCATATGCTTATTCTAAACTCGTATGTGAATACTTATGTGTTGTATGCTCTATAACATGCTCTATAATCTGTTTGCTATTGTTTGCGAGTTGGGGGTCTCTTTGGAAGCGATCTCTCTATCTATCAAGATAGATGAAAGACTCGGCACAACCTACCCCTCCCATACCCTATTTTTTTTTAGGATATACTGGGTGTGGTTATTTGGTTGTGGTTTGTTTGTTTGGGTGTGGTTATTTGTTTGTTTTAATTCAAAACACTGTTAAAAAAATTAACCTCGGTCCCACACATTCATGTATTGACATTTTTGCTAAAAACTTCAATCGATGGTCCATATTAAAGGTGGGTCCCACTATTCTCGCTGGACAGAGTGTTGAATTTCTCCTTTGTCGTCGCCTCTCTTCTGCCATGGAACATTCAAACTACCTCCATCTTAAGAAAATAAATAAATAATAAAAGTTATTAATAATCAAGATTGAATATTATTTTAATAAATTCACTCATCATATTTTCTAGCAAAAAAAAATTCACATAAAGTTTTAACTTTTAATATGGTCCTAATCTTATAAAACTATTTTATAAGTTTTAAAATTTTAGAATTAGATGACCTAGATGGCTAGGTAGAATATATTTGGGCTTTCATCACTATTTAGTACTTATTTGTACAAGTTATTTAAGTGAATCGGTTATGAAACTGAGATCGGATTTTTTCTTATTTATATCACATTAATTTAAAAAAAGTAAAATAGTAATAAAGTTTTATATATTTCACCAACATTAATACTTATAAAAATATTTCACAACATTAAAACTTGAATCAATTTATTGTTGGAAAAAAATATAAGTTACTTTAATAAAACATCTAAACTTTAAATAAACAATTATGTTTATTTTTCAAGTTTACTTAAATGAAACAACTATGAAAGTGAGATATAATTTGATGATATTTTTTTCTTACAATTAGCTCTTATTTTATGTTAAATTGAAAAAAATATATTAAATGGTAATCAGGTTTTATAAGAAAATATTAAAAGTCAAGTGATTTTAATTGTTATAAAAACAAACATATGATTCAAACTTTAAACTTAAAATTCTTTAAAGGCCACCATTAAAACCGAAAACGACCTCAAACAATCAGGACAATCTTGTAATTTCCTCTAACAACCCCACTGGATTCCATCTTTTGACCTTACCTTCTTCATCCTTCGTTTGTCTTTCCACCATTACTTATACCCATAAAACACCATCACACACCCAATAATACATATACATATACACACACAAAGATTTATAGAAAGAGAGAGAGTGTGTGTGTGTTAGAGAAAGAGACGGAGAGAGATGGAGGCATTACCAAGGTCTGAAATATCATTCAGAAGATCAGGTTCATCAGGGCTTGTGTGGGATGATAAACTTCTATCAGGAGAGCTAAAGCCAGTGAAGCCAAAAGATGAAGAAGACAAAGAGAAAGCAGAGAACCATAGATCAGAACCAAAGCCATACAAATCTGTTGAAGTTGAATCCACTGTTGACCCTCCATCCCCAAAGGTCTCTGGTTGTTGTGCTATGTTTGGGAAGCCTGTTAAATCCACCAAGAACACACCCAACAAGCACAAAACCAAACCCACCCACAAATCTTGAATCTTGAAAAGGTTCTTGATTTCTGCTTGTTGTGTCTTGGATGTTTGTGGGTCAATCTTTGTTTTTCTTTTTTCATACTTTTGAATCTAGTTTTGTGGGATGCATCTCTATAACTCTATATGTCTATGTTTATATCTTTATATATGCATACAAACATATTATATAGAATTTGGGGCATAGGGGACTCTAGTTTTGTGTTCTTGGATGGTGTATTGTGTAGGATTGTAGTTTCTTGTGGTCTTTCTTGATGTAATTGTTTGTGTATACAATTCTTTCTTCTTTCCAATTTATGGGTGTGCCAAAGATTTCTTGTATAGAGAATACCCAATTTTATCTTCATGGATTGAGGGTTGTACTTTGGATGGATCACAATCACAAACATTTGTTATATCAAGTTGTGTTGAAAAGAGTTGTGTATGAATGAATCCTCTGCTTTTTGCACTAGATTCTGGCTTAAATGAATCATCAATCCTTGAATGAATCATCAAGATCTTTGCTTTAATTTGTGGGTGTGTGAAAAGATTTGATGTGCAAGGAATCCCTAATTTCTATCTTTATGCATTAGAGGTTGTACCTTGGAGCAAATCTATAAGATTTGCACTAGAAATTAATCAATTATCATCTTTGCTTTGTTCTCTCCATTGTTGAGGGTCTTCAAGAAGTCATGTATGCAAAATTCCCAACCTGCCCAAAGGTTGCACCTTGATGCATCAAAAGATTGCACCTTGATAAGTTGAACTTTACAATGAAACCAATCAAATAATGGGCAATGACAAGATAGGCATCATTCTTGTTCTTTGTATTTTTCTCTCTTTTTTATCGACTAGATCATAGTATAAAATTATAATATTTCATGTAATTATATCACAGTTAACTTTTATCAACATGAACTAGAACTCTTAGGCCGTTTGGTTGAAAGAAATGGAATGGAATAAAATGGAATTACGAAAATAGTATAATTTTTAAATAAAATTATGTTTGAGTGGGTAATGAAATGTAAAACTCAGGGGAATGTTTTATCTTAAATTTCCTTGGTTGTGGGATTTCAAATTCCCTCTCTAGGTGAATGGCTTTTGAAATCCCATAATCAAGTGAATTTGAGGTGAAACATTACATTATGTTTATTTTTAATTGCTTATTCAAACACAATTTTACTTAAAAGTTATACTATTTTCTCATTTTCATTTCACTGCTTTCAATCAAACGTCCCTTAATATTTATAAAAGTTTTATCACTTTAACTTTATTTTACAATTGAACTCAACTCATCACCTGCTTTTTATTTTTTCTTTACAAAACTCAAATCAATATGCTAATAATTTTTCAACAACGGTGTCTTGGCTAGGTATGGATGATGTGTTGTAATTTTGATAAAGACGATCGAGTTTTCAAGAAAGATGGCTACTTTACAATTTTTTATTTATTATTTTAATTGACAATTTGCATGTGATGTGATGGTGGTGTGGAGCTTGTGGTAGTATTTAAGAGCAACGTTTTTTTATTTTCTTTTAACTTTTTTATATCAACCCACAATTATATGTGTCTTGATTGCATCCACACACACCCATATGATGCCATAATTATCGATTTTTTTATTTCTAACTCTATATTTATCAATAACAATCATAAAATAAGATAAAATGATATTATATATCTTATTAGAAGCAGTTGGGAATTTGGGTAGTTAGTCCAATTATAATCCTATACATTTTGGTGCAAGGTCTCACGCTAACAATCTAACATGAGCATACAGTTAGTTTAGGAAAAATAACGTATTTTGAAGAGTAGTGTAGGTTATATTTTAAGTGTGAGGTAATACTAAAAAGGGTGTTTAATTTAAACAGTTTAAGAAGTATTGTGGGTTTGAAACGTGTATTTTTATTATTTTAAAGAGTATGATATTTTAGTTATTGTGCCAAATATGTCATCTTATTATGTCTTATAGTTTACATAATTTGTTATATATATTAATAATTGTGTTTTACGTTTTAAATCATTTTGTGTTTTTTTTGTCTTTTTTTCTATAGATTATATAAATTTGTTATCTATCATTGTATTTTACGATAACAAATACATAATGATAAACTTTCACAATTGTATTTTTTAAAACTCATAGTGTTGAAAATAACACAACGTTTATTTTTATCATTGTTTATTATAGAATATATAAACTTGTTACTTAGCATTTTGTTTTACATATAAAAGTATACAATTATGTTATTTCGCCAATATATTTTTTAAAATTTATAGTGTTTAAGATAATACAATAATGATAAAAAATATAATGAGAGATTGTGTTATTTTATTATTTTTTTAATTTATTAGATTAATTAGTTGTTAATTTATTATTGTATTTTACATATTCGAGATACACAACAATGTATTCATTCTTTGTATTTTTTTAGAATTCATCGTTTCGGAAAAATACAATAACAAACAAAAAGACACGATAAACTGCACTGAATACACAATGACGAAACATGAGCTTAAAAACGTAAAAAAATATTATCTTTTTATATGACAAACTGTACTCGTTTTAAAGATTAAAAATACTCGTTTTTATATTGTAATTTTATAAAAATGATGTCATATATAAAAGTTACTAACATTTTAAAACATAAGATAACTTATAAAATGTCAACAAAATTAGCTATTCCTAAAGGACTAGGATATATAGACATCCTGTCAGATGATATCTGGACGTCCTTTGACTTTTTTCATGGCCCGTGATGGGGCATTACGGGCCGTAAGGCCTGCAAAATTTAAATTTGCAACTTTTGTGATTAATGGCCCGTTGACTAGTGACCGTAATGCCCGTCACGGGCCGTGTCCTTTATTTCAAACGGCCCGTGAGATGCCTAACGGGCCGTTATATATTTCAGAAAGAGGTTACAGTTTATTTTCGTCTAGATTTTCGTGTTTTTTGTTTTTAATAATAATATGATGTGACATATTATTCCTTAAAAAACGAGTAACAATTATTTGATTTGATTTAAGATTCCGTATAAACGTTATATAAACGAACAAATATTAGTTGTTTTATTAGGTCAGTGTGAAAAGAAACAATTAAAATGTCTTCCCGCGGACGTGATAGAAGACGTCGGAACGAATCATCTTCAAACACATTTGATATTGTGGAAAGCATTCCGGATCCAATAGATAACCAATTTTGGCGGCGACCTCCGATTGTCCACTGACGGTGGTCGGACCGTATGGCATCCTCCGGCGAACGTTGGTGCTGAGGAGGAGGAGCAACCGTCGCCGCCGCCACCGGGGTTGAGGACTATCATTAGGCAGATTCCTCCTACGTGTGAGTTTATGGCCGAGTCGGTCCATCTGTTGCGACAGATATATGCTTGCATGATTGGCAGACGGAGGTGACCGGTAGGTGGGCTGCTCGAGTGGGGATTGAGATTCCCCCCTGGCCAAAGCTGGTCCCTTTTGTGAGGCAGCCCTGAGGTGGTGATGATGAGGCTACTGCTGGTGAGGATGCTGCGGAGGACCAGCCACCACTAGAAATTACATTTAAAAAATTATATAAATTACATCTTTTTAAGCCTAATTTTATAGAACATCTGAACATAATTACAAATTACATTCAAAAAATTATATAAATTACATCTTATAATAAAGGAAGATGTTCAACTGTGCCTAGGGGCCTCAATTCATGATATTTTTGAATTCGCGGCCTGTAACAACCTTCCAATCGTTAGCGTTTTATGTTTTGTAATTTTTTCAATATCCACTTGGAAGAAACATAGGATATTCACCTACTAGGCGAATCCTAATTAAATGGTTTTGTTGAACATAAGAAATTACAATCACTTGGTGATCAATGATATCACGAGTACATAACCAGAGGGGAAAAATATTGCAGATGTGACACCCCGTGTTTTCCAGGTAATCACCATTAACCCAGTTACCTGTTAACTTATAGTTTCTCATTACCTGGTTATTCATAAATTTCTACAAAACAAACTATCACTAAACAAATATAATTATTATAAAAATTGTATTACAAAAAAAAGTTTTATATATTTGTTGAAACAAATTGTATATATATACATATATGTAAATATATATTATAATTGTAAGTCTACCCCTTTATTGTAATTATATATTTAATCAAGCTATCAACTCATCCCAAAAATCCAAATTGATAACCGACCCCCTTCCTCTTCGGAAACACCATAACCGACTGCTCCTCCCTTTAACTCCTCGGCAATCCCATTCCATCAAGGAATTCTCACCCGAAAACCCTAGCACATCCTTTTCCCTCTCGGTTCTTGCGATCGACAGTAGCAGGAAGCATCGACGGTTCCTTTCGAGTCTCATTGCTAGCTTTCGACTATCTCCGATAAGCCTCTTTGCTCGTCTCACGTTTTTGGCTTCGATTATGGTCTCGGTTCACGATGAGGGGTGCACGGTTTGGCATTTCATGTCCCGATGTGTTGTAATCACCGTGGCATACCATCGATTAAATGGTTATGTGTTCAGCGTATATATGAACGTGTATGTTTTCAGCGTCTATATGTATGTATATGTTCTGCGTACGTATGTATGCATATGCTCTGCATATGTATGTGTATGTTTTCCGTGTATGAATCTATGCAAATGTAGCTGTGAGTGTGAAACCTGTGTGTGTACCGCGAGTTGTGTGTGGTTGTTGTGTGTATGCATATATATATGCATGCGATTGTATATATGTTTGTGTATGCTCTCTACAGTGCAAATGTGTGTATGCATTTGATCATATAGGCGCATGGGGTAGGCACATGGGGGTGGGAATTTGTTTAATGGTGGTGTTGACTGTGGGTAGGTATGCATACACACACACACACAGATATATATATATATATATATATATATATATATATATCCAAGGGGGTGTGTGTATGTTTTTCAATGTGTGATTTCAGTGTGTTTATATGTATAAAAGTTGCAGGTAAGCATGCATTCGTGGGTATGCATTTTCAACCATAAATTATAATTATATATGTATCTTATGGTTGGATGTTGAGTCTCAACCGAGAGTTTGAAAATGTTTGCTTTGACTTGGTGTATGCGCATGGGGTGCATGTATGTCTATATGTTTAGTTTGGGCGCATGGGGAGGGGGATGTGGTTCACATGTGGGTGTGTGTATGAATGTGTGTAGGTATGAGTTTTGGTTGAGTGATTATGCTTGGGACTGGAAGTGTTGCATATGTATGGGGGTATGGTAATTATATGTGCATAATATATATATATATATATATATATATATATATATTATATTATGTGTGTGAATAATATATACTATGTAATTGTAATATATTACGTGTGTGAATAATATATATTATGTAATTGTAATATATTATGTGTGTTATTTTTGGGTCGTTGTACCTTGGTGTTACAATGTAGTGTGCTTGCGTATAAATGGGAAAAGATCGATGGTCTGCATTGTAACCGAGTCGTGAACGCGAAACCGTACCACATTGCTAATATTTAATATTTTAATATTAATTATAAAATAAACGCGCATACAGGTTAATTGGAAAACCTTAATCTTCGTGCTTTCGTTTACTCAATGCTGTGCATTCGAGGTGAGTTTTCACGACCCCGTTTTATATTCTTTCCTTTTAGGGGAGAGAACATGCAAACACTATTTTTGGCTATGGTTGCCAATATTATTGATATCACATGTTATATTAGTATAGACATATTTGAAAGTCCTTACAACATCAAACTGTTAGTAATGAGATTAGCGAGGTAATTCTGAGTAGTACTACTGGGTTTGACAAACCCCACCCGGGCTAGTCGCGCTAGCTTGATTGGAGGTCGAACGGGTGCGTAATTGACCTAACGATTGCCACGGTTTGTGATAGATGTGGTGAAAAGGCATAAAACACACATCTTTGGTTTGAAACACTAAGTAACTTGTTTATGGGCTAGCTACTTATCGATATACTTTATATACTAAACCATATGAAACGTTTTCTGACACATTACTTGTTGATTAAACCTGTGGACTCACCAACTTTATGTTAACACACTGTAGCATGTTTTCTCAGGTCACATAAACGCACAATGTTAAGATCTCAGCTAGGAATGCATTCATGGCATAGATTACGACTCGACCAATTTATTTTGTTAAACATTATTATCTTTATGGTTTAAACGCATGTTGACTTTATTGATTGTTGACTTACTATTTTCGAAATGCTTCGACAAGTTTAAAACATTTATGTTTGGTTTAAAAGTCTGATTCTTTAATGAGATGTTTTGCAATTATAATCTCTGGTGTAACTGGTTATATATGAGATCCTGGTGTGTCACACGTCTAACGGTAAAACCCCCGTTAGCGGATTTTGAGGGTGTGACAGATTGGTATCATAGCTCCAGTTATAGCGAACTAAAATGAGCATTCATATGCATCGCATTTTAGACTATAGCCAGATTGCATTAGTTATACATACGTAGATTATTGAGTTTTACTTACTTGATGTGTTACTTGCTTGGACTTATTTCTGTGACGTGGACTATAGACATGGCATCTTCTTCGCGAGCCTTAGGTAAGAGACCAGCACATTCTGAGTGTCCCACTCCTCCTATACCTGATAGAGGACCTGACTGGCCTTGATTTTCATACCCTCACAAGGAGATGGACTGGGATCAAATATTTACGATACCTGAGCTCGATACTCCACGCGACTGGGATTACTATCCTACTTACATAGACCGTATGATCTATAAGGAGCGCGTTCTAGCCATAGCTACTACTAGACCTAGGACTAGGTCAGTGACAGCCTCTACGACACCTACTCTCCCTTTTCTTGATGTTCCCCTCGAGTGAGCTGTTGCAGCCTTGGTCACTACACTAGACACTAAGAAATGACATATTAAAGCACTCACTGATGAGAACTCTGCTTTATGATATGACATGAAGCAGCTACGCTTACAGGTGAAGACACTTCAGGAGCGACTGATGATGTCCATTATTGGGCATTATAATTTGGCTGGTAACTTGATGGCACTTTCTAATCATATGGACGAGCATGATCATCACAACTTACTGACAGATTAGAGACTAACAGGATTGGAATCATAGTTAGCTGCACTCCAGATTGAGGATGACCAGACACCAGAGGATGACCAGACACCAGAGGAAGAACCAGAGAAGACACGACCAGACGGTTCCGATGATGATCATGTCTCTATCATGTCCAGCTGATATCTGATGTTCTGCTTACCTTGGATTTTGTTCTATTTTTTATTTTAGTTCTTTCATTATTTCATATTACACCTTGATGGGTAGGGTTGTTCCCATCCAACTGATAAATTTCGAATTTTGATGGTTTGGTTTGAATACGTTGTACTCCTTACAATTTATTTTCATCAATGTTTATTATTTGAATATTAATTGTTGTGGTTATATGAAATGCATGATTATTTACCTTGTACATTATGATGATCATATATGATATGTTATCTTTTGTATGTGTATTGTGAATATGTAGAATCATGTCTGTACGAAGAGTTGGACGTCAAAGTGGACGAGAAAATGTTAACCTGACGCAAGCTGAGCTTGATGCCATCATAAATGAACGTGTTGTTGAAGCGCTCGTGGCATACGAACAGGCCAGGAACCAAAATCAAAACAATAATACCAACCAGAACCAAAATCAAAACAATAATATCAACCAGAACCAAAATCAAGGAGGTAAACCTCTATTAAAAATATGTTTTGGATCAAATCCTGTGGTACTCTGCTTAACAATCCTCAAATTATTTCTATATGTCCTTTCATTCCAGGTCAAGCAGTCTGCACCTTTAAGATCTTCATGGACTGCAAATCTCATTCCTTTAAAGGTCTGAGGGTGTAATTACCCTCCTCCGTTGGATTGAGAAGCTGGAATCCGCCTTTGCAATGTGTAACTGTCCGGCGGAGAATCGTGTCAAGTATGCTTCTGGCACTTTGGAAGGACCTGCTTTAACCTGGTGGAATTCCCAAGTTCAGACCCTAGGATTGGAAGCTGTTAACAACTTACCTTGGGAAGACCTCAAGACACTATTGAAGGAAGAATATTGTCCCAGAAATGAAATTCAGATACTAGAAACAGAGTTTTGGAACCTAAAGATGGTTAGATCTGATATAGAGGAGTACACAACTCTTTCACACGAGGATCCTCAAACGGTGACCCCAGCCTGTAAGAGGATAGAAAGGTACATTGATGGGTTAGCTCCTCAAATTCAAGCCAGTGTCATAGCGACAGATCCAATCACTATTCAGCAAGCTATCCGTCTGGCTCATAAACTTACTTATCAGGTAGTAGCTCAGGGCACCCTGCCTAAGCGTGGAACTACAACTAATTCATCTTATAACAAGCGGAAATAAGATGGTGCATCTAGCAAGTCCTCCAACACAAATCAGCCTCAGTAACAAAACAGGAGATTTGATTCATCCCAGCACATCACCAATACCAACCAGAACAACAACAACAATGGTGAAGGATCGAGTGGCTATGCTGGCAAGAACCCAAAGTGCAACAATTGAAACTTCCATCATTATGGACTGTGTGAACATTTTTGCTGTCAAAGATGTGGCAAGACGGATCATATTGCTAGAGATTGGAGGGGAGAACTGATGACTAAACAACAATCTCAATAGCAACACCAAGGAGAAACACCTAGGGGTTGTTTTGAATGTGGCAAGGAGGGCCACTATAGGAAAGACTACCCACAGTTGAAATGTTGAAATAAGGGTAACAATGGAAACAGTGCCAAGGGTTGTTCTTTTGTGATTGGATCTGGTGAGGCAAGGAATGATCATAATATGGTTACTGATACCTTTCCTCTAAATGACTGTTTTGCTTCTATATCGTTTGATACTGGTGCTGATAGAAGCTTTATTTCTACCAAGTTTAGCAAACTTCTAGATATAACTATAGTTGATATGAAACCTAGTTACACAGTAGAATTAGCTAATGGGAAACTGACTGAGGCAACTCACATCATTAAGGAATGTAAATTGGGACTATTTGGACATGAGTTAGATATAGATCTGATGCCTGTCACACTTGGTAGCTTCGATGTGGTTGTTGGTATGGACTGGTTATCTAAGAACCAAACTGAGATCATCTATCATGAGAAAATCATTCATGTATCACTTCCTAGTGGTGAAGTTTTATCAGTTCAGGGCGAGAAGAGTGGTACAGTCTCTGGAATCATCTCCTATATGAAAGCCCAGAAGTGCTTACGCAAGGGTCACACAGCCTTCCTCGCTATGGTCACTGAGACAGAAACCGAGGAAAAGAAGATTGAAGATATCCCTATTGTACATGATTATCCCAAGGTTTTCCCTAAAGACCTACCTAGTCTCCCACCGCATCGCCAAGTCGAGTTCCAGATTGATTTGGTACCTAGAGCCGGACTTATCGCGAGGGAACCATACAGATTAGCTCCAAATGAACTGCAAGAGCTGTCTACACAATTGCAGGAACTATTGGATAAAGAGTTTATCAGACCTAGCTCATCACCGTAGGGAGCCCCAGTCCTTTTTATCAAGAAGAAAGATGGAACCTTCAGTATATATATTGATTATCAGGAATTGAACAAAGCGAGGGTTAAGAACCGTTATCCTCTTCCGCGCATCGATGATTTGTTCGATCAGCTTTAGGAGTTTTTATTCCAAGATAGACCTGAGGTCGGGATATCATCAACTGAGGGTTCAAGATGAGGACATTTCAATAACAACGTTCAGAAATAGATATGGTCACTATGAGTTTTTGGTTATGCCATTTAGGTTGACTGACACGCCAACGGTTTTCATGGACCTTATGAACCGAGTGTGCAAACCCTACTTGGACAAGTTTGTCATTATCTTCATCGATGACATCCTTATTTATTCAAAGAATAAGGAAGAACACGAGGAACACCTTAGACTGATCTTGGAGCTACTGAAACAAGAACAACTGTATGCTAAGTTTCCAAAGTGTGACTTCTGGATACGAGAAGTCCAATTCTTGGGTCATGTGGTCAATGAGAATGGAATACATGTTGACCTAGCAAAGATAGAAGCCATAAAAAACTGGGCTACGCCTAAGACTCCGACTGAGGTACGACAATTTCTTGGGTTGGCTGGCTATTATCGATGATTCATCGAAGGGTTTTCAAAGATTGCTCAACTTCTCACAGCGTTAACTCCTAAAGGCACTACATACAATTAGGGTGACAAACATGAATCCACATTTCAGGTTCTGAAGCAGAAACTCTGTACGACACTAATTCTATAACTGCCTGAGGGAACAGACGATTTTGTAGTTTATTATGATGCTTCCATTCAAGGTCTCGGTTGTGTGCTAATGCAACGCTAGAAGGTAATCACATATGCTTCTCGTTAACTGAAGCAGATATCAATGGATTTCATCACGAAACTGCCTCAGACTCCTAATGGATACGATACCATTTAGGTGATTATAGATCGCTTGACGAAATCCGCACAATTCCTAGCAATCCGATAGACTGAGCGAATGGAAAAGTTGACTCGTATCTACTTAAGAGAAATAGTCTCTCGGCACGGTGTGCCAATTTCCATTATCTCTGATCGTGACACTCGATTCACTTCACACTTATGGCAATCCTTGCAGAGATCATTGGGGACGCGACTAGATATGAGCACTGCATATGATCCTCAAACTGATGGTCAGAGTGAGTGTACAATCCAGACTCTAGAAGACATGTTGCATGCCTATGCAATTGATTTTGCCAATAGTTGGGAAACTTACTTACCATTATTTGAGTTTTCTTACAAAAACTGTTATAACACCTCAATCAAGGCCGCTCCGTTTAAGGCATCGTATGGACGCAAGTGTCGATCACCTATTTGTTAGACAGAATTTGGAGAAAGCTAACTTACGGGTCCTGAGCTTGTGCACGAGACGACTGAGAAGATCGTGCAAATTCATAACTGTATGGCAGCAGCACGTGATCGACAGAAGAGTTATGCTAATAAGCATCGTAAACCGTTGGAATTCTAGATTGGTGATAAAGTACTTTTGAAAGTGTCACCTTGGAAAGGTGTGATTTATTTCGGGAAACATGGAAAACTAAACCCTAGGTATGTTGGGCTATTTGAGATTACCAAACGAGTTGGTCCAGTAGCCTATCAGTTGAACTTACCTGAAGAACTCAGTGGAATACACAACGTATTTCACGTGTCAAATCTGAGGAAATGCCTGGCTGATGAATCACTTGTCATTCCATTGGAGGAACTAGAAATCTATGAACAACTTCTTTTCATTAAAGAACCAGTGGAGATCATAGATCGAGAAGTCAAAACCCTAAAGCGTAGCAAGATCCCTATTATGCGTGTTAGGTGGAACTCGAAGCGTGGACCAGAATTTACCTGGGAACGTGAGGATCAAATGAAAAAGAAGTTTCCATAACTATTCAAAGATCATGCATCTACTTCTTAAGGTATCATTCTTAAGATACTTTCCTTAAATTTCGAGACAAAATTCCCTTTCAACAAGGGGATGATGTCACAACTCGCGCGAAAACTTACATTTCTTTGTTTTGGATCTATTTTAGAAATTCAAGAAATCTTATCACGTGTAAACTTAAGAACACTTCTCTGTTGTCGCTGCTAAATCTGGTGTCATGTGTTAACCTAACATTTAAATTTTCGGGATGAAAATTCTTTTAACAAGGGGATGATGTGACACCCCGTGTTTTCTAGGTAATCACCATTATCCCAGTTACCCGCTAACTTATAGTTTCTCATTACCTGGTTATTCATAAATTTCTACAAAACAAACTATCATTAAACAAATATAATTATTATAAAAATTGTATTACAAAAAAAGTATAAGTAAATTATATATTTGTTGAAACAAATTGTATATATATACATATATGTAAATATATATTGTAATTGTAAGTCTACCCCCTTATTGTAATTATATATTTAATCAAGTTATCAACTCATCCCAGAAATCCAAATTGATAACCGACCCCCTTCCCCTTTGGAAACACCATAAGCTACTGCTCCTCCCTTTAACTCCTCGGCAACCCCATTCCATCAAGGAACTCTCACCCGAAAACCCTAGCACATCCTTTGCCCTCTCGGTTCTTGCGATCGGAAGCAACAGGAAACATCGACGGTTCCTTTCGAGTCTCATTGCTCGCTCTCGACCATCTCCGGTAAGCCTGTTTGATCGTCTCACGTTTTTGGCTTCTATTATGGTTTCAGTTCGCGATGCGGGGTGCATGGTTTAGCGTTTCGTGTCCCGGTGTGTTGTGATCACTGTGGCATACTATCTCTTAAATGGTTATGTGTTCAGCGTATGTATGAAAGTGTATGTTTTCTGCGTATGTACGTATGTATATGTTCTGCGTATGTAAGTATGTATATGTTCTGCGTACGTATGTATGCATATGCTCTGCATATGTATGTGTATGTTTTCTATGTATGAATCTATGCGAATGTAGCTGTGAATGTGAAATCTGTGTATGTACCGTGAGTTGTGTGTGGTTGTTGTGTGTATGCATATATATATATATATATATATATATATGCATGCGATTGTATATATGTTTATGTATACTCTTTGCAGTGCAAATGTGTGTATGCATTTGATCATGTAGGTGCATGGAGTAGGTGCATGGGGGTGGGAATTTGTTTAGTTGTGGTGTTGACCGTGGGTAGGTATACATACATACACATACATACACACACACACACACACACACACACATATATATATATATATATATATATATATATATATATATATATCCAAGGGTGTGTGTGTGTTTTTCAATGTGTGATTTCAGTGTGTTTGTATGTATAAAATTTGCAGGTAAGCATGCATTCGTGGGTATGTATAAGTTGACTTTTCAGCCATAAATTATAATTATATATGTGTGTTATGGTTGGATGTGAGTCTCAACCAAGAGTTTGAATATGTTTGCTTTGACTTAGTGTAGGCGCATGGGGTGCATGTATGTCTATATGTTTAGTTTGGGCGCATGGGGAGGGGGATATGGTTCACATGTGGGTGTGTGTATGGATGTGTGTAGGTATGAGTTTTGGTTGAGTGATTATGCTTGGGACCGTAAGTGTTGCATATGTATGGGGGTATGGTAATTATATGTGCATATATATATATATATATATATATATATATATATATATATATATAGGGCAAGATCATTACAAAAGTCATAAATATCTTGAGAACTACGAGAACTAATATCAACCATTGATTTTTATAAGGTTTATTATATATATATATTATAATAAAGGGTAAAAAAGTCAATTTATTTAGTGTTTCTTTTAGTAACAACCAGTTTCTATTTATAAAAATATTTAATTTCAGAAATGTTTGACCATCTCTCCCCTAAATATTCAAAACTTTAAAATCAATGCACTACTTTATATATGTTTTTCTCACTATAACAACAATGAACACCACATATCTGCTATGGTGTATTATGGAGACGAGAGAAATTGAACAATGTATCATTTGGATTACAGGCATGGATTTCATCAAATTGGTTCGGAGCCGCCAAAATAAAAACATCGACAAGGTGTGAGGGTGGTGATCGACACAACATCTTTAAGTTAGCAAAGCAAGAAATATCCTGGGTGTGGCGTATGATTGTTGAATCCATATAATAAGCACCTTCATTTTTTTTGGGTCCTTTCTCTCCGCATGTACGTTAGCATTTTTATATATATATTGTGATATTATTTATTAGTTTTTATCATTTAATCTTAGATTCTAAGGTAAAACTCCGCTTCAATATAAATGTATCATAGGAAGTTTAGAAATTATTTTGCAAATTTCAAGCCAATATTTTATGCTATTGATGAAGCATTTTTCTCATCATTTTTCCATTAATTATTTCAAGTGCGTTTGTTCCTTTTTTTCTTAATAAGTGTTTGATATTTAACTTTCATTAGTTATTCCAATTGAATTTTCAATCGGTTTATAATCTCAAACTTTAATGTTAAAAGTTGGTTTTATTTTCATACCCTCAACGATAGAATATAGTCCATTATGTAGGGTTATGTTTCATTTTAGTTTTTCACTCTATTTATTCTTTGATTGTTTAATAATGTTCGATAAAAGAAAATATTATATGAATATCTTATTACGGCTTCGAAAGAGGTAGTTAATAGTTAAATATATGTAAATAATTAAACTACACACATGTAAATAGTTAATTATACACACGTAAATATCTAATTTACACATATGTAAATAGTTAATTTACACATATGTAAAATAAGTTAAACATATATAATAGTTAATTTACATGTGTGTAAATAGTAAACTTAAATTAGGTGGCATATTAGTTATATTTTGATTCATTTGTTTATTACATAATGTTTATTTCTAATTTGAATATGACTTTTTGGTATGTTGTTTAAGGTATTTTTATATATTTGAGGCGTTTGTTTTTACAATGAAGATACTTAGAAGCCCAAGTAAAAAGACAGAAGCAAGTACAAAACCCTTATGCATAGTCTAAACATATATTTTATTTTTAAATAGTTTGTCTGTGCATGTGTAAAAATTTATTTTTTTAAATCCTTACAGGTATGTAAATGTATATTTGATTATGTTTCATACATAGTTACATATATGTAAATAGTTTATAGTCATGAACCATTTGAATTGTTTATATCGTGTACATTATTGTATATATGTAACTGGCATTGGTTACCATATTCTTACACATGATTACATATTGTAAAATAAATAACAAACTTTGAGTTACAATTTGTAAATATTATAAGAGAGAAGAGAGAATTAAAAATTTAACTAATTAATTGGAGAGAGAAATCATTTGTAGGTTACTTATATGCCCGTTTGCTAAAATTAAATTCACTAAACAACAAATTAATTTAAAATTTGATCTTGTTTAATTACAACCATTGATGAAAATAATCTATGGTTGATATTGGTTCTGTGAGTTCTCATTTAAAAACAAGTTCTGCAAAGAACCTAACCCTATATATATATATATATATATATATATATATATATTATGTGTGTGAATGTAAGGCCCCTATCCCGGGCACCTCACAGCTGGTCATTCATCGCACATAAAACATACAATTATTTAAAACATCGCAACGGAAATTAATTAAAACCATTTCTTATATATTAGTGACAACTTTTGCAAAGCAATACAATACGGTTAAAGTTATAAAATATTGTAATTGCATTACATCACAAAAATGTCATTCTTATTCTAATGGATGTCATCCCAAAAATGCCAAGTAGCTGCCCCGTGCCATCCTCAGCAACTATTACCTGCCAACTGGAAAACACATAAAAGTCAGCGTTACTGAGTGAGTTCTAGTTTTATAATTAAAATACTTCACTTATCATTCAAAACCATTCTTTACTTTCATATGTGCTCATA
The DNA here is from genome assembly GCA_024085815.1 of Flaveria linearis. Taxonomy (NCBI): domain Eukaryota; kingdom Viridiplantae; phylum Streptophyta; class Magnoliopsida; order Asterales; family Asteraceae; genus Flaveria; species Flaveria linearis. The sequence goes on from CM044014.1 coordinate 30,135,868, forward strand.
CATCATACGTACAAATAGATGATTTTATTATTATCTTCATCAACGTTCATTAACTTTCGTTCATTCATCATCGTACGTCATAGTTATCATTCGTTATCTTTCTTACATTCTGGGCCAATGCCACGGGCTATACCCCAACGTCATGCATAAAGCGGGTACTGGGCCGAAGTCTATAATTAGACTCCCGTACATTTGTGCCCGGTGGCCTGACCACAGTATCGGGGTAACTTCATTTGGACCAATGCCGTGTGCTATACCCCACCGTCATGCATAAAGCGGGTACTGGGCCGAAGTCTATAATTAGACTCCTATCATTTTGCCCGGTGGCCTGACCACAGTACCGGGGTAAGCGGCAAGATCCCATACATATGGTCAATCACAAGGATTAGACCCTAGTGTGCATCCTTCCGGGGTAGCTAGCTTGCATACAGTTGAGCTAACACCCTTCATTGGGTGTGAACCTCCATACATTGCTTGCAAGACTTTTCTTACATTCGTTTTTTCATTAATGCATGCATTCATTCTTTCTTTATGCTTCTCGTATCATTAACATTAACTTCCGCCTTACGTTACATAATACTTCACGTTCATCTCATACTCATAATACGTAGGTCGCGGAATAATACATAATAAGGAGCATAAGAAAACATATCATACATAATCATAACATCATCATACATCATCCATTCCCATACACATACACATACATAACAAGTCATCATATAACATAACCGACCCTCTGTGGGATAGCGGGGGTTCAGGGCCGCAACCCCTGACAGCGGGGTTCTAGGGGCAGCAGCCCCTAGTGGGGTCCAAGGGGAAACGCCCCTGGCTGGGATCGCGCTGCCAGGTCAGCGTGAAAATTTTTTATTTTAACACTTTTATATAGCACATTTCCTTATAGAAAAATCGATCTTCCTGTTAAAACCTCTTAAAAATATTTCTAAGTTTTTAGGCGCATGAGCACTATGCAGGCGCATTGGCACTATGCAGGCGCATGGGCACTATGCAGGCGCTTGGCCTTCTAGACGCATGGGAACACTTAGGCGCATGGGAAGGTTCTGGGCGCATGGACACTATTTGGATGCATGGGCACTATTTGGGCGCATGGGCACTATTTGGGCCCAACACTTAGTCATTCTGGGCAGTATTCCAGACGATTGGGTACTATTCAGGAGCATGAGCCTGACTTAGACGCATGAACATCTAGACGGTTGGGTACTGTTCAGACTTTTGGGATTTCTGGGCGGTTGGGAACCCTTAGTAAATTTAACCGTTGGCACATAGGCCACTGTTTGGATGTTTGGGCAACTAACTCTTACTAAATTAACATAAATCAGTCCCAAATCATCTTATATCATGATCTAAACTTAATATTAACATTCTAAGCATCATAACATACACATATATCATAATCATAACATCAAAGGCGCCCAAATCACACCCACCCACATACACATTCAAAATATACTTGCGGGTGTGAAACCCAACTTTATAAAAACATACTTACATGCATTTCCAGCCCCAAAATTGTTAAAAACATGTAAAAAGGGGGTCCTAAAAACTCACCCTATTTAACTTTGGGTATAACTTCCTTCAACCAGTTTGCTATGAGCTCAAACACCTAAAACCCACCAAAACACACACACACAAACGTACATACACATACATAAGTATAAACTCGAACTAAAATCAGTCAAGAACACCTAAAAATCATCAAATTCTTACCTTAAATTTGACTTCTTCTTCCTCTTCTTCAAAAACCCAAACTCTCTACTCTTTCTCTCTCTAAAATCGATTGAAATGAAATGTGCAGACAACATGGGTGGCCATGCGACCTTTTGTACAAAATTATTATAAATTTTGTACTTTTGACATATTTAACCCCTCAACTTGGGTTAAATTGCATTTCCAACTTTTATTCTTCTTTATACAACTCTTAAAATATCCGGGTGTTACAGTGAATAATATATACTATGTAATTGTAATATATTACATGTTTGAATAATATATATTATGTAATCGTAATATATTATGTGTGTTATCTTTGGGTCGTTATACCTTGATGTTACAATGTAGTGTGCTTGCGTGTAAGTGAGGAAAAATCGATGGTTTGCATTGTAACCGAGTCGTGAACACGAAACCGTACGACCCATATTGTTATTATTTAATATTTTAATATTAATTATAAAATAAACATGCATACAGGTTAATTGGAAAACCTTAATCTTCGTGCTTTCGTTTACTCATTGCTGTGCACTTTCTATTTTACTTAGCCTACTTCTTTATCATTAGATCAATTAGGCAGGGGAAGATTCTGTGTACTAACTTTCCCTTCTTTCTTCTTCTTTTCAATCCCTTGCCAATTCCCTTCTTTACTAGCACATACATGTCTTTGCTTTGCGTCGGCTTCTGTAGCTGACACTGTGCCGGGTATCTTCTAAGGCTAGGCAACGGATTTATCTCCTTACTATTTTTGTAAGCCTTAACTAGGTAAATGAACTTATTTTTACATTCGACATGAGAACTCAAAGCCTAAATCTTTCTATTTTGAACACTTAAAAGATCGATCCTTTAACTTTAGTGGTGGATGATTCGGCATCCTTTCTTAATTGCGTATATAATGTCAGCCCTTACTAAATAGTAAGTAGGCTAGGAGAGAAAGAAGTCGAGGTGAGTTTTCACGGCCCCATTTTATATTATTTCCTTTTGGGGGAGAGAACATGTAAACACTATTTTTGGCTATGGTTGCCAGTATTATTTATATCACCTGTTATATTAGTGTAGATACATTTAAAAGTCCTTACAGTATCAAACCGTTAGTAGTGGGATTAGCGAGCTGATTATGAGTAGTACTACTAGGTTTGACAAATGTGACATCCGTCACCTCAAGGTCCGTCATTTAACGTGAAATTTCGTTAACTATCCTTAGAGCGCTCATTTTTTATCTTCTTAGACTATTTGTGAGGACATCATACTTGTTTGGTTTTCTGTTACAGTCGTGATACCATTATTTGCAACCTTATCGCCCAAAACGCTCACGGGTATCAGCACCGACATCACTAAATATATTATGTCATATAATATAAACATCATAAACAGCAACATATCTAAGATACAAACAACATTAAACACATCCTTATAATTAGTATAATGCGCGTATCTACATCGTTATCAACCGAAACAAGTTTGGGAACTCGGGGGCTAAGTGCAGGGACTAAACTTGTCATTTTGGAAACTAGGGCTGGGTATAAATACTTAGCAACCAGCCCTAGCCCCATTTACTTCATCTTCTTCTTCTTCACCTCTTTCTCCACTTTCCCTCTAACTAGCACCAAAATTGGGCGTGTTTGTTGCGTTTTCGCCGTCTAAACTCGGTTATCATCATGAATACCCACTTCTAGCAGGTAGATAACCTCGCTTAACCCGTTTCTTGCTCGATTTCACTTCTGTGTTTTCTAGGGGTTTGGGTGTTCGGGTTCATCCGAGCACATGAGGTTGTATGGGCTTGTGTGTTGCGTTCCAGTGTGTGTTTCTTGTCTAGACATGTTAGAATATGGATTCTAGAGATTCTTGAGGTGTGAAACCCGTGCCCGGAACAGCTAGAAACTGCTCGGTGCATCAGCAGTCGCGACCTGCTGTACAGGGCGACTAGGCCTTTCAGGCGACTGAGCCGTGCGACTGACTGAGTCGTGAGACTGGGTCCATGCTTCTGAGCCTATCGTGCGACTGAGTGGTGCGACTGGGGTGAGTCATGCGACTGAGTCCATGCGTATGTGTGTGTTGTGCGATTGAATGCATGCGATTGAGAGTGTGTGCGATTGAGTCAATGCGGATGATTGTGTGCGACTGTGTGTGTCGCACGACTGAAGATCCAGTCGTATGAATGAAGACTCAGCCATACGAATGAAGCTGATTCATACGACTGAGGGTTAAATCGTACGAATGGAAGGTTGAGTCGTGCGATTGGGTGCTGTGTGGAACGACTGAGTGCTTAGTCGCACGAATGGGAATTCAGTCGTCCGAATGAAGCTGATTCGCATGACTGAAAGTTGATTTGTGCGAACAGAGTGTCCAGTCATGCGTCTAGTCCTGTCGTGCAATTGGAGTCATTGTGTGTGAATTCTTCATGTGTGTGGTGTGTGTAGTCGTGTGATGTTAAGGTGACATCGACACGGTTGCCATTGTTAATGACGATCATTGAGATTAACACTATCAAACTCATTAATGTTATATCAAAACACATCAACTTAACATTTTACAATTAGCAATAAACGATTCCTAACACAAGTGCTTACCAAGTATTTATTTAACAACAATAACACTTTTACCCAAACATCATCGACAATGGCAACGTTTCTAGTGCTTGGATCTACATAAGATCTATTGTGCGTGTTTGTGTGCAAGAGTTACCCACGACCGAACCGATACGACCCGACCCAACTAAACAATATGGTTAACATCAGACGTATTATTAATGCTTAACATAACTGTCAATAGGTGATTGACCGTTCACACATACATACAAGTAGGAAGTTACATCATACATACTTGCCACTTAACAAGTGAGTTTCGTGGCCCCTTTTTACGCTTATACAATTGTTTCAATCTTTTACAAACATGGGGGAAAAGTATGCTCACATGTTTTTCAATGCTGTACAACATACATACAATTTTCATACTTGGAATCAACGTGATACTGATTTGTGAGTACATATCTAATGCATACATAATGTTACTGTGTGGTTCTTCTTACAACCATTAATTCCGGTGTTGGAACCAACGGATAGGTATTAGTAGTACTACTGGGTTGACAACCCCACCCTTGACAGATGGTTACTTGTGAGTACCATCACACTGCCAGGAACGGGCCTTGGGTGAATATATTCCGACAAGTTGCTGTGTGTACGTCATTAGGTTTGGCTGTATGCACGGTATTCCACTACAAACACTATACAGCATCAACTACATGTTTACAATTTAAACCTGCGAAGCTCACCAACATTATTGTTGACATTTTGAGTATATTTTTCAGGTAACAATGAGAACTGAAGATCTAGGAGAGCTGCCTTAGTGGAGACCCTAGGATGCATTTTTGAGACTGAACATACATGATGAACAATATTTTGTATATTGTTTCAGTCAATCAAACAATTAACATTCTTTTGGATACTTGTTCCCGGGTTGTGGGAATTACATACAAGAATACAATTTTTGTGATTATGTGAATTGTTATGTGAATCAATTACAAGTTTCTAATTATGCTTATGGCTATGATGTCGTGAACATTGACTGAACATGACACAAGTCTCGATTTGTGCCGGGTGTCATCATGACACGCTTGTCATCAGTTACATACATATTGCATCTCTATTGTTAACCATGTGTTATGACGATCCCGTCTAGCTCGCATCCCCGTGTTTCCGCTATCAGCAGGGGTGTGACAACAAACCTCGCCCGGGCTAGTTGTACTAGCTTGATTGGAGGTCGAACGGGTGTGTAATTAACCTAACAATTGCCACGGTCTGTGATAGACATGGTGGAAAGACATAAAGCACACACAGTTAGGTTTGGTTTGAAACACTAAGTAACTTGTTTATAGGCTAGCTACCTATCGATATGCTTTATATACTAAACCATATGAAACGTTTTCTGACACATTACTTGATTAAACCTATGGACTCACCAACTTTATGTTGACACTGTAGCATGTTCTCTCAGGTCACATGAACGCACAAGGTTAAGATCTCAGCTAGGAGTGCATTCATGGCATACATTACGACTCAACCAATTTATTTTGTTAAACATTATTATCTTTATGGTTTAAACGCATGTTGACTTTATTGATTGTTGACTTACTGTTTTCGAAACGCTTTGGCAAGTTTAAAACATTTATGTTTGGTTCAAAAGTTTGATTCTTTAATGAGATGTTTTGAAATTATAATCTATGGTGTAACTGGTTCTATCTAAGGTCCTGGTGTGTCACATGCCTGACGGTAAAACTCCGTTAGAGGATTTTGAGGGTGTGACAGCAGAGATACCGACATCTATAAACATTAAAACCACATGAAACTTGTTAGCAATAAAGATTGCAACAGGCGGCACTGTCATCCAATGTTTATACAGAGTTACACCTAGCCCGTTCCAGTCCGATGATTCTCTTATGTGCCCGATATCGTAAACATAGCACCGTACCTATGTGCGTTTTCATCCAACTCCGCTATAAGTTTAGTACGAATAAAACGCCGTTGATTTTCACCATATCCCATTGCAACTGCTACAACACGAAAACCATAGTTACCTTCGGCTAATACATCATCTGCACCCGAAATATACGGGTAAGATAAGGTTGGAATCCAATCACTAAACCGGTAACATTTATTGTTTTCTTCAATCCCGGGGATATATGATGTAACATCCCGGGTTTCCAGGGTCAGATGTAATAGTTAAAATAAAAGAAATACGAATTTTATGTTTTATATATTGTTAAACAAGTAAGTAATGAGTGAAATAACTATTTTAAATTTAAAGTTTTAGACGAGTTTTAGTGTTGTAAGAGACCATATAAATATATATAAAATAATAATATATTATATATAAACGTGCTCCATTTTTAATGAAACTTGGGTCGACTCGTAGAGAAAAATAAGTTCGTCTCAATGGCATATTTAAAATTTTATAAGACGTTATATTTAAAAAGTTATAAGAGAAAAACGAAATAAGCAGCTTAATTAATTAAAAACAATATAATAATAATAATGTTAAAAAATATAAGGAAGAAGAAGAAGCGAAGAATGCAAGCACACAGACAGGCACGTCAACGTTGCCTCCCACGTCGCCAGCTTAACCTTTTCACCTGTCTGTCTGCTTTCTTATAAACAGAGACCTTAGGGTTGAATTTAAATTAGAAGTTTTCTTGGAAACGCTCTAGTATAAAGATAATTCCTAGTAATCGATACCCCAATAGGTATTGTTATTACTCGTTTTTGGAGCTCGAGTAGGAACACGAGTAGGGAGACTTTACATCAAATTGCCGTAGATAGTTTGAAGGTATGTTTTCGCTTAAGTTCATGTTAAGTTATTTATAATTTGTTTTATTACTATTATTAATAATAGTATTAGTATTATTCTTATTTTTAGGCATTAGGGTTATTTTTAGGGGTAGGTATTGGGTAGCCTAGCCTTAGTTAGGCATAGACTGAGCACCCATGCTTAAATAAGGTAGCGTAAACCGATATCCAACCATTACAATAACTAGTTAGTTGTATCATTACCTAACCTAGGATTACTTAAACTGTATCAGGACCTAGAGATATTACTAGATTGTACTAGGAAAGGTTATCAACTGTTGGGCAACTGCTAAACAGGTGAGTTTCTCTGAACTATTTTCTAAAATGGGATGTGATGTTCTGATAACTAGTAATAATTGAAGAATTGACTATCAATAGCATCTGTGATATGTGGTAATGCTTGATAGGATGCTTGGGGCCTGCTTGTATGATTCTGCTTTAGCAGTGGAAATTGTATACATAGCCTGGTTATGTGAATTTATACTGTGCTTACTCTGTTCCTATCTGTTTGCCATGGTTGTATCTGCTTGATGCAATAGTAAATATTAATATATTTTGAATTTTGAAGAATGCTATGTTCATGAACTCAAAAGCTTTATGCTGAGTCCTAAATATTTTTATTTTATGAAAACACATCCTAGGTGCCAAGTAATTGCAGATATTGGAGATTACAGTCTAGCTTATGAGGAAATAAAGGTCTAGAGTGCTACTGAAGATTTAGATCTGTAGCATAGTTAAGCTGATGTAATGGTACTATTGGTTATAACAGTTGTATAGTATACTTTTGATGTATAATTAAAATTTAGACTTCCGCTATGAACCCTATAACTACTATATGTTCTGTATATTCGATGCGTAACGCTCCATGGGTGTAGCCCGGGAGGCCGGCGTTACAAGTTGGTATCAGAGCCATAGTTTAAGCGAATTAGGCATTATCAGTTAGTGTCTAAACTTAAACTAAGATTGGGAAGACTACGTAGATTGCCAAATGACTCAAGTAACATGATGATAGATAAGAAGAGTTAGATATGTGTTAAGCATATAATGGAAGATAATTAGAATACATAAATAATGTAAAAGGTTCATAGCAGTTAGCTAATGTTATTAAGGATTTACATCTGTAAATTGTGTTTTGGTTTGTTATTGGTTATGTTTATCTAAACATAAGAAGCATATTAATAGTGTTGATCAGGAATTGTAGAAGACGTACACCTGTACAGATAGTCTTATGTTAATTAGTCTAATTAACAGAAGTGACTAGGCAAGACAAGTCACGATTAGTAATAGTCAAATATATTATAAAATGGAATGTTCAGGAAAACAAGCGAATAGCAATGCTCAATAAGGATGACATTCATATTCAGACACTCATATTGATACATAATGAAGAAAAACTTGAATAGTGATGTGAAGTAATTTGATGATTACGTTTGAATCCACATAATGGTGAATTTATAATGAAAAGCGTAGCCTAGTAAGATTCTAACATGTTGGTTAGTGCCTATGTCTTAGTGGTGAAGTGACAGCTCCATATGACAAGGATTAGTGATGTAATGGAATATGAACATATGGGCTAGATGTACACTATCAAATATTCAAATGTTGTATTAATATTCATCAAGGGTTTCCACCGATAAGATAAGATAAAATATAAAATGATGAATAGTATGTTGAGAAAGGATAATACCCTAAAACGTTAGAACTATTACCAAGTAACCGAAAGCAAGATAGATTGTCAAAGGTGATCGTGGATGTATAACAGATATAAAGAACTATGAAAAGTACAATTAGATAATAGGGTAAATACAAAACTTTATCTTTAAGATATAAAGATTATTGCTGCCACTCAACCAAAAATTAATTTGGAGAAAATAGAAAGCAAATTACAGAAAAGTTTCTCATTGTTTAGAACTAAGATTGTAAACCAATAAAATTGAAGAGTAAGTACGAAAGTGTGCTTATAAGTCCTTCATGACGTGCAACACTTTCACCTTTGATAATAACAAGAGATCGGTAGATTCATATGAGTGCTAAAGTCAAATGAAAGCTGTCTTAGACATTTATGAGACATGTAACCAATTAGATCTAATTTACAGTATATTCATTTCAATCAAAAGATTACATTGGTGCAAATAAAAAGCCTAGTATCAACTATTTTTAGGCCATATATGAATTAAGAAACTCAAGCTTTACACAATACCTTCATAAGTAGAATGACTAATAGGAGACAAAAGACAATAGCTGACATCATTAAGAATTGTATGATAAGCTTGAATGATTACTTGATTCCTATTGACTTGATACCTATGTAAACCCAAAAAATTTGAGGTAGTCAAAGGAATTGACTATCAAACCTTTAACAAGTATAAGTCACGTCTGACAGAAGAATGGTATAACTTAGATTGCCTAAAAATGGTAATATCTGATGACTAAGCAAAAAACATTATCACTATGACTGAAGTCCATAAAAATTTGAGAAAAGGATATACTATTGTTCTAGCATATGCCGTGAACACTATGAAAACAGAAAGTTTGAAGCATTTTTCTAACAAGATATGATCACTATGAATTATTGTTTATCTACTTGAATTCACCAATGCATCAGGGATATTCATGGATTCATGAAGCATATGATAAAGTTTATAAACACTATTTGGATAAATTCATCATCTTTTTTCAAGAACATTCTGACATATTTGAAAGACTGAATAAACCACGAGGATCATGTTAGAGAAATTCTAGAATTATGTAAGAAAGGACAACTTTACACCAGATTCTAGGAATATAAATTTTAGATACGTAAAGTTTAATTCTTAGGTCATATGTTCAATGAGCAAGACAAACAAGTAATACATGTTAAGAACAAGCAATTCAGAAATGAAAAAAAAATTCCACATGTTTTAAAGATTTTGGGATTTGAAGATTATTATGGGATATTTATTTAAGTTTTTCTAAATACTAGTGAAAATGAAGGGAATTGTTAAGTAACTACAACTATAATATATGATACCATTCAGGAAAGAACAAAGTTAATCGCTGGTGCATTTTATAAATAAGAATGAGCCCAATCACTAAAATTTGAATATCTACAAATGATATTAAGATAAACCTCTTAGACTAAATTGAAATGCACAAGAAAATTCCATGGTGGAAAATCACATTAAGAAGCAATGAAGGATTGGTAGACGAAAACTATTAAGAGATAGAAGTGATAGTATTTTAAGACTCCATAATCATATATGAGTATCGAGTCTTAGCATATTACATGATATGATACTAAATGAAGTCCATAAATCAAAATATAGAGCACGCATTGGTAGTAATAACATGTAATATGATTTAAGAATTATTATTGGTATTCCGGAATCAAAGATCAATCACAAGGCTTGCGGGAAAATTTCTTTATCTACTTAAGGATTATAGTGAAACATTAGAAATTATCTGACTAGATACAACAATCTAAAATCTCGTAATGGGAATGAAAGATAACCAATAGACTTTGTTAATTTCATGATTAAATTATGGATATGACGTTATCTAGTTAGTGGATGATAGGCTTACCAAATTAGTACTCTCTCTACCTATATGTCAAACTATAAGAGAGAAATGTTAGCCAAACTCTATTAGTCTCACATTAAGATTTGCCTATCTTGACTACATCTGATAGAGTTTATCGTTTCACTTTAAAACTATAATTGGGTTTTCAGAAGAAACTAAGAACTCGAACTGGAGAATCTTATGTTTCATAATAGTAGTAGACTTTTCTTGAGAATTAAAACCTTAAGCAATATAATATATGAATATATTAGAGTTCGTATAATAAGAGTTTGATATAATTTGATTACTTTTATGCTAAAGGAAATTCTAAGAAATAAGGATACGATGGTTAACAAAAGAAGCTCTTAATCATACAATATAGTAATCTTATCTCAAAGATAATTTAACTAGTATTAGTTGAGTGGTAAGGTTAGAAAAGTCTGAGAAAACTAGAAGATTGGCAGAAGAAATAAAAGCCAAATATCCTCAACTTTTCGGGTAACCTTTGAATTTCAAGGATGAAATTCTTTTAAGGGGGGAAGAATGTAACATCCGGGGTTTTCAGGGTCGGATGTAATAGTTAAAATAAAAGAAATACAAACTTTATATTTTGTATATTATTAAACAAGTAAGTAATAAATGAAATAACTATTTTAAATTTAAAATTTTAGACGAGTTTTAGTGTCGTAAGAGATCGTTTAAATATATATAAAATAATAATATATTATATTTAAACGTAGTTCGTTTTTAACGAAACTTGGGTCAACTCGTAGAGAAAAATAAGATCGTCTCAATGACATATTTGAAATTTTGTAAGACGTTATATTTAAAAAGTTATAAGAGAAAAATGATATAAGCAGCTGAATTAAATATAACAATATAATAATAATGTTAAAAAATATAAGGAAGAAGAAGAAGCGAAGAATGCAAGCACACAGACAGGCACGTCAACTTTGCCTCCCATATCGCCAGCTTAACTTTTTCATCTGTCTGCATGCTTGCTTTACAAATAGAGACTTTAGGTTTGAATTTAAATTACAAGTTTTCTTGAGAACACTCTAGTATAAAAAGAATCCAGAGTAATCGATACCACACTAGGTATTGGTATTAGTCGTTTTTGGAGCTCGAGTAGGAGCACGAGTAGGGAGACTTTACATCAAATCGCTGGAGATAGGTTGAAGGTATGTTTTTGCTTAAGATCATGTTAAGTTATTTATTATTTGTTTTAGTAGTATTATTAAGAATAGTATTAATAGTATTATTAGTTTTAGGCATTAGGGTTATTGTTAGGGGTAGGTATTGGGTAGCTTAGCCTTAGTTAGGCATGGACTGATCACCATGCTTAAATAAGGTAGCGTAAACCAACATCCAACCATTACAATAACTAATTAGTTGTACCATTACCTAACCTAAGATTACTTAAACAGTATCAGGACATAGAGATATTACTAGATTATACTAGGAAATGTTATCAACTGTTGGGCAACTGTTAAACAGGTGAGTTCCTCTGAACTATTTTCTAAACCGGGATATGATGTTCTGATAACTGGTAATAATTGAAGAATTGACTATCAATATGTAACACCCGGTTATTTTTTTTGATATAAAGAAATAATAAAAGTAAAGGAAAAGAAGGAAATGTAATTTAAACCAAGTAGAGGGGTTAAAAGTGTCCAAAAGGACAAAACTTTGGGAAGTTGGTGAATAAAGCAACATGGCCGCCCATTCCATGTTACTTTTTGCCTATCATTCGGATTTTAGAGAGAGAGGAGAAAAGCAGAGAATTCTCGGAGGTTTTAGAAGAAGCAAGAACTTCGAAGTTTTTGGTAAGAATTCTTAGTGTTGGTGATGTTATAAATAGTTCTAGTCTTGGTTATGTGCTTATATGTTTGTGTGTGTTCGGGTGTGTGTGTTTATGGTGGGTTTTAGGTGTTCGAACTCATTGCACCCGGGTTAAAAAAGGAAGACACACCCAAAGTTTCACAAGGTGAGTTCTAGACCCCGTATTTTACTTGTTTTAATTCTTTGGGGCTAAAAATGTATGTAAAACCGTTTTTACAAGTTCAGTTTGAACACCCGTATGTAATCTGTGTGTGTGTGATAATGTTCCTATGGTGGTTATGTGTTAGTTATACTTAGAATAGTGTTATTAAGCTTAGAACATGTAAGAATAATGATTGGGATTGATAATATGTTAAAACATGCGAAACAGGTTGCCTAACCACCCAAACAGTACCCCCAACCGTCTGAGATTTGCCGTAGAAAGTTTAAGTAGGCCCAAAACGTCTAAACAGGGCCCAACCGCCTGAACAGTGCCTCAGCCGTCTAGAAACGCCTTAGAGAATGCTAAGTGCAAGCCCAACTGCCTGAACAGTAGCCCATGCGTCTGAGGTTTTGACTCAGGCGCCTAAGTGAGGGACAAACGTTCAAATAGTGCCCATGCGTCTGGGATTTCCCAAACGTCTAAGTGTTGAACCGTCTGAATAGGGCCCATGCTCCTAAACAGGCCCATGCGTCTAAGTGAAAAATAGACTAAGTTAAGTCCAGACGTCTGCATAGTGGTAAAACGTTTGAATAGGGCAGAAGCGCCCAAATAGTGCCCATGCGTCTAGATCCTTAGAATAATTTTCTGAAACTTTGGGCAAGACAGAATTATTATTGTGTGACTTATGTGTTGTGCCCATGATCCTAAATGCAAGTATCATCTTTAACATAGTGAAAGAGAAATAACAAAGAGAAGTGGAACTAAATTGAAAAAAATTAACAAGTCTTGCAAGCATATAGGAGGTGCACGACCATGTTGTCGTTAGCTCAACTGTGATGCGGGTTAGCTACCCTTTATGCTCACAGGACAATCAATTGAGATTGGCTGACCTTTGTAGCATGCTCTAGGTGACTGGGCCTTCCTTGTATACAATAATTCAGACCATAGACTATAGGGAGCCAACATCAGTTTCTCCGCGCATATAGTTTAGGGTATTGCTCCTTGGTCCACATAGATAGTGAAAGATAAAGTTAAAAAAGCATATAATGAACAAGGCATACAGTAAAGAAAGAAAGCATTACCTTGTTGTATAGTTAACGTGTGCTCACGTACCAGAGTAAGAGAGTATTTTTACAAAAAGAGTATTTTCATATATATACATTACACAAGATATTTTTAACACTTATAAAACTAGAACTCACTCAGCAACACTGACTTTTATACATTTTTAGTTGGCAGGTAATTATTGCTGAGGATGACACGAGGTTGAAGCTACTCGGCAGGGAAAGTCTGACATCCATTCTGAAGTCATGATATTATTGTTTTGTAATGCAATTAAGCAATCTTTTGTAACTCTAACATTATTGTATTGCTTAACAACAACATCCTTTTTAAATAATAGAGAGTGGTTTTTGCTCACATAATTCCGCTGTTTATTTAATGAAATGTATATTAAATTGTTTATGTGCAATGAATGACCAACTGTGAGGTGCCCGAGAATGGGGTCTTACAAGTTGGTATCAAAGCCATAGTTTAAGTGAATTGGGTAAAATATTTTCAAAAACCTAAACTGAAAATGGGACAGTTAGAGGGATGTCAGCCCGAGTAGCTACATGCCATCATGTATGTCTTTTATAAATGTTAACCGGTATTATGTTTGAATCTTATAGCGTCTAGGAAATGGCTGGACAGAAGTCTTCCAAGACTTCTAGACGCAGAAGTCGACCACGTGTGACTAGGTGTAGTGCCAAGGCTCCTGAAACGACTCGTGAGAACCCGGAGGTTCATGGCCGAAGCGTGGAAAACGAGAATGCTAGCCTGAACGCCTCACCTAGGGAGGTGATTGCTGATGAAGTGCACCAGGTCATGCAGATAGTTTTTGTAACACCCGTATATTTCTTTTAAAGAAATAAAAGAATAAAAGAGAAAGAAAATGGGGGAAAAGAAAGTCAACCCCAAAGTTGAGGGACCAAAAGTGTAAAAGATGATAAAAATCTTGAAAAGTTGGTAATAAGGAGTATGGCTGCCCACTTTTCTGCACAACAACTTTCATTCGACATTTAGAGAGAGAAAGCAGAGAAAACTTTCGGATCTTGAAGAAACAAGAAGAAGAATTCGAGATTTAGGTAAGGTTTAGTGTTTTTGAGTTGTTTTTGGCTAACCTTAGCCTCGGTAAAATGCTTATGTGTGTTTCTATGTGTTCAAATGTGTGTTTAGAAGGTTTCCAGGTGTTAGCATCGTTTAAAGGAGCTCGGGTGAAGAGTCTTAAGATTTGAAACAGCAAAGGTGAGTTTCTAGACCCCTTTTTACCTGTTTTAAATGTTTTGGGGCTGGAAATGCATGTAAGTATGTTTTTATAAGTTTGAGTATAATACCCGTATGATATGAATGCATGTATGTTTATGTTTATGTTAGATTTATGCCTAGAATCATGTGTATATGTTTAGTACTAGGCATTCTGATGTTTGGGAATTTGAAATATGAATTAGTCACATGAGCAGATTACGAAAACGACTAACAAGCCCAAATAGTAGTAATATGCCTGAAATTTGGACTTAGAATAACTAAGTACAAACTAATGAGTCTAATAGTGCTTATACGCCCAGGGACATGCCTTAGAAATATTCTAAGTATGGTCATGAGTCTAAGCAGGTAATATGTCCAATAGTTCTAAAACGACCAGACTCATAAGTCTGAAAATTTGCTAAGTATGGGGACTTATAAGTCCAACAGGACTCATGAGTCCCACAGTACCTATGAGTCTGAGAAACTAAGTAAAGGGTGAAAAGTCTGAATTCTGGTCGTATGACCAGCAAATATTTTCTAAGTATGGGATGGTACGACCAACAGGGCTAATACGACCAACAGGGGTCATACGCCCAGCAGTGCTCATACGCCCAGAACCTGAAATTTTTCTAAGTGTAGCTGATGAGTCCGACAGTGGTGAAACACCTAGAACAGGGCTCATACGCCCAAAATACTTAGACTTTTAACATATTTCCCTTGGAGTTTGTGCAGTAGGGTTTCACCTGAATGTTGACTAGGACATTATTGAATGTGAATGATGATGTTTGAATGTAATAATATCCTTTCCTTAATATTATAATTAATATTATGATTAGGGATATTATCAAGAGTATGAATAATATTATTTATAATATTATTAGTATTATTATTATTAATATGCTTATTAATAATAATACTGTATGTTTCTATGTGGAATGAACATGATCAAGAATTATTATCATTAATAAAGTGAAAGATTAATGATAAAGAGGAATGGAACGTGAACGAATGAACGAAAGTCTTGCAAGCAAATGAATGGAGGTGCACACCCCTGGCAGGTGTTAGCTCAACTGTGATGCGGGTTCGCTACCCCGAAGGATGCACACAGGATCAATCCTTGAGATTGATATAGAGGTGAGTGACTTGGTGTCACAACAGACTCACAGGAATGTAGGTCAATCTTCGTGATTGGCTTAGAGGTGAGTGACTTGGTGTCACAACAGACTCACAGTATGTAGGTCAATCTTTGTGATTGACTTAGAGGTGAGCGACTTGGTGTCGCAACATACTCACAGCTTAATTAAAGAGGAATGATAAAAGAACGAATTGAACGATGATGAAGATAATGAAAGTATTACCTATGTGTACGTACGATGTATGATCACCTGTGAAAATGAGGAACGGTTTTTGAACGAAAAGTAAAGTAATTTAACTATAAAACTAGAACTCACTCAGCAACGCTGACTTTTATGTATTTTCCAGTTGGCAGGTGACAGGTTGCTGAGGATGGCACAAGGGGATGACTACTTGGTGGGCAAGACTGACATCCAAATTATATTTTGATGATACTGTTGTTTTGTAATCCATTCAATTAAATATGTTATGACTTGTGAACTAAAATGTATTGCTTAACAACAGTGTTTTTAATGAAATAAATGTCTTTTGTTTAAATTAATTCCGCTGCTTAAATTTATAATAAGTACGTTTTATGCTGTGAATGTCCAACTGTGAGGTGCCCGGGAACGGGGCCTTACAAGTTGGTATCAGAGCAAAAGTTTAAGTAAAATGGGTAAATTTTCAAAATAAACCTTAACTTAAACTGAGAATGGGACGGAAAGAGGGATGTCAGCCCGAGTAGCCATGTGCCATCAGGTATTGCTTTCTTAAAAATCAACCAGACTTATGTGCGTGTGCTATATGTGATTTATGTGTTCTTAGTAGATTTAGATGCTGATGTAGTCAGGATAGGAAGTGCTTGGGGTGTGAAGAGTAAAGTAAGTGGCTAATCACAACTGGCCACTGTAATTAGGGACTTACTATACTTGACATAAACTGGGCTGTTTCCTTGAATGACTGTTTTAGTGTTTGAATCTTATAGTGCATAGGAAAATGGCTGGGAAGAAACCTTCTAAGGCTGCTAGAGGTAGAGGTCGTCCGCGTACGACTAGGAACAGTACTAAAGCTCCTGAGACGGCTCCTGTGAACCCTGAGGTTCCTAACCGGAATGAAGAAACCGGGAATGCGAGCCTGGATGCCTTAGCTAGGGAGGCGATTGCTGATGAGGTACACCAAGTCCTGCAGGCAGTTATGCCATCTGTGGTGACTGATGTTATTCGTGCTGTGAGGAATGAGGAAAGGAAGGAGAAGGAGGATAGGAGAGGGTCAACTGAGAAGGAAAGCAAGGGAGGAGAGGAACGACCAGATCCAGAGATAGTAGTATCTGATGAAGAGGAAGATGATGTGGTAGGGGTGACGACTAAGGGATGCAATTACGGGGCATTCCAGAGGTGCAGGCCCCCGACTTTTGACGGAAATGGCAATGCTGCTACTGCCCACCGTTGGGTAAGGGAGATGGAGGCGGTACTCGAGATCAGTGAGTGCCGGGAAGATCAGAAGGTGAAATTTGCCACCCACTCTTTTACCGACTCAGCACTATGTTGGTGGGACAATGTTGTCCAAGCTGAGGGCAGCAGGGCTATAGGCAAGATGAAGTGGCCCGAGTTGAAGAAGTTGGTAGTAGAGGAATTCTGTCCTCACCGGGAACTTGACAAGATTGAGAGAGAGTTCCTGCAACTCGAGGCGGGAACCATGAGCCACCAGCAATACACTGCCAAGTTCAATGAGATGGCGAGGCTGGTGCCAGATCAGGTGACACCGGTATCTCGCAAGATTAACCGGTATATACAGGGGCTACCAGCCGATATTCGTAGGCATTTGATTGCTGCACGACCAAGCACTTTTAGGTCGGCAGTAGATTTGGCTGGGAGGCTTTATGATGAGAGGGAGGTAGCAGATGCGGAGGTGAAGAAGGCTGGTGGTGGTGACCGAAACTGGAATGGGAAACGGTTCGGGCGTGGTGGCTTTACCCCGAACAACAAAAGGATGAAAACGAATGACCGTAGGGTGGGGTCATCAAGCTCGAGGCACAAAAGGTGTGGCAAGTACGGGAAGGAGCATACGGGTGAGTGCAAATCGGGGCTCAACGTGTGTTTCAAGTGCGGGAAGCCGGGTCACATTCTGAAGGATTGTAAGGATCTGAGGTGTTACACCTGTGGCGAGGCGGGCCATATGAGCAAGGATTGCAGGAAGCCAAGGGCTGAGAGTTCCGGGGGAAAGAAGACGGCCGGGGCTGAAGGGCAGAAGGCGAGCGCCAGAGCTTTCACCATGACCAGAGTGGACGCTAGGACGGACCCCGATGTTGTGTCAGGTACGTTTCTAGTAAATCAAACTCTTGCCTCTGTGTTATTTGATTCTGGTGCTAGTAAGAGTTTCATTTCTGCTACTTTCTGTGCTAAATTGCCTGTTAGTAGTAAATGCATTGATGATCCCTTTGATGTAGAAACTGCTATTGGTAAGTCCACTAAAGTTACTGATGTGATAGAGGACTGTACCGTAGAGTTAGAAGGCCATAGGTTTGCTGCCAGATTACATGTGATGCCCCTAGGTGGATTTGATGTAGTGCTAGGGATGGATTGGTTGGCAACCTACGAAGCGAATATAGTATGTCGAAAGAAGATGATTAGATTGACGGCATCTGACGGAAGTCTGGTGACAATATACGGTGATCGGGTAACGACGATTCCGAAGGTGATCTCGATGGCGGTGGTGGGAAAGTGTATGAGGCGCGGATGTCGCGCCTACTTATGTTATGTAAAGAATGTAGAGACGCCAACACCACAACTATCTGATGTACCAGTTGTGCGTGACTTTCCGGACGTGTTTCCCGAAGACTTATCAGGATTGCCACCTGACCGAGAGATCGAATTCTAGATCGACCTGATACCGGGTGCCCAACCTGTCGCAAAAGCACCGTATCGCTTGGCTCCGACGGAGATGAAAGAGTTGATGGAGCAACTGCAGGAGTTGCTTGACAAGGGCTTTATTAGACCGAGTATCTCTCCTTGGGGTGCTCCGGTCTTGTTTGTGAAGAAGAAGGACGGTAGCATGAGAATTTGTATCGACTACCGTGAGTTGAACAAGCTAACGGTAAAGAATCGGTATCCGTTACCGAGGATTGACGACTTGTTCGACCAGCTCCAGGGTGCCAGTTGGTTCTCAAGGATAGATCTTCGATCTGGCTACCATCAATTGAAGGTAAAGGAGCAGGACATTCCTAAAACAGCTTTTCGGACGCGTTATGGACACTATGAGTTTCTCGTTATGTCATTTGGTCTAACTAACGCGCCAGCTGCTTTTATGGATTTGATGAACCGAGTGTGTCGGCCAATTTTAGATAAATCAGTGATTGTGTTCATCGATGATATCCTGATTTATTCGAGGA
Organism: Flaveria linearis; assembly: GCA_024085815.1. NCBI lineage: Eukaryota > Viridiplantae > Streptophyta > Magnoliopsida > Asterales > Asteraceae > Flaveria > Flaveria linearis. Next base: position 30,155,246 of record CM044014.1, read on the forward strand.
GCGAAGAAGAGCATGCCGGTCACATTCGGGAAGTATTGGAGACTTTGAGAAGGGAGAAACTGTATGCTAAGTTCTCCAAATGTGCTTTCTGGTTACGCGAGGTGCAATTTCTGGGTCACGTGGTAAATGCAGAGGGAATCATGGTGGACCCAACAAAGGTTGAGGCTGTGATGCAATGGAAATCACCAAAGACGCCATCCGAGATTCATAGCTTCTTGGGATTGGCGGGCTATTATAGGAGATTTATTCAAGACTTTTCAAAGATAGCCTCACCTTTGACAAAATTGACTCGTAAGGACGTGAAATTCGTGTGGGGTCGAGAGCAGGAGACGGCTTTTGAGGAGTTGAAGACAAGACTAACACAAGCTCCTGTTTTGACTTTGCCCGAGGGGAATGAAGACTTAGTGGTCTATTCGGATGCATCCTATTCTGGGCTAGGTTGTGTATTGATGCAACGCGGAAAGGTCATAGCCTATGCATCCCGACAACTGAAAACCCATGAAGTCAACTATCCCACACACGATTTAGAACTAGCTGCGGTGGTTTTTGCGTTGAAGATATGGCGGCACTATCTATACGGGACGAAGTGCACTATCTTCACAGACCACAAAAGCTTGAAGTACTTCTTCGAGCAGAAAGATCTAAACATGAGGCAAAGGCGATGGTTGGAGCTCATAAAGGATTATGACTGCGAAATCCATTACCATCCGGGCAAGGCCAACGTGGTGGCCGATGCCTTTAGCCGAAAAGAACGACCTGAGCCGATTCAGGTGAAGGCTTATCAGCTGATCATGACCCCCGATGTGATGACATAGGTTAAGGAGTTCTAAGACGAGGCTTTGAAAGAAGATCGTCTTAACTCCGAAAGGATGAGAGGCCTAGTTACGGAATTGGGTGAGAACAATCTGGGTGTTAAGACCCGATTTGGGCGAATGTGGATTCCTCGATACGGGGATCTACGTGAAAAGATTATGGACGAGGCCCATAAGACCCGATACTCCATTCACCCCGGTGCTACCAAAATGTACCACGATATGAAGAAAGACTATTGGTGGCCGGGAATGAAACGCGACGTAGTGGAGTACGTAAGTAAGTGCTTGACTTGCTTACAAGTGAAGGCGGAACACCAGAAGCCCTACGGGAAGATCCAACCGTTGGATATACCCGAGTGGAAGTGGGAGCACATCACCATGGACTTCATCATGAAGTTACCACGTACCCCTAAAGGGTATGATGCCATATGGGTGATAGTTGACCGTTTGACAAAGAGTGCCCACTTCCTACCGGTCCACGAGACGTACTCATCTGAAAGATTGGCGGATCTGTTCATCAAAGAAATTGTAGCTTGTCATGGTGTACCGGTGTCTACTGTGTCTGATCGTGACACCCGGTTTACCTCCAAGTTTTGGAAGAGGTTTCATGATGCAATGGGGACGAGGCTACACATTAGTACAGCATATCACCCTCAGACGGACGGTCAGTCTGAAAGGACGATCCAAACACTCGAGGACATGCTTCGGGCGTGCGTGATCGACTTTGGAGGAAGTTGGGACAACCACTTGCCGTTAGCAGAATTCTCGTACAACAACAGTTATCATGCCAGCATTGGCATGCCACCCTACGAGATGCTATACGGTAGGAGATGTAGGACGCCCGTATGTTGGGGAGACATTGGGCAGAAGGAACTGGGAGGTGTTGAGGTGATTGAAGCAACGACTGAGAAATTAGAAAAGATCAAAGCCTTCATGAAGGCGGCGAAAGATAGGCAAAAGTCGTATGCTGACAAGAGGCGAAGACCGATAGAGTTCAAGGTTGGTGACCGAGTCATGTTGAAGGTCTCGCCCTGGAAGGGAATCATTAGATTCAGGAAACGAGGTAAACTAAGCCCGAGATATATAGGACCTTTCCGAATTGTCGCACGAGTAGGAGAGGTGGCCTATCGACTTGAGCTGCCAGATGAGTTAAGTGGAATTCATCCCACATTCCATGTATCTCATCTGAGGAAGTGCTTAGCTGATGAAGATATGATTGTTCCACTGGAGGATATTGAAGTAGACGAACGGCTCAATTACGTAGAGCAACCAGTGGCAATCATTGATCGTAAAGAAAAGAAGTTAAGGAATAAAGTGGTTCCTCTTGTGCGTGTACAGTGGAAGCACAGGAAGGGATCCGAGTCTATGTGGGAGACTGAGGAGGAGATGAGACAACATTACCCACATCTGTTTGAGGAATAACAGGTTTCGGGGACGAAACCTATATAAGGGGGGTGGACTTGTAACACCCGTATATTTCTTTTAAAGAAATAAAAGAATAAAAGAGAAAGAAAATGGGGAAAAGAAAGTCAACCCCAAAGTTGAGGGACCAAAAGTGTAAAAGATGATAAAAATCTTGAAAAGTTGGTAATAAGGAGTATGGCTGCCCACTTTTCTGCACAACAACTTTCATTCGACATTTAGAGAGAGAAAGCAGAGAAAACTTTCGGATCTTGAAGAAACAAGAAGAAGAATTCGAGATTTAGGTAAGGTTTAGTGTTTTTGAGTTGTTTTTGGCTAACCTTAGCCTCGGTAAAATGCTTATGTGTGTTTCTATGTGTTCAAATGTGTGTTTAGAAGGTTTCCAGGTGTTAGCATCGTTTAAAGGAGCTCGGGTGAAGAGTCTTAAGATTTGAAACAACAAAGGTGAGTTTCTAGACCCCTTTTTACCTGTTTTAAATGTTTTGGGGCTGGAAATGCATGTAAGTATGTTTTTATAAGTTTGAGTATAATACCCGTATGATATGAATGCATGTATGTTTATGTTTATGTTAGATTTATGCCTAGAATCATGTGTATATGTTTAGTACTATGCATTCTGATGTTTGGGAATTTGAAATATGAATTAGTCACATGAGCAGATTACTAAAACGACTAACAAGCCCAAATAGTAGTAATATGCCTGAAATTTGGACTTAGAATAACTAAGTACAAACTAATGAGTCTAATAGTGCTTATACGCCCAGGGACATGCCTTAGAAATATTCTAAGTATGGTCATGAGTCTAAGCAGGTAATGTGTCCAATAGTTCTAAAACGACCAGACTCATAAGTCTGAAAATTTGCTAAGTATGGGGACTTATAAGTCCAACAGGACTCATGAGTCCCACAGTACCTATGAGTCTGAGAAACTAAGTAAAGGGTGAAAAGTCTGAATTCTGGTCGTATGACCAGCAAATATTTTCTAAGTATGGGATGGTACGACCAACAGGGCTAATACGACCAACAGGGGTCATACGCCCAGCAGTGCTCATACGCCCAGAACCTGAAATTTTTCTAAGTGTAGCTGATGAGTCCGACAGTGGTGAAACGCCTAGAACAGGGCTCATACGCCCAAAATACTTAGACTTTTAACATATTTCCCTTGGAGTTTGTGCAGTAGGGTTTCACCTGAATGTTGACTAGGACATTATTGAATGTGAATGATGGTGTTTGAATGTAATAATATCCTTTCCTTAATATTATAATTAATATTACGATTAGGGATATTATCAAGAGTATGAATAATATTATTTATAATATTATTAGTATTATTATTATTAATATGCTTATTAATAATAATACTGTATGTTTCTATGTGGAATGATCATGATCAAGAATTATTATCATTAATAAAGTGAAAGATTAATGATAAAGAGGAATGGAACGTGAACGAATGAACGAAAGTCTTGCAAGCAAATGAATGGAGGTGCACACCCCTGGCAGGTGTTAGCTCAACTGTGATGCGGGTTCGCTACCCCGAAGGATGCACACAGGATCAATCCTTGAGATTGATATAGAGGTGAGTGACTTGGTGTCACAACAGACTCACAGGAATGTAGGTCAATCTTCGTGATTGGCTTAGAGGTGAGTGACTTGGTGTCACAACAGACTCACAGTATGTAGGTCAATCTTTGTGATTGACTTAGAGGTGAGCGACTTGGTGTCGCAACAGACTCACAGCTTAATTAAAGAGGAATGATAAAAGAACGAATTGAACGATGATGAAGATAATGAAAGTATTACCTATGTGTACGTACGATGTATGATCACCTGTGAAAATGAGGAACGGTTTTTGAACGAAAAGTAAAGTATTTTAACTATAAAACTAGAACTCACTCAGCAACGCTGACTTTTATGTATTTTCCAGTTGGCAGGTGACAGGTTGCTGAGGATGGCACAAGGGGATGACTACTTGGTGGGCAAGACTGACATCCAAATTATATTTTGATGGTACTGTTGTTTTGTAATCCATTCAATTAAATATGTTGTGACTTGTGAACTAAAATGTATTGCTTAACAACAGTGTTTTTAATGAAATGAATGTCTTTTGTTTAAATTAATTCCGCTGCTTAAATTTATAATAAGTACGTTTTATGCTGTGAATGTCCAACTGTGAGGTGCCCGGGAACGGGGCCTTACAAGTTGGTATCAGAGCAAAAGTTTAAGTAAAATGGGTAAATTTTCAAAATAAACCTTAACTTAAACTGAGAATGGGATGGAAAGAGGGATGTCAGCCCGAGTAGCCATGTGCCATCAGGTATTGCTTTCTTAAAAATCAACCAGACTTATGTGCGTGTGCTATATGTGATTTATGTGTTCTTAGTAGATTTAGATGCTGATGTAGTCAGGATAGGAAGTGCTTGGGGTGTGAAGAGTAAAGTAAGTGGCTAATCACAACTGGCCACTGTAATTAGGGACTTACTATACTTGACATAAACTGGGCTGTTTCCTTGAATGACTGTTTTAGTGTTTGAATCTTATAGTGCATAGGAAAATGGCTGGGAAGAAACCTTCTAAGGCTGCTAGAGGTAGAGGTCGTCCGCGTACGACTAGGAACAGTACTAAAGCTCCTGAGACGGCTCCTGTGAACCCTGAGGTTCCTAACCGGAATGAAGAAACCGAGAATGCGAGCCTGAATGCCTCAGCTAGGGAGGCGATTGCTGATGAGGTACACCAAGTCCTGCAGGCAGTTATGCCATCTGTGGTGACTGATGTTATTCGTGCTGTGAGGAATGAGGAAAGGAAGGAGAAGGAGGATAGGAGAGGGTCAACTGAGAAGGAAAGCAAGGGAGGAGAGGAACGACCAGATCCAGAGATAGTAGTATCTGATGAAGAGGAAGATGATGTGGTAGGGGTGACGACTAAGGGATGCAATTACGGGCCATTCCAGAGGTGCAGGCCCCCGACTTTTGACAGAAATGGCAATGCTGCTGCTGCCCACCGTTGGGTAAGGGAGATGGAGGCGGTACTCGAGATCAGTGAGTGCCGGGAAGATCAGAAGGTGAAATTTGCCACCCACTCTTTTACCGACTCAGCACTATGTTGGTGGGACAATGTTGTCCAAGCTGAGGGCAGCAGGGCTATAGGCAAGATGAAGTGGCCCGAGTTGAAGAAGTTGGTAGTAGAGGAATTCTGTCCTCACCGGGAACTTGACAAGATTGAGAGAGAGTTCCTGCAACTCGAGGCGGGAACCATGAGCCACCAGCAATACACTACCAAGTTCAATGAGATGGCGAGGCTGGTGCCAGATCAGGTGACACCGGTATCTCGCAAGATTAACCGGTATATACAGGGGCTACCAGCCGATATTCGTAGGCATTTGATTGCTGCACGACCAAGCACTTTTAGGTCGGCAGTAGATTTGGCTGGGAGGCTTTATGATGAGAGGGAGGTAGCAGATGCGGAGGTGAAGAAGGCTGGTGGTGGTGACCGAAACTGGAATGGGAAACGGTTCGGGCGTGGTGGCTTTACCCCGAACAACAAAAGGATGAAAACGAATGACCGTAGGGTGGGGTCATCAAGCTCGAGGCCCAAAAGGTGTGGCAAGTGCGGGAAGGAGCATACGGGTGAGTGCAAATCGGGGCTCAACGTGTGTTTCAAGTGCGGGAAGCCGGGTCACACTCTGAAGGATTGTAAGGATCTGAGGTGTTACACCTGTGGCGAGGCGGGCCATATGAGCAAGGATTGCAGGAAGCCAAGGGCTGAGAGTTCCGGGGGAAAGAAGACGGCCGGGGCTGAAGGGCAGAAGGCGAGCGCCAGAGCTTTTACCATGACCAGAGTGGAGGCTAGGACGGACCCCGATGTTGTGTCAGGTACGTTTCTAGTAAATCAAACTCTTGCCTCTGTGTTATTTGATTCTGGTGCTAGTAAGAGTTTCATTTCTGCTACTTTCTGTGCTAAATTGCCTGTTAGTAGTAAATGCATTGATGATCCCTTTGATGTAGAAACTGCTATTGGTAAGTCCACTAAACTTACTGATGTGATAGAGGACTGTACCGTAGAGTTAGAAGGCCATAGGTTTGCTGCCAGATTACATGTGATGCCCCTAGGTGGATTTGATGTAGTGCTAGGGATGGATTGGTTGGCAACCTACGAAGCGAATATAGTATGTCGAAAGAAGATGATTAGACTGACGGCATCTGACGGAAGTCTGGTGACAATATACGGTGATCGGGTAACGATGATTCCGAAGGTGATCTCGATGGCGGTGGCGGGAAAGTGTATGAGGCGTGGATGTCGCGCCTACTTATGTTATGTAAAGAATGTAGAGACGCCAACACCACAACTATCTGATGTACCAGTTGTGCGTGACTTTCCGGACGTGTTTCCCGAAGACTTATCGGGATTGCCACCTGACCGAGAGATCGAATTCCAGATCGACCTGATACCGGGTGCCCAACCTGTCGCAAAAGCACCGTATCGCTTGGCTCCGACGGAGATGAAAGAGTTGATGGAGCAACTGCAGGAGTTGCTTGACAAGGGCTTTATTAGACCGAGTATCTCTCCTTGGGGTGCTCCGGTCTTGTTTGTGAAGAAGAAGGACGGTAGCATGAGAATGTGTATCGACTACCGTGAGTTGAACAAGCTAACGGTAAAGAATCGGTATCCGTTACCGAGGATTGACGACTTGTTCGACCAGCTCCAGGGTGCCAGTTGGTTCTCAAGGATAGATCTTCGATCTGGCTACCATCAATTGAAGGTAAAGGAGCAGGACATTCCTAAAACAGCTTTTCGGACGCGTTATGGACACTATGAGTTTCTCGTTATGTCATTTGGTCTAACTAACACGCCAGCTGCTTTTATGGATTTGATGAACCGAGTGTGTCGGCCAATTTTAGATAAATCAGTGATTGTGTTTATCGATGATATCCTGATTTATTCGAGGAGCGAAGAAGAGCATGCCGGTCACATTCGGGAAGTATTGGAGACTTTGAGAAGGGAGAAACTGTATGCTAAGTTCTCCAAATGTGCTTTCTGGTTACGCGAGGTGCAATTTCTGGGTCACGTGGTAAATGCAGAGGGAATCATGGTGGACCCAGCAAAGGTTGAGGCTGTGATGCAATGGAAATCACCAAAGACGCCATCCGAGATTCGTAGCTTCTTGGGATTGGCGGGCTATTATAGGAGATTTATTCAAGACTTTTCAAAGATAGCCTCACCTTTGACAAAATTGACTCGTAAGGACGTGAAATTCGTGTGGGGTCGAGAGCAGGAGACGGCTTTTGAGGAGTTGAAGACAAGACTAACACAAGCTCCTGTTTTGACTTTGCCCGAGGGGAATGAAGACTTAGTGGTCTATTCGGATGCATCCTATTCTGGGCTAGGTTGTGTATTGATGCAACGCGGAAAGGTCATAGCCTATGCATCCCGACAACTGAAAACCCACGAAGTCAACTATCCCACACACAATTTAGAACTAGCTGCGGTGGTTTTTGCGTTGAAGATATGGCGGCACTATCTATACGGGACGAAGTGCACTATCTTCACAGACCACAAAAGCTTGAAGTACTTCTTCGAGCAGAAAGATCTAAACATGAGGCAAAGGCGATGGTTGGAGCTCATAAAGGATTATGACTGCGAAATCCATTACCATCCGGGCAAGGCCAACGTGGTGGCCGATGCCCTTAGCCGAAAAGAACGACCTGAGCCGATTCAGGTGAAGGCTTATCAGCTGATCATGACCCCCGATGTGATGACACAGGTTAAGGAGTTCCAAGACGAGGCTTTGAAAGAAGATCGTCTTAACTCCGAAAGGATGAGAGGCCTAGTTACGGAATTGGGTGAGAACACTCTGGGTGTTAAGACCCGATTTGGGCGAATGTGGATTCCTCGATACGGGGATCTACGTGAAAAGATTATGGACGAGGCCCATAAGACCCGATACTCCATTCACCCCGGTGCTACCAAAATGTACCACGATATGAAGAAAGACTATTGGTGGCCGGGAATGAAACGCGACGTAGTGGAGTACGTAAGTAAGTGCTTGACTTGCTTACAAGTGAAGGCGGAACACCAGAAGCCCTACGGGAAGATCCAACCGTTGGATATGCCCGAGTGGAAGTGGGAGCACATCACCATGGACTTCATCACGAAGTTACCACGTACCCCTAAAGGGTATGATGCCATATGGGTGATAGTTGACCGTTTGACAAAGAGTGCCCACTTCCTACCGGTCCGCGAGACGTACTCATCTGAAAGATTGGCGGATCTGTTCATCAAAGAAATTATAGCTCGTCATGGTGTACCGGTGTCTATTGTGTCTGATCGTGACACCCGGTTTACCTCCAAGTTTTGGAAGAGGTTTCATGATGCAATGGGGACGAGGCTACACATTAGTACAGCATATCACCCTCAGACGGACGGTCAGTCTGAAAGGACGATCCAAACACTCGAGGACATGCTTCGGGCGTGCGTGATCGACTTTGGAGGAAGTTGGGACAACCACTTGCCGTTAGCAGAATTCTCGTACAACAACAGTTATCATGCCAGCATTGGCATGCCACCCTACGAGATGCTATACGGTAGGAGATGTAGGACGCCCGTATGTTGGGGAGACATTGGGCAGAAGGAACTGGGAGGTGTTGAGGTGATTGAAGCAACGACTGAGAAATTAGAAAAGATCAAAGCCTTCATGAAGGCGGCGAAAGATAGGCAAAAGTCGTATGCTGACAAGAGGCGAAGACCGATAGAGTTCAAGGTTGGTGACCGAGTCATGTTGAAGGTCTCGCCCTGGAAGGGAATCATTAGATTCAGGAAACGAGGTAAACTAAGCCCGAGATATATAGGACCTTTCCAAATTGTCGCACGAGTAGGAGAGTTGGCCTATCGACTTGAACTGCCAGATGAGTTGAGTGGAATTCATCCCACATTCCATGTATCTCATCTGAGGAAGTGCTTAGCTGATGAAGATATGATTGTTCCACTGGAGGATATTGAAGTAGACGAACGGCTCAATTACGTAGAGCAACCAGTGGCAATCATTGATCGTAAAGAAAAGAAGTTAAGGAATAAAGTGGTTCCTCTTGTGCGTGTACAGTGGAAGCACAGGAAGGGATCCGAGTCTACGTGGGAGACTGAGGAGGAGATGAGACAACATTACCCACATCTGTTTGAGGAATAACAGGTTTCGGGGACGAAACATATATAAGGGGGGTGGACTTGTAACACCCGTATATTTCTTTTAAAGAAATAAAGAAAAAGAGAAAGAAAATGGGAGAAAAGAAAGTCAACCCCAAAGTTGAGGGACCAAAAGTGTAAAAGATGATAAAAATCTTGAAAAGTTGGTAATAAGGAGTATGGCTGCCCACTTTTCTGCACAACAACTTTCATTCGACATTTAAAGAGAGAAAGCAGAGAAAACTTTCGGATCTTGAAGAAACAAGAAGAAGAATTCGAGATTTAGGTAAGGTTTAGTGTTTTTGAGTTGTTTTTGGCTAACCTTAGCCTCGGTAAAATGCTTATGTGTGTTTCTATGTGTTCAAATGTGTGTTTAGAAGGTTTCCAGGTGTTAGCATCGTTTAAAGGAGCTCGGGTGAAGAGTCTTAAGATTTGAAACAGCAAAGGTGAGTTTCTAGACCCCTTTTTACCTGTTTTAAATGTTTTGGGGCTGGAAATGCATGTAAGTATGTTTTTATAAGTTTGAGTATAATACCCGTATGATATGAATGCATGTATGTTTATGTTTATGTTAGATTTATGCCTAGAATCATGTGTGCATGTTTAGTACTAGGCATTCTGATGTTTGGGAATTTGAAATATGAATTAGTCACATGAGCAGATTACTAAAACGACTAACAAGCCCAAATAGTAGTAATATGCCTGAAATTTGGACTTAGAATAACTAAGTACAACTAATGAGTCTAATAGTGCTTATACGCCCAGGGACATGCCTTAGAAATATTCTAAGTATGGTCATGAGTCTAAGCAGGTAATGTGTCCAATAGTTCTAAAACGACCAGACTCATAAGTCTGAAAATTTGCTAAGTATGGGGACTTATAAGTCCAACAGGACTCATGAGTCCCACAGTACCTATGAGTCTGAGAAACTAAGTAAAGGGTGAAAAGTCTGAATTCTGGTCGTATGACCAGCAAATATTTTCTAAGTATGGGATGGTACGACCAACAGGGCTAATACGACCAACAGGGGTCATACGCCCAGCAGTGCTTATACGCCCAGAACCTGAAATTTTTCTAAGTGTAGCTGATGAGTCCGACAGTGGTGAAACGCCTAGAACAGGGCTCATACGCCCAAAATACTTAGACTTTTAACATATTTCCCTTGGAGTTTGTGCAGTAGGGTTTCACCTGAATGTTGACTAGGACATTATTGAATGTGAATGATGATGTTTGAATGTAATAATATCCTTTCCTTAATATTATAATTAATATTACGATTAGGGATATTATCAAGAGTATGAATAATATTATTTATAATATTATTAGTATTATTATTATTAATATGCTTATTAATAATAATACTGTATGTTTCTATGTGGAATGATCATGATCAAGAATTATTATCATTAATAAAGTGAAAGATTAATGATAAAGAGGAATGGAACGTGAACGAATGAACGAAAGTCTTGCAAGCAAATGAATGGAGGTGCACACCCCTGGCAGGTGTTAGCTCAACTGTGATGCGGGTTCGCTACCCCGAAGGATGCACACAGGATCAATCCTTGAGATTGATATAGAGGTGAGTGACTTGGTGTCACAACAGACTCACAGGAATGTAGGTCAATCTTCGTGAATGGCTTAGAGGATGCACACAGGATCAATCCTTGAGATTGATATGTTGTGACTTGTGAACTAAAATGTATTGCTTAACAACAATGTTTTTAATGAAATGAATGTCTTTTGTTTAAATTAATTCCGCTGCTTAAATTTATAATAAGTACGTTTTATGCTGTGAATGTCCAACTGTGAGGTGCCCGGGAACGGGGCCTTACAGTTTTACCGTCTGTGGTGACTGAAGTTATCACGGCTGTGAGAAGCGAGGAGAGAAAGGAGAAGGAGAATAGGAAGGGATCAACGGGCAAGGGGAGCACAGGGGAGGAGGAACGACCAGAGCCTGAGACGGTATTGTCTGACGAAGAGGAGAAGGATGTAGTGGGGGTGACGACTAAGGGGTGCAGTTATGGGGCATTCCAAAGGTTCAAGCCCCCGACCTTCGATGGCAATGGTAATGCTGCTGCCGCTCACCGCTGGGTAAGAGAAATGGAGACGGTGTTGGAAATCAGTGAGTGTCGCGGAGACCAGAAGGTGAAGTTCGCAACTCACTCCTTCGTTGACTCAGGTCACGCCGATGTCAAGGAAGATCAAAAGGTACATCCAAGGACTACCGGCTAATATTCATAGGCATCTGATCACTGCTCAGCCAGGCACCTTTCGATCGGTGGTGGACTTGGTGGGCAGACTGTACGATGAATGGGAGGAGGCAGTGGTAGAGGTGAAGAGGACAGGTGGTGGTGATAAAAGCTGGAGTAGGAAGAGGTTTGGACGTGGTGGTTTCACTCCAAACCACAAGAGGATGAAGGTGGACGACCGTAGGGTGTCGTCAAGCTTAGGTTTGAAGAAATGTGGCAAATGTGGAAGGGAGCATACCGGCGAGTGTAGAATAGGGTTGAATGTATGCTTCAGGTGTTGCAAGCCTGGCCATATCGCTAGAGACTGCAGGGTGCTGAAGTGTTATAACTGCGGCGGGGAGGGCCACGTGACCAAAGACTGCAAGAAGCCGAGGGCGGAGAGCTCTGGAGCGAAGAAGACGGCGGGAAATGAAGGGCAGAAGGTGAGCTCCAAAGCTTTCACCATGACCAGGGAGGAGGCTAGGACGACCCCCAATGTTGTGTCAGGTACGTTTCTAGTAAACCAAACTCTTGCTTCTGTGTTATTTGATTCTGGTGCTAGTAGGAGTTTTATTTCTGCTACTTTCTGTGCTAAATTACCTGTTAGTAGTAGACGTATCTATGAGCCCTTTGATGTAGAAACTGCTATTGGTAAGTCCATTAGAGTTACTGATATGATAGAGGGCTGCGCCATAGAACTAGAGGGTTGTAGGTTTGCTGCTAAGTTACATGTGATGCCCCTAGGTGGATTTGATATAGTACTGGGGATGGATTGGTTAGCAACCTATGAAGCGAATATCGTGTGTAGAAAGAAGATGATTAAACTAACGGCGCCTGACGGGAGTTCGGTGACGATATACGACGATCGAGTTACGATGATTCTGAAAGTGATTTCGATGGCGGTGGTGGGAAAGTGCATGAGACGTGGATGTAGCGCTTACTTGGCCTACGTGAAAGATGTGGACACGTCAACACCACAATTGTCCGATGTACCGGTGGTGTGTGAGTTTCCCGATGTATTTCCAGAGGACTTATCGGGTGTGCCACCGGATCTTGAAATCGAATTTCAAATTGACTTGATACCCGGTGCTCAGCCTGTCGCTAAGGCACCGTATCGGTTGGCTCCGACTGAGATGAAGGAGTTAATGGAGCAACTGCAGGAGTTGCTCGATAAAGGGTTCATTAGACCGAGTATCTCCCCCTGGGGTACTCCGGTCTTGTTTGTAAAGAAGAAGGACAGTAGCATGAGGATGTGTATTGACTACCATGAATTGAACAAGTTGACGGTGAAGAATCAGTATCCATTACCAAGGATCGATGACTTGTTTGATCAGCTCCAAGGTGCTAGTTGGTTCTCGAGAATAGATCTTCGATGTGGCTACCATCAACTGAAGGTGAAGGAGCAGGACATTCCTAAGACAGTTTTTTGCATGCGCTATGGACACTATGAGTTTCTTGTTATGTCTTTCGGATTGACTAACGTGCCAGCTGCCTTTATAGACTTGATGAACCGAGCGTGTCAGCCAATGTTAGATAAATCAGTGATAGTATTTATTGATGATATCCTGATTTATTCTAGGATGAGGAAGAACATGCCCGCCACATACGCGAGGTGTTGGAGACACTTAGGAGAGAGAAGTTGTATGCCAAATTCTCCAAGTGTGCTTTCTGGTTGCACGATGTTCAATTTTTGGGTCATGTCGTTAATGCTGAAGGGATAATGGTAGACCCGACAAAGGTTGAGGCGGTGATGCAATGGAAGTCACCAAAGACGCCATCCGAGATTCGTAGCTTCTTGGGGTTGGCGGGCTACTACAGGAGATTTATTCAAGACTTCTCCAAGATAGCCTCACCTTTGTCAAAGTTAACTCGTAAGGATGTAAAGTTCGTGTGCGGTCTAGAACAGGAGAGTGCTTTTATGGATTTGAAGACGAGACTAACACAAGCCCCTGTCTTGACAGTGCCCAAGGGAAGTGAAGGCTTAGTGGTGTATTCAGATGCATCTTATTCTAGGCCAGGTTGCGTATTGATGCGACGAGGAAGGGTGATAGCCTACGCATCCCAGCAGCTGAAAACCCATGAAGTCAACTATCCCACGCACGATTTAGAACTGGCAGCTGTGGTCTTTGCCTTAAAGATTTGGCGGAACTACCTATACGGGACGAAGTGCACCATCTTCACTGACCATAAAAGCTTGAAGTACTTCTTCGAGCAGAAAGATTTGAATATGAGGCAGAGGCGATGGTTGGAGCTCATAAAGGATTACGACTGCGAGATCCATTACCATCCTGGCAAGGCCAATGTGGTGGCAGATGCCCTTAGCCGAAAGGAGAGACCCGAGCCAATTCGGGTGAAGGCTTATTAGTTAATTATGACCTCTGACGTGATGACGCAGGTCAAGGAGTTTCAAGATGAGTGTTGAAAGAAGATCATCTTAACTCTGAAAGGATGAGAGGCCTAGTCTCAGAGTTGGGTGAAAACACTCTCGGTGTTAGAACCCGATATGGGCGGATGTGGATTCCTCGTTACGGGGACTTACGTGGAAAGATCATGGATGAGGCTCATAAGACTCGGTACTCCATTCATCCCGGTGCTACCAAGATGTACCATGATATGAAGAAGAATTATTGGTGGTCGGGTATGAAGCGTGACATAGCAGAATACGAGAGTAAGTGCCTTACTTGTTTGCAAGTAAAGGCGGAGCATCAGAAACCGTACGGGAAAATCCAACCATTGGATATACCCGAGTGGAAGTGGGAGCATATCACCATGGACTTCATTACGAAGTTACCGCGCACCCCGAGAGGGTATGATGCTATATGGGTGATAGTCGATCGTTTGACGTAGAGTGCACACTTCCTACCGATCCGAGAGACGTATTCCTCTGAGAGGTTAGCAGATTTATTTATCAAGGAGATTGTAGCCCGTCATGGCGTACCTGTGTCTATTGTATCTGATCATGACACTCGGTTTACATCCAATTTTGGAAGAAATTCCATGATGCGATGGGAACGAGGCTACACATCAGCACTGCTTATCATCCTCAGATGGACGGTCAGTCTGAGAGGACGATCCAAACACTCGAGGACATGCTTTGAGCATGCGTGATCAATTTCGGAGGAAGCTGGGATGACCATTTACCATTAGCAGAATTTTCGTACAACAACAGTTATCGTGCCAGCATTGGCATGCCACCCTACGAGATGCTATATGGTAGGAGATGTAGGACATCCGTTTGCTGGGGTGATATTGGTCAGAAGGAGTTAGGGAGCATTGAAGTGATTGAGGCTATGATGGAGAAGCTCGAAAAGATTAAAGCCTTCATGAAGGCAGCTAAGGATAGACAAAAGTCGTATGCCGATAAGAGGCGTAGACCAATTGAGTTCCAGGTAGGCGATAGGGTTATGTTAAAGGTCTCACCTTGGAAAGATATCATTCGGTTTAGAAAGCGGGGCAAGTTGAGCCCAAGGTATATAGGGCCTTTCCGAATCATTGCTCGAGTAGGAGAGGTAGCCTATAGGTTAGAACTACCCAATGAGTTGAGTGGAATTCATCCTACATTCCATGTATCTCATCTGCGGAAGTGTTTAGCCGACGAGGACATGATCGTACCACTGTAGGAAATCGAAGTGGATGAACGGCTCAATTATGTGGAGCAACCAGTGGCGATCATTGATCGTAAGGAGAAGAGGTTAAGAAATAAAGTGGTTCCTCTGGTGCATGTACAGTGGAAGTACAGAAAGGGATCCAAGTCTACATGGGAGATTGAAGGAGAGATGAGGCAACATTACCCTCATCTGTTTGAGGAATAACATGTTTCGGGGACGAAACCTATATAAGGGGGGTGGACTTGTAACACCCGTTATTTTTTTTGATATAAAGAAATAATAAAAGTAAAGGAAAAGAAGGAAATGTAATTTAACCCAAGTAGAGGGGTTAAAAATGTCCAAAAGGACAAAACTTTGGGAAGTTGGTGAATAAAGCAACATGGCCGCCCATGCCATGTTACTTTTCGCCTATCATTCGGTTTTTAGAGAGAAAGAGGAGAAAAGCAGAGAATTCTCTGAGGTTTTAGAAGAAGCAAGAACTTCGAAGTTTTTGGTAATAATTTGTGATGTTATAAATAGTTCTAGTCTCGCTTATGTGCTTATATGTTTGTGTGTGTTCGGGTGTGTGTGTTTATGGTGGGTTTTAGGTGTTCGAACTCATTGCACCTCGGTTTAAAAAGGAAGACACACCCAAAGTTTCACAAGGTGAGTTCTAGACCCCGTATTTTACTTGTTTTAAATCTTTGGGGCTAAAAAAGTATGTAAAACCGTTTTTACAAGTTCATTTTGAACACCCGTATGTAATCTATGTGTGTGTGATAATGTTCCTATGGTGGTTATGTGGTAGTTATACTTAGAATAGTGTTATTAAGCTTAGAACATGTAAGAATAATGATTGGGATTGATAATATGTTAAAACATGCGAAACAGGTTGCCCAACCACCCAAACAGTACCCCCAACCGTCTGAGATTTGCCGTAGAAAGTTTAAGTAGGCCCAAAACGTCTAAACAGGGCCCAATCGCCTGAACAGTGCCTCAGCCGTCTAGAAACGCCTTAGAAAATGCTAAGTGCAAGCCCAACCGCCTGAACAGTAGCCCATGCGTCTGAGGTTTTGACTCAGGCGCCTAAGTGAGGGACAAACGTCCAAATAGTGCCCATGCGTCTAGGATTCCCCAAACGTCTAAGTGTTGAACCGTCTGAATAGGGCCCATGCGCCTAAACAGGCCCATGCGTCTAAGTGAAAAAGAGACTAAGTTATGTCCAGACGTCTACATAGTGGCAAAACGTCTGAACAGGGCAGAAGCACCCAAATAGTGCCCATGCGTCTAGATCCTTAGAATAATTTTCTGAAACTTTAGGCAAAACAGAATTATTAGAGTTTGACCCAAGTTTGACTTAGGGTTTTAATTGTTATTATATTTGCATTACTATAAGTTGTTCCTATGATTATAGCAATTATTATTGTGTGACTTATGTGGTGTGCCCATAATCTTAAATGCAAGTATCATCTTTAAGATAGTGAAAGAAAAATAACAAAGAGAAGAGGAACTAAATTGAAAAAAATTAACAAGTCTTGCAAGCATATAGGAGGTGCACGACCATGTTGTCGTTAGCTCAACTGTGATGCGGGTTAGCTACCCCTTATGCTCACAGGGCCAATCAATTGAGATTGGCGGACCTTTGTAGCATGCCCTAGGTGACTGGGCCGACCGTGTATACAGTAATTTAGACTATAGACTGTAGGGGGCCCAACATCAGTTTCTCCGCGCAGATAGTTTAGGGTATTGCTCCTTGGTCCACATAGACAGTGAAAGATAAATGTAAAAAAGAGCACATAATGAACAAGGCATACAGTAAAGAAAGAAAGCATTACCTTGTTATATAGTTAACGTGTGCTCACGTACCAGAGTAAGAGAGTATTTTTACAAAAAGAGTATTTTCATATATATACATTACCCAAGATATTTTTAAGACTTACAAAACTAGAACTCACTCAGCAACGCTGAGTTTTATACATTTTCAGTTGGCAGGAAATTATTGCTGAGGATGGCACGAGGGTGAAGCTACTCGGCAGGGAAAGTCTGACATCCATTCTGAAGTCATGATATTGTTGTTTTGTAATGCAATTAAGCAATCTTTTGTAACTCTAACATTGTTGTATTACTTAACAACAGTATCCTTTTTAAATAATAGAGAGTGATTTTTGCTCATATAATTCCGCTATTTATTTAATGAAATGTATATTAAATTGTTTGTGTGCAATGAATGACCAACTGTGACGTGCCCGGGAATGGGGCCTTACACAATAGCATCTGTGATATGTGGTAATGCTTGATAGGATGCTTGAGGACTGCTTGTATGATTCTACTTTAGCCAGTGGAGTTTGTTTACATAGCCTGGTTATGTGAATTTATATTGCGCTTACTTTGTTCCTATCTGTATGTCATGGTTGTATCAGGTTGATGTAATAGTCAATATTAATATGCTTTGAATTTTGAAGAATGCTATGTTCATGAACTCACAAGCTTTATGCTGAGTCCCAAATACTTTTATTTTATGGAGACACATTACAGGATCGTTACAAGTCACTCAACACAATAGTTCTCTCTTAAACTCACTTGGTTACACTCAAACAATGATGCAAATTCTTCTAAGAGTTGATAATAATATACTAAAAGCAAGACACAAGAATAAGTTTTCAAGATACTTGTTTATATTAATTCTCAACTCAAAGATTACAAGACTCATACAAGCATGCTCTAATGAGCTTACAATGAGAACTATATATACTACTATCTACAGCCACTTATACTTAGAAACCAACTGAAAAATACAACAAGATAAAATATTACAGAGGCTAGAAGTATGTAAATTAAGATAAAGTATTATCCTAGTATTAGATAGTCATGACACGCCCATGACTTACCTATTGTCACCAACTAAGGTTGGTAACTGTACTAATCAATGATGGATGAGCAGTGAATAAAGTAATGTCAAACATACCCATATGGAGAAGTTCCATGCAGTCTGTCAGTGTAGCAGTTGACTGACAGACACCTTACTTTATCCACTTTTCACAGTTGTTACTTCTGAAGGTAAGTAAACTTCTGAAGATATAAAGTCTTCCGAAAATACTTTGGCTTCAGAAGGAACAACTCCTTCGAATCAGCTACTTCCAGTCTTTATCTTCTTTATACTTCGGAAGAGTAAACTTAGTCTCGGAAGACTAAGTTTCTCTTTGGAAGTTCTTCTAGTCTTGGCTTCGGAATGTGGTGGACTTGTCTTCAGAAATGCAGCTTTGTCTTCGGAAGTCCTTCATAGATTGTATCAAAATCAAGTTAAGTGTTTGTTTTGGTTACACCAGCCTTATCAGACCTAACAAACTGCCCCTAGGTTGATGCTACCAAAACATTCACTTATCCTTCTTCTTTAGAGTTTCCCTCACCAATGCTAGAAAGTCTGCACTCTTTTCTTTGTTCTCTTCTGTGGCAATGGTGAGGATTTGATTCAGTTCTTCCTTACATAACAAATCAAGTCTGTTACTTTAGACAACATGAATCTGGTGGTAATCCCCCTATAAAGAGTTAGTTGGTGGGTGTTGGAGTCATACACCCATCTAATTATAGGCTCAAAGGCCGGTCCTTTGACCATTTGTAGAAATGTCTTACCTTTGATGAGAGCTGCCTCCTTTATTACCTTTTTTCTTTTCTTCACCTCTGCTTCTCTCATGTTGCTTATATGATTTCTAGTGAGAGATGCAATAGGAGAATTAGAGTGATTGGAGAATGGTATGTCTGCTAGTTCAGCAAGATCAAATCTACTGCTGTGTAGCAGTTAGGCTGTGTCCCATATGTTGATCATACAATTCTCTCTTACTAGCCTGAAACTTCCTGAAGGTTCATCAAACTTACACTGGACTATGGAGCTCCTAGGAACTTAGGGAGTGGTAGGGAAGTCATCTACCTTCCTAGGGTCCAACAGAGTCACCAGTTTCCTCTTCAGCTTTTTCTATTTGTCAGTTAAGACACTTTGATTTAGAGTAAGAAGAATGAGAGCCTGGTCCAGGGTTCTAGTGGGAAGATCAAGTAAAGCTTCTCTTGAGAGAAGGCTGATAGAATTGTCAATGTATTTTAATTCTATCACCTTATCTTCCCAAGGGATAGAGCTCAACCTTGTGTAATGGTTGAGCTTTTCCTGGATCTCCTCATACTCTCTCACGGTCAGGGTCCTGGATGATTGAAAAGATGGTTGGGTTGAGGGTTTGTCTTGAGTTGGAGGTTTAGGTTTGGGTGATAGTTTTGTTTTAGGTTTTAGGACAGGTAGTGATAGTGGTGGTGGTAAGGTAGTTGGTTCAGGTTTTGAAGTGGCTGGAGGGGCTGGTCTGGAGTATAGTGTTCATCAGCGGGTTCAGTTTTTTAGGAAAAGGGAAAGGAAAAGGTGTAGGTGGTTCAGTGGTTTAGGGTAAGGGTGTTTCTCTTGGTTTAAGGGTAGGCTTAGGTTTTGGGTGATGGTTTTGGTTTTGGGACCATCCTCTGACTACTTAGTTTCCAGTGCACCTCCTGCCAGATCCCCGAACGAATATCAACCTTGATCTCACTGATATGTGGTTAGAGAGTCTTTTCTGCCATAGAGGCAACCTGCCTAGCTGAGAAGCCATGGGCTTTAAGGTAGGATTTCATCCATTCCTTTTCCTTAGCCCGTTTGGCAGCAGCTTTCTCAGCCTTCTCCTCCTTCCTCTTCTTCTCCTTCACCTTTTCTCTGGCTGCCCTCTTTCTTTCATGATCTTTTCTTGTTCTTGTTTGAAGAAGAACACGATAGTATTAAGTCATGAGGGGCCAACTTTCTTCCTTGAATCCCCTAGAGTAGAGAAAGTCTATTTTCTCTGCTCTTTCTTTGGCCTTAGCCTTTGCCCTGTCCTCCTCCTTCTTGCTCTTTCTTTCCTCTTCCTTAGCCAACCTTCCTGCTTCCTTTCTTTCAATTTGAAGCAAGGTTTCCTTCTTTAGTTTTATAAGCTCATCATATGGAAGTAAAAGCATTTCTTCACTCTTTACTCCTATACTGATGAGCCTGTATATAACCTCCACTCTTCTTTGATTGTCAATCTGCTCTTGAGTAGCTATTGATGCCTTTCTACTAGCAGCTAATAGCTTTTCAGAGACAGGTTGCCCTTTCCTTTTGAGTTTGGCCAACCTTTCCTCCTCCTCAAGCTCTTCAGCTATCATCTTTTTCTTTCCTTTATGGTCAGAGGAAGCTAAAGCTTTTGGAGACTTTGGCTTTGAGGGTTCAGGTTGGTATATATATATAGTTTGAGTTGGTGGTATAGTTGAGATGGTGGTGGACAGATTTACTATTACTTCCGCAGCCTCAATATCAGCTTTAGAATATGTTTTCTTAGCTTCGGAAGTAGCCTTAGTCACTTCAGAAGTAAATGATAAACCTGCTTCGGAAGTTTTAACTTCCCCTTTGGAAGTAATTTCCAAAGCTTCAGAAGCAATTGCACTTTCTGTCCCTTCCAAGTCAGATGCTGGGCCATCAGTTTGTGTTTTCCCCTCGAAGTGAATCTCAGGTTCCACACTCCTCTTAGGTTGACCAGCACCTTTCCCAAAGGTAGGAGGTGCGGTTAACCTTTAAAGCTCCTCAGCTCCAAAGTAGGTCAGAGTGACATCTGGTAGGGGATATTCAAATGAGGATCTCATCAGAAATTAGTTCAAGAAATTAAATAAGTTGATGAGAATCCTAGATTCCATTTGAATTGAAGAAGGTGGGGAAAAGATGGGTGCAGGGATAGTTAGATGTGAAGAAGTGGCTCCAAAAGGAGAGGTAGTGGCAATGATTGGCTCCATGGGAGTTGATATCTATTTCAAAGAGTGAACAGATATTTCCTCCTGAGTTGACATCTGCTCCAAAGAGTGAGCAGATGTTTTCTCATCAATTCTTTATCCCTGCATACTCTTCCCCTTTTTGGTAGCATCATCTTGAGAGTCAGATAAGCTTGAGGAAGATCTGGCAGAGACCAGAGTGTGTACATGCCTAACAGATCTCTCTATCTATGTCTCAGCTAGTTGTACATTGAGAATATTAATCTCAAGTTACTGAGTGGCATATCTACTTTTCAAAATCTTATACTTGGATTCAAGGTTTGAGATTTTGGTGAGTAGATACTCAATGGTGTGTTGCAGACTACCCTCATCCTCTTGTGAGGAATCTTAGGGAGATGGGATAACATACCTAGTATGTTCCTCTGCACCACCTGATGTGGTTTCTTGGCACCCAGGGTTCCTCTTCAATTCAATGTCTCCTTCAGAAACACTGAGATGCAAAGTTGCCATGGATAAAGGCTGACTGATGTTACCGCTACCCTGATAGGCTAATAAAGTACTTTCAGTAGTGGCAACTTTATCCACATGAGTCCCCTCCACATTTATGGGACTCACCTCAGTACTGGCTCTCTAAAGTGGGCTGAATATCAGAGGTTCCAAAGGACTCTATTGATCTGGAGAGTGGTGAGATGGATCAACTTCATTGTCCATATGGAGTATGATATCCTCATCAGGACAGGTAAGAAGGTCAAGAAAGGATGTAGCTTGGATATCTATTGACCTGGAACCTTGGTCAGCACCTAAGGATTCCCTTGCATAAGCAATGGATTCCATGATGTGGCTGTCCCTTTTTGGCTGCTTAGGGGAGTGTTATGACTCACCCTAAGGGCTTGAGGCTAGAGTTGTGGGCTCGTCTAGCCGAGATTGAGGAGACTCAACCATGACATTAAGGTCTATTATGGAGGATGGTAGGACCTCAGACTGAGTGGGAGCCCATGGTTCCACTCTAGTCTTTTTGGATTGAACATAGGGGGCTTGATCAATAAGAGTAGATTGATCAAGGGTTCGCTTGGGGAGTCTGTGGTAAGTGAGTTGTATGGAATGATGGATAATGGGTGAGTCTGGTGGGGATTCATCACCTGCTCGGCCTGTAGAGATGTCATCATGAGCCATTGACTCAAACATACTTGGAAGAAGATCAGTGAATCTTCCAGTGAAATAGGTTGAAACCTTCTTTAGAGTTTTGAAGATTATAGGTTTCATCTAAGGAAATTGGAGAGTGTGGGAAAATTGAAGCTTGTCCTGGTCCAGTTCACAGTTTATGATGTGCTGTATGTACCTGGGATACATGTAGAAGGAATCCCGGTTGATATTGCTAATCAAATTCAGTAGTATAAACTGTGAGTAGTTGAACCGAAGGTTCCTCACCATTCCATGGACCAGGCACTCCAAATCATGTGGGATTTGATCCTATCCGCCGGATTTTTAGATAGGCAATGAAGAACCATGTGTAGCATGAACTTCCAGTTATAAGAGAAGTTGTACTTATAAACGGTAGACCTGTGCACATCGCCTCCATATCCCATTTGGAGAAAAGAGTCTGCCAAATTCGAGTGAGGGAAATCAATAGGGGCGCCCATATCATGGAGCTCCAGATGCTCCCGAATGGTGGTCCACTGATGAACAACTTCTGGCCGCATATCATCGACCGAATAACCCTCTGATTATTGTGGGTTTCACTCCTTTCATGTGACCAGAAATCGGCCATGTGATTGGAGTGAACCGGGGTTCACGGTAAGGGAGGTGAAGTATGTTAACTGGTTAAGGAACTGGATGATTAGGACATCGTCGGCATCCTTTATGGAATCAAGGATCGCGACCTGGTTGTGTTGAGGGTTGAGGGCCATGGTTTCGGAGTATCTGGTTGATTGGAGGAATTATGAAGAAGATAGGTGATAGTGGGGGAAATTTAGGAGTTAGCTCTGTAAATTGGTGGTAGAAAATTCTGTAACGGTAAGAAAGGAGAGAGATGGTCGGAGGTTATGTATAAATGGAGGTAAAATCTTATAGGATAAGGGGTAATGATGTTGATAAGATGGCTTAGGTTACGATAAGATTAGGCAGCAAGATAAATCCATTTAAATAATTCAACGACATCCTCTTTTACTGACAAAATCTTTTACCTTTTTACAGAGTGGGGCCCAAAAGATATCCATTACAGTTAATTTTCTTCCGAAGGTTAAATGTCTTTCGAAGGGTAACACTTGTATTCCCCTTTAAGTGATTCTTCCGAGGAAAATTTTATTTCCAAAGGCAAATATAGTCTTAAGACACATTTGCTTTCGAGAGTAAAATTGTTGTTCAAGAGCAAGAAGTTAATAAGCTTCAGAAGCTATTTTGATACTCGATTAAAATTCTTTCGAGGCCCAAAAGGTTCTGTGGAAGAAGAAGCATTTAGACTAATTTACATGCGGAAGACTGAGAAAATCTTCTTCCGTAGGTAAAATTTCTCTTCGGAAGAATTCTTACTTTGAAAGTTTAAAAAAAAATTTCTATAACATGGCTTAGATTGTAATTGATAGACAAAAGGCCATGGCATATTTAAAAAGGTTTTCAAAAGAGATCTAGTCAAGGTTGATCATCCCAATAGCTGTAATTAAATATTTAAATCTTTGTTCATCAATTGCATTTATGAACAAGTCAGCATATTGTTCATTTGAATCAACCTTAACTAATTTTATAAGATGCTTCTTATGAATATCTTGGATGGAATGACACCTGATGTCAATATGTTTGGTCTTTGAGTGCTTCACTGGATTCTCTATGATAGAAATAGCACTCTTGTTGTCTATGTGGATAGGAGTTTCCATGAAGTTAAATCCGTAGTCAATCACCTGATTCTGAATCCATAGCCGTTGAGCACAGCAGCTGGCAGCAGTAATGTATTCAGCTTTAGAGGTTGATGTAGAGACACAGGATTGTTTCTTACATTGCCATGAAATGATCCTTCCACCAAGAAATTGACATCCTCCTGATATTGATTTCTTATTGATGTTGCAGCCACCATAGTCACTGTTAGTGTAACCATAGAGGTTGAAGTCCTTATTCTTAAGATACCAGAGTCCTAGTTTAGGAGCTCCCTTGAGGTATCTAAGAATCCTTTTGACAACAACCAGGTGAGACACCTTAGGAGCAGCTTGATATCTTGCACAGATGCAAGTTGCAAACATGATATCAGGTCTGTTTACGGTTAGATACATCAGAGACCCAATAATTGCCCTGTAATGATGCTGATCAGTATCCTCCCTCTCATAGTCAGAACAAAGATTATGGTTCCTGTCTATAGGTGTCTTGGCTGGCTTATAATCCTTCATTTTAAATCTATCTAAGATGTCCTTGACATACTTAGATTGACTAATAAAAAACCTTTCTTTCATCTGCTTCACTTGAATTCTAAGGAATAAGTCCATCTTGCCCATAGAACTCATCTCAAACTTCTTTCTCATGGTGCTCTCAAAGTCCTTACACATTTGGTCATTTATAAAAACAAATATGATATCATCCACATAGACTTGTCGAGCAACATGTCCTTTCCAGATCTCTTTATGAATAATGTCTTGTTTATGGTGCCTATAGTATAGCCATTCTTGAGTAGAAATTGAGACAAAGTCTCATGCCACAACCTAGGTGCTTGGTCTAGGCCATAGAGTGCCTTGTCCAATTTGCACACATAGTTGGGATGTTATGAATCTTCAAATCCAGGTGGCTAGCATATATAGACTTCCCTGTCTATATCCCCGTACAGGAATGCATATTTCATATCAAGTTGGTAGACAATAAAGTTCTTAGATGCTGCAAAAGCAAGAAAGATCCTAACGTCTTACAACAGGTGCAAAGACATCTGTGCAGTCAATTCCTTCCTCTTGTGTGTACCCTTGAACAACAAGTATGGCCTTGTTCTTGATGATCAATCCTCTGTCATCTTTCTTGTTCCTGAACACCCATTTGATACCTATAGGGACTTGGTCTTTTAGTAGTGGACATAAGGTCCATACTTTTCGCCTTTTGAACCGAAGCAACTCCTCTTGCATTACTTTAACCCAATTATTGTCCTTTAAGGCTTCTTTCACTTTCTTGGGCTTAATTTAAGAGAGGAAGCATGAATACAAGCAGACATTCCCTTGATGGGTTTGACTCCTTGTCTTTACTCCCTCTGAGACATCCCTAATGATGTTCTCAGCCGGATGGGTGTTATGGATCCTGATCCTAAGAACGACATCTAGTTGTATAGATAGATCCAAGTTAGAGATGTTTTACTCAGGATTATGAACACCACCACCAGCTGCTGTCTTATATTCATTCAATGAGGACTGATTTAATGAATGTGTTATGAGTTGCTGTGAAGCAGGATCAACAATTTCCTGTTCCTCCATGTCATTGTCTTCATCAGCATGGTGTTGATTGCTAAAGTTGTCTGTTAGTGAAGATCAGGGCTCATTTGGCTGACAACTTGTTGATGCTCCATTGGTTCTATAGATGGTGAAACTCTCCGGATTACCAGCTATGGGAGCTTGATCTTCATGTCTTCTTAGAGATCTTGGAAGAGGCCTTGGTAACTCAAACATTTGATCTTTATAAGAAGCTATTTGTCCACCTGTTTCAGCCGAAACAATCTCACAAGAGGGTTTAAAATAGTTGGGAATCAATTATAAGTTGAAGATATATTCAGGGCCATTCCCCTTAACACAAGGGGTGTTCTCAATAACAACAATATTGGATGATTCCTCAAATTGTTGATTCTTAATATTGTATACTCTATAAGCTTTGTAGCTTGAAGAGTATCCAACAAAGATAACATCATCTGACTTTTTAGCAAGTTTTGCTAAATTGTCCTTTGTGTTAAGTATGGTACACCTGCTACTAAAGGACCTAAGAAAATCAATGAATAGTGGTTTCTTGTTCCATAGCTCATAAGGGTTTTTTTATGGGGCTTAACTATAAGAACTCTGTTCTGCATATAGCATGCAGTGCTGACTGTCTTTGCCTAGAATATGACAGGCAGCTTTAAATCAGCTAACATAGTCCTAGCAGCCTCAATAAGTGTCCTATTTCTCGTCTCAGCAACACCATTCTGTTGACGAGTTCTAAGAGCACTATATTGTCTGGTGATCCCCTTAGAGTCACAGAATGAGTCAATAACTTGATTCTTGAACTCAGTCCCTTGGTCACTTCTTAAGATTTTTACCTTATGATCTATCTGGTTCTCAATTTTAAGAATAAAAGATTTTAAAATTTTAGCAGTTTCATCCTTAGTTCTTAAAAAGAATACCTATGTATATCTAGTAAAGTCATCAACAATCACAAGGCAGTATGATTTCCTTCCAATGCTCATTATGTTTGTAGGACCAAAGAGATCCATGTGTAACAAGTGTAATGGAGTGGTGATAGAGTTCATTTCTTTGGATATGTGAGGAACTTTGTGTTGTTTCCCTTTCAGGAAAGCAACATAATTATCCTTGCAAATAAATTCCTTTTTAGGCATACTATGTACCAAGTTATTTTTGACCAACTTGTTCATGGTCTTAAAATTAACATGGCACATTCTCTTATGCCATAGAGTTGACTCATCACCATTTGCTTTGGAAAGAAAGCATGATACTTCACCTAGTGGGGAAGCATTATTTATATCAAGCTTGTACATATCCCCTTTCCTGGGAGATCTAAGAAGCACCAATTCTGAGGAATTGTCATCCCAGGTTTGAGGATAATGCACTCATATTCTATGAAAAGCACGTGGTGCTTTTGGTCACAGAATTGAGAAACACTTAACAGGTTATGTTCAAGCTGTTTGACAAAGTTTACCTTGTTAATTTTTAACTTACCATTGGATACACTTCCCCTGCTAGAAATGTATCCTCCAGTTTCACCTCTAAATTGAACAGGTGCTCCATCAAAATGTTGAAATTTTTGAAGAAGAGATCTGTTCTCTATCATGTGCCTTGAGCATCCACTGTCCACAATCCATACATTTCCATTTTTGTCAAGTGGATGTCCCTACACATAAGGTGAAAATGTTAGTTGCTATTAGAGACCTAAGCCTTGCTGGTATTCGGTTCTTCCAATGTGGATGACAAAATTGAACCAAAATGTAGACATGGGGTTCAATTGTGGTTTTGTAAGAAGAGGTTGGGGCTGCAACATCTTCTTTGATCTTCCATTCCATCCTTTGGTTGATCAACAAAGATGAGCTTGATGAAGCTTAAGCAACAGATCTTTCTTTTGAAGCTCCTTTCTTTTCAGAAGAAGCTTTCAAAATCTGTTCTTCAGAAGCAGTCTTTACTTTAGAAGGTTTCAAGGGAATTCTCTTGTTCTTTGGAATTTTCGTTGTTTTTACTTCCGAAGCTATTTTTCTTTCGGAAGATGATTTTCTTCCGAGAGTAATTTGGATTTGGAAGTAGGTTTTCCTTTTCTTAACATTTGAACCATGTGATAAGGTCCAAATATGAAACCTTCCTTGACTTCTTTCTTTTTAACATTATTGGAATAATGTGTGTTTGCAGGATTGTAGTAACAATTTTTAGCCATGTGGTTGTGCGGACCACACATTATACATGCAATGTTGCTTTTCAAGGGGTGCGATGACTGTTGTTTCTTGCTCTTCTTAACAGTTTTCCCTTTCAGTTTCTGATCCTTCAGCTGGATAGGAGTGCTGGTACTGCATTCCTTTCCTAGATCAAATTTTCCCACCACCTAGAATCCTGCTGAGATAAACACACCTTTTTGGTTTGGGTCTATTTTCAACTTGGATTCAGCTACTTTCTTGGCAGTTTTCCTAGCTGCCTTGTCTTTGTTTCTTCTGGCTTTGGTGGTCAAGTGTTGTTCATTACAGGTGAGGATCGAGTTTTCTACCTGATCCTTTCCTGTATTGGGCTTCATATTTGTATCATTCTTCCTCTCATAAGATAAGGGGGTTAGCAGATGAAACCTCTTGCTCTTCAGTACCACATCTTGGTTGTCTTATAGACTCATAAGAATATGGTGGAGCAATTTCATTGGTTCCCAACCCTCCTTTGTTTTGATAACATAAATTTGAGTGGAGGATGATGGAAGAATGGTTTGGAAGTTATGCTCTTCAAGAGCATACTTCTTTGCTTTAGCCTCAGCTATGACTAGCTGGGCTTGAGCCTTAGTTAACTTGGAAATTAAATCTTTGATTTAAGTCCTGTAATTGGTTTGTTCATGCTTTAAAAAGGACACAGTTCTTTCTAACTCTTCAATTTTCATTTTATAGTCAGATTCAACCCTTTTAAAGCCAGATTTTAAGATGTTTAAGGACTCAATATCAGATTTGATTTCCATGTTATAGTCCTAATATAGTTTAACTTTAGCAATACAAGCTAGAGTGCAGAGATGTTCATATACCTTGGTGTTAGGACCATGTACATACGGAGTACTAACAGATTTAACATGTAACCTAATCAAATAGTGTGGAATCCTTCTTCAGTTTTTCTACTTTTGTGACCCCAGCATGTATTTCGAAAGCGAAGCACAATCTGATGACATGCTGGAATTGAAGAGCTTGAACTATGCCCAGAGTTTCATAGAATAGTGGCCACTTGTATAATATGTATACATCATCCTCATACTAGTTGGTAAGCCACATCGAGTCAAACACCCTGATAGTCTCAATCTTTCAATCTCTATCCAGTACAATCACGGCTTCACCTGTCCTTAAGTCATAATACCACCACTTGAAGTGAGACGTGAAGTTCTGTGGTATTTTCCTCAAAGGAATCTTTGTCATTGTCCTGGGTGGTCTCCATTTTAGAACCACTTTTGGTCTACCTGAAATGGGATCTATATCCGTTTTGCTGAGGAACCTCCTTGGCTGTTGAGGTTTGAAGTTCACCCACTTAGTAAGATATTCTCTCTTTAAAGCTCTTTCAAACCATCCTGACATCTTTCTCGAGTCAGCATACAGGAGGTCTAAACCTGCCAGTCTGTTCAGCTCAAAACCAGGTTGAGTCTTCAGATCATGAGGGTGTCTGAAGTAATCTATCCCCTTCTCTCTTTTCACAACATAAACATTCAAGTCTTCAAAGTAAGCCCAGCTGATTATCTTCCCGATACCTTCTGATGCCTTTTGACTTTGTATAGCTTCGTGTAGGCATTTTCCTTTAGTGGTGCACACTGGTTCCTCATTTCAGCTAGACACTCAGCCCATTCAGCTTTTCTTTGTTCGATATCAGCATCCTCAGCTTGAGCGGTCTTTTCTATAGATTCTTTCTCAGTGACCTTCTCATTTATCTTGTCAAAGCTGTCACTGTTAAACATTTCGCCTAAGTTTGGTACGTCATCACCATCATCATTTATGTACTGAGGATAATAATCAGACGTGACATCCTTAATCTCCACCTCATCTTCTCCATGTAGTTCTTCATCACTGATAATGTCTACCTCTGGTGCATCTCTAACGATCTCATCAGGGTTGAGCCTAAACATTTCTGCTATCTACTCATCTAATAAGTCATGAATGATCTCCCATTCTTCTGGCGCATAACTCACCTTTCGTCTGACAATCCCCTGCAAATCAAGAATCATAGTGAATTAGGTCTTGATTTGCTGAAGGGGTGAAACATCATGTTCATCGATCTGGTAGGATTTATCTGCTAGATAAAATAAACAATCATAGCAAAGTTTAATAAGGATCATCACATTTCACATAAGTTGACATTCAATTTCATTAATTTAAAACATGTCAATACACATAAGTTCAAATTACATATTCATATCAATCATTACATTGATCCGTTTCTTGACGATCTTTATCTTGAGGTGCAGAGGATGAAGCTCCCTGATCTTGATTTCTTTTAGTTCTTCTCTCCCTATCAAATTGCTATAAAGTTGGAACTTTACCTTCACTTTGAGGTTGATCTTCATCATCATTGTCATCCTTCTTTTTCTCCTCATTAGTTTCCTTCACATCAACCTCATCATCATCAAACTCATCATCACTCGAGTCGTCATCATCATCATCTCCATCACCTTTTATCGTCATGGGATCCTCCCATCTCCCTTTCAATCTCAGAATAATCTTCTTATTCTTCTTCTCTAGATCCTCAATCTTCTTGGTGGATGCCAGCACCAGCTCATTCTGAGCTTGAAGGGCCTTATGAGCTCAAATTAAAACACGCTCATGGGCTTCATTCTTCTCAGTCAGTTTGGTAATTTGCTGGCCTTGTGCTGCATTCACTGACATCAGCTGGTTAACCGAGGTAGTCTTCAGATCATCAGCTGCTAACAGCTTGAGCACCAACCTGTTGAGGCTGGCAAGCTGTTCCTCCAGATCTACTGTGGGTAGAGGGGAACTCTGAGAAGGGGAAGGTTGTTAGGTTGAGGTTCCGGCTTGGGAGGTGGATGGGTTGGTTGTGGAGGTTGTATATACAGGTGTGGGAACGGGTAAGGTTTGGGGAGTAGTGATTTTGGTTTGTTTGGGTGAGGCTGGTGTAGGTATATGTGTAGTGGGGAGTGAGATGGTGGTAGGAACTGGGACTGTGGTAGTGGCACTAGGTGTAGTAGTGTAGTTTTGGAAGGGCAAAGATGAGCTCTGAAGCACTAGCCTCGGGCGCTTACCCTTTTTATGGAAAGGCCTGGACATCCTCTTCTTCCTTGAGCCAGAGGGATATGCGACATCCTTTCCCTTTGAGGTAGGCTGATTAGGAGTGTAGGAAGGATCAGCCTCCTCTGTATCCGCTCCAGCTGACTTAGTCTGTCGCACACCAAAAGTCTCCTTGCCTTTCTTAGTGGCCACCCATCTCCCTCCAAGCTGCCTGACTAGAGGTTCCTCCTTAGAATCAACTTCTTCTTCTTCTAAATCAAAATTCTGAATGTTCTCCATGATGGGGACATCTGGGTTGATGGCATCCTTCTTAGAACCCCCAGCAGCAGAGGAGTCATCACCACCACCTTGACCATCATTATGGTCATCATCATCATCATCATCATCATGATCTTCATCAGGAACCACAACATCTTCAACCTCAGAATCACTATCAACATGGCACCACCTCCTTCCTTTAGGTGCAACATAATCTGCTTTAGCCAGATGCCCAAATAGACGTCGAACTAGGGGCTTCTATGGCTTTCCCCGGTACACCTTCATCCTGCCCAGTGTTGTATCATCCATCACCTCTAGAATGACCTCGTCATCCTTGTTCTTGGGCAGGTTTGGAAGCTTCTCGTTGATAATCATCTGGATGAATCTTGGGTAGATACAGAAGCTTTCTTTCCCTTTCACCTCAATGTTCTCCCTCATGTAGTTAAAGAACATTTTAGAGAAGCTGAACGGATGGTTCAGGACTAGAGCCATGTAAGCATTCTGCATCTGATCGCTTAGCTCATCGAATCCACCTCGACGTGATGCAATACATCTGAGAATCAAGTTAGCCAAGTACTTGAAGGGTGGGCACATGTTGCTTTTGTTAAGCACACCGGCATTGATGTCACCGATGTACTTAATCCTTAAGAAGCAGCCTTATACAACCAGGGGATGTAATTTGATCGGATGATCCCCATCTTCTCCCAGACCCAATACCCTTCTCAGATCATCTTCTCCAACATCTATCTGCTCACCAAAAATCAAGCTCCTGATTTGGTAAGGCTCGGCAGAATGGTCAACTACAACATTTTCCCAAAATGCTTGCTGTAGTGATCTATATGGAGTGCAAGCTGTGGAGATAGCTCGGTGAATCCTGGATCTGTTTAGGAATTCTATGATTCCTATGAACTCGGCATCGTTCCTTGAGGTCGGGTTAAGGTAAGCACAGATGTTGTGCTTGGTGGTCATTGGCCACCGATCAGCCATTTTACTGTAACACAAGAAACAAACACCCATTCATCATGTTGGATCAGTTTAACACATAAAATAACTTGACTTTGAAACTGATCATATGTAACTGGTTCAATCGTTCAATCATACGATTGAAACATACGAATGAATTCAGTCGTACGATTAAGCATACGACTGAGCTTAATCGCACATTTCGACATCCGATTGACCTAGTCGTGCGACTGAATTACCGATTGTTTCAATCTTACTATTGAATCATGCGAATGGTTCAATCATACGACCGAAGTTCTTCCGGATGTCCAGTCGCATACCGATGGTTCGAGTCCAACAAAATCTCGATTTAGGTCAATTAGTTATCGAAACCGTGTGTTTTAGGTGTCCTTAGATGTGTCTCATCTCGACAAAGCACTGGGTATTGTAACAACCGGTCAAAATCCAGGTAAATGTCTATATCAATATACTAAATAAATACTATTTTGCGTCAAACGTACCTAATTTAATAATTACTCTCATAATTATAAAATTCTGATATAGATTAAGTTTCATAATTATTACATTTTGTATTTTGCTTGATACATCTCTTTTATATATAAATATATATATATATATATATATATATATAATAAAAAAATATAAATAATGCTTAATGGAGGGGCAATGATTGAAAGAACAAAATCTTGTCAGCCAAATCCTTTCTTGGACAAATAAACATGCAACCATCATTTTAAATTCATATTATCACACCATTAAACACACACAAACACCCACTCTTCACCTCTCCACTTCCCACTCCTCTCCCCTCCTTCGGCCGCCCATCACCACCGCCCAACCCATCACCGCCGCTGCCAAGGGACGGCAGCAGCATCAACGCCACCGTCGGCTGCCGGTTTTCTTCCTTCCCCCCTCTCTCTATCTCTCTCTCCCTCAGTTGACATCACCCTCACCGCCCTCTTTCTCTCTCTTCTCGGTCGAAGAACATCATCACCGCAACCATCACCGCAACCACCACCGAGCCACACCACTACCACCTTCGAAGGACCAACAACTCACATATACCATTTGAAACCGAGAAAGACGGGCAACCACACGAAGGGAGACAAGTTCTTGATATTCGGGTACTAGAATACCGAGTGTTAACGTTGGAACATCATCATCTAAGTGTAAGGTTATTAAGGTATACCTACTATGACTCGAAACATTCTTTTCTTTACATGCATGAATGATAAAGACTTAAGTTCATAGAAAACCCTCACTTATGAAATGACTTGGTAAACAAGAATGTGAAGGTCTCAATGTAGTTAGTATAAAGGTTAAAAATCTGATTTGGGCATGTAGATGATTAGATATGATAAGAATTAGTATTAAAGAAAATACATGTTGTTAGGGATTGCGATATATATATATATATATATATATATATATATATATATATATATATATATATATATATATATAAAGTATGGAGACCCTACTTTTAGAATGAAGTAGTTGAAAAAGATGGATGAGGACTCTTATAAAACTAAAAGGACTTCTGTTAAACAAAGTCCAAATGATGCATAAGATAAAAATGTTAAGACAATGTTATAGAAAATTGTAGAAAAACATGACATAAAATTTTAAGTGAAATGCAAACAGTGAAAACAAAACTGAAAAACGTAACAAATACATAACTAATCCTTTTATTTGTAAAAAATAATAATAAGATAATAATAAAAGAATTATTTCTTAAAAACCCTAAATTATATAGAGTAAGCATTGTACTTGTGATCAATTTAAACTTTGTTTAATGATAAAAATCATTCGTATCCAGGACCCTAAAAACTGTACGAGACTTCCTGATAAAACTTCATAGTCGATTATTGGAAGGTGAGTATTCCGGCACCATTTTCAAGTATTGTTTTTATCTAAAGTAATTTTTGGGGGAACAACATAATTTAAAGACATGAATTATTTTATATATGATGATTGATTGAGAAAACGAATATATTAATTTGATGGTATAAGTTGGGCCAGTTATATGCGTACATATTACTGAGCCCCTAAATCCCCCCATAATCATTAACCTCGGGGAGGCCACAGACTTATATGGGTAGATCTATCGGGTTAGAAGGGCCCGCTCTCACGACCAGTCGCTCTGGTCAGGTACTGTGAGGGAATATATATGTTTGGACTGTTGTGGGGCAACAACGTGTTTCTTGGTTTGATTATGGACTTATAGCCGAAGTTATCATATGACCTAGCTAGTCTATAATACTTATATTATTTTCTCTATCATCGTAGTGAATTTGAAAAATAATTTTTTTTCTTTTAAATCCTGAAAACCCAAATGCTCACCAACTTTTTGTTGACCTAGTTTTCTCATGCTTTTCAGGTCTGTAAGTAATCTTAATTGGGAATGATGCGTAGGGATTTCGGGAGGGTTAAACGGTGTTGGGTGATGATGACGGAACGTGGGACCTAAACATCTAAGTGTGGATCTTTTCGTAGAAAAATATTTTTAAATGAAAACTTGTCTCAACTTTTGTACATATTATGAATAAGTTTTAGGGTTTTGTAATGACAATCATGTTTCTTATAAAACCGTTTGACTATAGTCGTTGGTAAAATTCCAACTTCAGTTACCGCCCTTCCACGTGTTCAACTGTGGTATAAATCGGTTTTGGGGTGTGACAGGTATAGTTTAATTTGACATAGATTCTCATTTTATGGTTATTTTGATGGATTCATTCTCGGTTTTTATAGAAATCACACAAGTCAGAGTAAGATCCGATTATGTACTCAATGTAAGGTGATTTTATCCTCCAACTACCTGTAATGAAGAAGTGAACAGTTAGTGAATGCGCAATAGTCCTAGATCACACAGAAAATTTGAAAAGGTTCCACTCGTTTACCTGTATTTTTTAGAGATTTAAAACAGGTGAATGGGGTCAAGACCGACTGAGCCTCTATTTATACCCTCAGGAATTTCAATCGCGCGACTGAACCTAATTGTATGTTCCATACGTGCGACTGAAGTCCAGTCATGCGATTGGTTAATACTCATGCTTCCAATCGTGTGATTAGGTCATGCTCTTGATCCAGTCGTGAGATTGGCCCATACTCCTAATCCAATCGTGTGAATGGCCCATACGCATGTTTCAATCGTACGACTGGCCCACACTCATGGTTAAGTCGTGCGACTGGGCCATACTCATGGGTTAACTAAGTCAGGCTCAGTTTTGCTCGTAGTTACTATAAATGTTACTTTCTTGCTTATCGATCATCTCAGACATGATCTTTTTATCTATCGATCACCTCAGACGTGATCCTTTTATCGAAAACCGTTGATCACCTCAGACATGATCTCATTTTATCTTTCAGAAACAAGCTTTACACAGTTAAAATTTTGTTTAGTTTTGTGACTATCACAGAGTTAAATCTTGTTACTTAGTCCAACACTGACACATTGTATACAAGAATAAAACTAGAAAAACTTTAAATAAAACCAAAATAAGACATAATTTTGTAATTTTCATTTGAGGAGGGTTGAAATCACTTTAACATCATTTAAACGATATCTCCCCCTGAGCAGAATAGCTTAAGGCATTCACTTTTATTCAAGAAAGATTCATATGGAATCATACATACAAAAACACAATTATTTGGAACTTTTAGTAGCTATAACAATGGCAGAGGACATTATAAGTACAATTCACAGAATCTCTTTCATCTAAGAATCACCAGCACTAACAGGAAATCATGCTGGAACAGTTATGTAGCACACTTTGATTATGACCATCAAGAGTTGCAGCATTTACGATTGTCAGTATGTTTGTCCATTTAAATTCACACATAGATTTTTGACATACATCAGTGATTGTTTTAGGTGAATTAGATCAACTAGTGTTTGTGGATCCCACTGGTATATGGTAATCAATCTTCCTCAGGAGATTTTTGAGCAGTCCGATGGTCAAGAGGAGATTGTTCTAAGAGCTTTCAAAGAGAAGCCATGCCTCAGGTCAGTGCCACTGCACAACAGAGAGGGGCAAACAACAATAAATTCTCAGAACATGTAGGTTATGCCAGGCCTCAGCTCAGTACCATCGCATAGCAGGGAGGCACAAGGCCTAGCTTCTTATTTGAGCAATACAATTTGATATTTAATACAACAATGACATTTGTGATCAACTTGATTGCATTTAGCACTTATTTTGATGCTTTATGACATTTGTCATCTTCATTGCTATATTTTGGGTCGTTTGCATATATTTGTGGCTTTCATTTGCTCCTCACCCCTTATTGGAACTTAATTGATTCTGCAGACCAGAGATACAATAGGAACCCATAACTTGTTGATTGATTTACTTTATGTGTATCACCAATGATGTCTAATAGTCTATTGTGTTGAACCTACCGACACATTGTATAGTGGACTCGCAACTCCCTAGATCTACTTTCTCTAGGTAACCACAATAACAGACTAGCTTACTATCATTTTCCGACTTGTTAGGCATTGATATCTCAGATTTAAAATATTTTGTGATTTTAAATTTATCCGAAAAATACAGAAAGAAAAATCCTTTGGTGTCCCAATTAATTCGATGCCTGTGTACAATCCTTTTTCATAGCATTGAACTGCTTTCTCAGAATTATTGTCTTTTGCCTATCAGCTTACCTGCCCTACCCCCCCTTTTTTAGAAATTCTCCCCCTAAAACTTTAAAACAGAAAATCTTTATGTGATTTAAAGTTTTCAAAGACGAGAAAAATATCAGGAAAAATAAAGAACTGAAGACACTTTGTCGGACTAGTAAATCGATTCCTCAGGAATCACATCTTCTTTCTTTTTCACGCCGTGAACCTCTAATAGATAAAGAAATCATGGTTTGTCAAATGATTTTGTATAGAGGTCGGAGCGCTAAAAATACTTGTTACTTTTAATCACATCGATTAAATGTTTTTCAAAATAGTCACGTATGAAGTGATACTCTATGCCGATGTGTTTAGTTTTAGGATGTTGTACCGGATTTTTAGTGACAACTATAGCAGCAGAATTATCAACAAAAATGGCAGTGTTAGAAAATTGTAATCCATAGTCCTGCATTTACTGTTGAATCCAAATGATTTGAGAACAGCAGCTTGCAGCAGCAACGTATTCAGCTTCACATGTTGACAGAGCAACCGAAGTCTGCTTCTTGCATTGCAATGTGACTAACCACCTTCTAAAGAATGGCACCCCGTAGATGTTGACTTATAATTCATCTTACAGCCTCCATAATCTGAGTCACTTCCTATTTCCTACTTTACCTTGAGCTGTAATGTAGCCTCCTTTATTTCCAGCAAAAGATACATGTCCCCCTTTGATATGCTTAACAATGAAAAGGAGAGACAAATTCCATGTCATGTGCCCGGATGCCCCAATATCAATAATCCAGGTGTTAGTGATAACGCTGTAGCGGACAACCTACAAAAAAGTAGAAATGATTAGTTTAGGTGTGGGAACCAAGTCTTTATAGGCTTGGGTTTCCCAGAGGCATCACACATAACAAACTCTACCCATTGTCCTTTTAGAAGTTGGAGAGACAACATCCTTCAACTTATCCTCACTATCAGACACTACTGACGATTTTGCTTTCTGCACACCAGTTTTGTGTAAGGACTATTTGTGATAAACAAATGATTGGTTTATTGTTTGAACCAGTGGTTTGTTTTTATTGACTTGTTTTACCTGAGTCATCACTACTTTGACAGTGGCTTGTCTGTGTTGCCCGTGGTGTTTGAGAAGGGTATTTGATCTTGATTTCATAAACCTTAATTTATTTTCTTGAACAAAATCAACCTTTCATCTTGGTGTCTGATAGTGGGGAAAATTTAGAGATATATGTCCTCGTTCTCCACCTAGCAAATTTTAAATCTATGCTTTCATGAAATTTATTACATTCTTCACATGCATGTTTATCAAAAAGTTCATCCTTTGTACTTACCTGTGACGTGCTGGAGGTGTTAGCCATGAAAGCAACCTTAGATTCCTCGTTAGTTTGAGATTCTATGCTCGCAGTAGCCAGTTCGTCTTCAACCCAGTGTTCAACTGTACTTATAGCTTCTTTGGTGTCTGAATTGGCATTATCAGCTAAGTTATCTCCTTCACTTGCTGAATCATCGTTAAGATCTTCCACAAACGCCACATTAGCTTCACCACCAGAGATGAACCGAAATGTACAATCCTGTCCTTCATCTTCTTAAGCAACCATAGCTTTGGAATCTTGACTGGTTGAAGTCACGTTCTTTTCCTTTTCCTGACGATTGTGTGATGAGAAAGGGTTACCATTTCCAGTCTTCTTTGGTTTCATGCACTCTCGTTTGAAGTGTCCCTTTTCACCACAATTAAAGCATGTGAATTTTGTTTTATCAAACCCAAAGGTTGTGTCTTTAGTAGCAATCAGGTTTTGACCAGTCTTTTTCACAAACTTCTTCGCTCTTCTAACTGCACTAGCTAAAGCCCATATTATGTCCATCCTTTCTAATTCAGCCTTGTCAACTTGTTCATAGTCTTCATCAGCAAGATGACAATTTCCAATCTTTCCAACCACTAATCCATCATAAGAGTGCACAACAGCAACAAAAAGATCCATGTGTTCCTCGGCTACTTCAACAGTAATATTTCCTAGATTCTCAGTCTTTAGCTTTGTTGTATTTGCTTCTGGGATATTGTGCTGAGCATCCAATGATCCTGATATTTCACTTCCAGATGACCCACTCTGAGAATTTACAGACGTGTTGGATACAAACGTCGTTTGAAGAGGTCAGCCTGATGAAGTGGGTGTGGGAAAAACATTGTATAATACTGGATTCTGAGTATATGACCCCTTCTTTGACATGTATTTTTGCCTCAGCTCATCTTCCCTTAGTTTTAAGATAAAATCATTAATATCTAGAGTAACTAGAGTATCATTCTGTCTTAGATTAGAAATAAAGGGATCCCATTTATCCGGCAAACCATCAACAAAGCTTGCAACTTTATCCTCCATAGATGTAGTTACCCCATGTGTGTGCAACTCACTCATCAGATGATAGAATCTGTCTATAATATCATCTAAGTATTCATTTCCAATGGATGAGAAGTTATCAAATTCCTTCTTGAGGGCTTGGGCCTTCAGTGCCTTTAACGTGGCATTACCATCGTATCGTTTTTCCAAAGCAGACCACAACTTCTTGGACTGTTTATGTTCTAAAAATTAATGGAAAATGTCTTTATGATTCGACTGTGTCAGTAAGGCATAAGATTTCTTCTCGACATTGTGAGCAACCTTTTGAAATTCATTCATCCCACTCAAAGTTAGCTTAACACCATTTGCTCCAACCGGTGTAAAGTAACTAGTTTCAATAGCAATCCACAAGTTTTGGTCTACACCATTAAGATAAATCTCAAACCGTTGTTTTTATTGTGGGTATTCATCCAAAGTTAAAAATTTTGGAGGCTTGTTGTGATTTCCATTTTCATTCTCCAGTAGTAAGAGATTCTGGATTTGTGAGTCCTTCCCAGCAGTAAACGCAGTGTTCTGATCATCCATGTTGTCAACACTTGAGGTTACCCAAAGTCAACTGCTCAAACTTGAAACATTTATGCGACTAAGTCAATCATGCAATTAAACAATGCAAATGAGTTCAATCTTACAAATAGAGAGTGTGAATGGATTCAATCATACGATTCAAGTCAATCGTGCGATTGGGGATGTTACTGAGTCAATTGTGCAATTGAATTGAACGATTGGGTTTCAGTCGTGCGATTGAGCCAATCATGGGACTGAGACTGCTGAATTTCAAAAATTCAAGATTTTGAACACTTTTAGACTCAAAACTATTTTGCACAAACCCTAACCTGTTGTAAGTCAAAAAGTTCAAAACTTTTGAATCATGCACACGTCAAAAACTCATTTTGTATAAAAAACAAGGATTGTTGAATAGAAAACGTTAATTTTAATCAAAAATCCTATTGAATCCAAGAATAATCAAGAGCCAAAGTGTTGGAGCATATATAGTCATATATAGTGTGTCCGTCGCTTGACGAATAGTCTAGGCTTAATGTTATACACCTTGTAAACACATGAAACTGGGTCATTCGTAGGAGCATATGCGAATGAGACTCAGTCGTACGACTGAGCCATGCTAATGGACCAGTCGTGCGACTGAGAGATGCGATTGGGGCATTCGTAAGACTGAACCATAAGAATGGTCTAGTCGTACGATTGAACCATACGCATGGTCCAGTCGTACGATTGAACCATACGCATGTTCCAATCGCACGAATGGGCCCAGTCGCATCTAATATGGGCCGAAGCCTATATATACCAGTTTCATTGTGTAAAAACCTAAGGGTTTGGAGAGGAAGTCTGCCCGGGGCCTAGGTGCTGCCGGATGAGAGGAAAGATCATGCTCGATCTCCCCTTGCCAAGAGTCTTGATTCTTAAGTTGTAATGAGCTTAAAATCATTAGGTTTTATCAATGAAATCATTCGATTATTGTTCATGTTATTGATTGACTTTTGGTTTATGCTGTTATTTATCCTTCCGTCAAGAACATGCTCGGATGTCTAACGATCCAGTGACTTCACACAAAGCTCTGATACTACTTGTTAGGGTATGGACAGAGTACTAACAGATTCAACATGTAACCTAATCAAATAGTGCGAAATCCTATTTGATTGGCGATCCAATCAGTGAGAACGAAAAACCCAAATCGATCTAATAATAGAACAACGTTAAGAATGATTAAAAAATGATCCAGGATGAACTATGAACTTGGATGGATGAAATAGAACTCTCTGGACGGCTAGGGTATGAAAGAATTTGAAGTGTTATATTTTTCCACGAATTAAGTGGTATTTATAGGTTGCAGTATACAGTCGTACGACTGAGCCATTAGCATGGTTCAGTCGTGCGACTGAGCCATATGATTTGTTCATGCACACGATTGAATCATACTCTTAGTCCAATTATGCGACTAAGCCAGTCTCATGACTCAGTCGTGCGATTAACCCAATCACCTGGTTTAGTCGTGTGACTGGTCCATAAGCATGGTCCATTAGCATGAATAACCATAAGACTAATTCAAACACATTCCTAAATCATTATTAACTCAGAACTATGTATAACTACTACAAACCCATATATAATATTCAATTAAGCGTGTATTCGTAAACACTATAAGAACACTACACGTTCAATAGTAAATATACATTCGAACAGAGATCATTTCATTACAAAACTATTGTATTACACACATGTAAGAATGAAAGACATAAACATTTAAGTACAATGAACTAGGGACATCATGTATCAACACTTGGTATCATCAGTTCCAGCCATGACTGCTTGAGTAGGATTCACTTCTTGCACCATGAAGATCCAGTCAACTTCTTGAGCAACAATAACAGTTTGTTGTTCAGTTGATGCAACTTTATGTGTGGCAGAAGATGTGGAGGCTAGAGTGGCTCCTCAGTTGGATTTTGGAGCTCTGTATTCCCTAGCAAAGTGACCAAGTTGATTCCAGTTATAGCACTTGGCCTTGCTTTTATCAAACCTGAATTTGTTGTTGGATGGGTTTTGAGGGAACTGCCTCTAGTTCTTTTAAAAAACTTCTTTGCTCTATAAGTCAGTAGAGCCATTTGTTGGACTATGTCCATGTATTCAATATTATCAGGGCTTAAGCCTTCTAGATCTTCAAAGCAGAACTGAAGGTCACTAGATTGTTCAATTCCTGAAACAAAGGCACAATTGTTCAGAAAGGGACTTGATTGAGCCTGTTAAGACTTTGGTGTTTCAGGAAAAGTGATGTATGGACCAGAAGAACTTGGTTGCTGCTGGGAGTAAGTCAGATGCAGTTGGGACTGGGTGTTTCTTGATCCTTCAGTAACAACTAGAGCATTACTAGTGGAAGGACTATAAATTCTATTCATCTAATGGCCTTTCTGAGTCTCCATCTCTATACGGTATCCATTAAGAATACCGAATAGTTCAGTCATTGTGAGAGTGTTCAAGTTCTCTATTCTCTTGTTAGAGACACAGTAGAAAGTCCACTCTTAAGGAAGTGCAGTCATGAACTTCCTTGTTAGGTCTCTTTTCTCA
Source organism: Flaveria linearis (assembly GCA_024085815.1). NCBI lineage: Eukaryota > Viridiplantae > Streptophyta > Magnoliopsida > Asterales > Asteraceae > Flaveria > Flaveria linearis. The sequence goes on from CM044014.1 coordinate 30,197,201, forward strand.
AGAGAAATTACAGCTGACTAAAGTGATGAGATAAGATCCATGTACCTGAAATATTGCTGGCTAAGAGTCTCTCAAGTAATATAGGTAAAGTTTTCAAACTGCTACTTCATGGAGTCTTTCTTGGAGTCATTAAGACCAGAATACATCTGAGTCAAAGCATCAAAGAGTTCTTTGGCTGTCTTGTAATGCTCAAAGCCTACCATGATGGAGTTTGGTATGGCAGTAAGCAGTTCAGTCATGGATTTTCTATCGATGTCCATCTTCTTGTGATCTTTATCTGAGTAAATTTCAACATCCTTTTCTATCATGGCACCTTTGCCATCAGTTGATGCCACCTTTGGCTTGTAAGGACCATTAATGATAGATCTCTACATTTGGCTGTCTTGACACTTGATGAAGACTTAAATCTGCATCCTCCAGGATTTGAAATATTTAGGGGTAATGATAGGAGCTTTAGTCATCATTCCGATTTCAAATTCTGGTGATGTCTGGTTTGTGGCCATTTTGAGTGAGGTGAGTGTATGAGTGAAAAGTCAAGATTATTTGGGATGGTAAGATCTCACAATCAAGAGCCTAGATGCTCTGATACCAATTATAGGATCGTTATAAGTCACTCAACATAATAGTTCTCTCTTAAACTCACTTGGTTACACTCAAATGATGATGCAGAATCTTCTAAGAGTTGATAATAATATACTAAGTAAGCAAGACACAAGAATAAGTTTTCAAGATACTTGTATATATTAATTCTCAACTCAAATATTACAAGACTCTTACAAGCATGCTCTAATGAGCTTACAATGAGAACTATATATACTACTATCTACAGTCGGTTATACTTGGAAAACCAACTGGAAAATACAACTAGACAAAATACTACAGATGCTAGAAGTATGTAAACTAAGTAAAGTATTATCCTAGTATTAGGTAGTCATGACAAGCCCGTGACTTACCTTTTGTCACCAACTAAGGTTGGTAACTATACTAATCTATGATGGATGAGCAGTGGATAATGTAAGGTCAAACATACCCACATGGAGAAGTTCCTTGCAGTCTGTTAGTGTGGCAGTTGACTGACAGACACCTTATTTTATCCATATTTCACAATTGTTACTTCTGAAGGTAAGTAAACTTCCGAAGACATAAAGTCTTCCGAAGATACTTTGGCTTCGAAAGGAACAACTCCTTCAAATCAGCTGCTTCCAGTCTTTATCTTCTTTATACTTTGATAGAGTAAACTTAGTCTCGGAAGACTAAGTTTCTATTCGGAAGTTCTTCTAGTCTTGGCTTTGGAAGGTGGTGGACTTGTCTTCGGAAATGTAGCTTTGTCTTCGGAAGTCCTTCATAGATTGTACCAAAATCAAGTTAAGTGTTTGTTTTGGTTGCACCAGCCTTATCAGACCCAACAGACATCCTAGGTGTCAAGTGATTGCAGATATTGGAGATTACAACTAGCTTATAAGTAAGTAAAGTTCTAGAGTGCTACTGAAGATTTAGATCTATAGCATAGTTAAGATGATGTAATAGTATTATTGATTATAATAGTTGTATACTATACTTTTGATGTATAATTAAAATTTAGCTTCCACTGTGAACCCTATAACTACTATATGTTTTGTATATCTCATGCGTAACGCTCCCTGGGTGTAGCTCGGGAGGCGGGCGTTACATATGAAAACCTTGAAGTCTGTTGAGATAAAACATATTTGCCTCTTGCTTTGGAAGACATTAATTGACTGGGCTATAAAGACCATTGTTTAGACTTTTCCACTGCATTTGAATATCTTTGTGGAACTTCAATACTTTCTCTTTCTACAACGTATGAACTATGTCCAGGAGGGTTTCAAATATTGTATATTTTTGTTTATCTTTTCTTGGATGAACCCATGTATGCGTTTGGACTTTTGGAGATTTTTTATCAGTTTTTGAAGGATTGATGTACGATTTAAAAATATTAATCAAAGATTTTTTCACTCTTTTTGGTTAGACAATTGAATGTTTTGTCACCATATCCATTTCTTTATGTACATCTGCTTTTATCTCCCGTATAATATACGCAGGTGAAAAATCAAGCTTATTCTAAAAAAACATTAATGTCATCAGATTGGATACATTGACCTATAAAAATAGATTAAAATGTAATAATAAATACATATGAAGTTATCATGATAAAAATTATAATTTAATAAAAAATCATTTGTTACAAAGTAATTGTTTAATCTACATACACATGAAAGACCATAGCTGGTGAAAAAATTACAGCCTCACGATACTTTGGAAGTCATTAGATGCTGAATTCTGTTGATTTCACCTAATAAAAGATCCAAAGTTGCAATAGAAACTTTACATTGGAACAATTGAAGCACTTTATGATTGTGTTGTACCATAAACATTATTTTGCTTTTGGTAAAACTTTCTTTTATATCAATTTTCTGGGTAACTAAAATATTATTGATAAATAGAATAAATCTATCCAGGGTACTATTGGTTGCTTTGAGGTAACTTTTTAGCAAAGAATGTTGGTTCTCCACTCGGTTCGTTGAGTGCTGACCGAAGTTACGATCACTATTTATTCATGCGGACACAAATCTCTCTTTATAGGGGTCCAACCAGTTATTTTTTATGTACATCAAAACTCTTGATTAAAATAAAAATAGTTATTTTAATGTAAAAAACAATATAATTAAGAATAACATTAGGAAACTTACTTGAATACTTGGGCACCAATCTCCGATAAAGAAAGTCGTAACTATACGCATATAAGGCGTGACAGAGTTAATATGTACCGACCACAGATGCTCAAAAGCACCCCACTCTTCATTCGAAAAGCTCGCCTTATAATGTTTAATGATATTCTCCGAAATATGTCATCTGCAAAGTAGTCGAACAATAATTGGAAAAACTTCTTCACACGTTTTCATCAGAGCGAGGTCTTGGTCAGTTAGTATCACACGGGGTTTCATACACTTTTCCTCCAACGTCTCTTTCAGTCTCTCTAACACCCATATGAAACTGATCCCACGCTCAAGATCAATAAATGCATGAGCAACAGAAAATGATTTCAGAGTGGATTGCACACCAACTAATTGAACATATGTGGGTAGGCAATAAATAAGAAACAGAAAAGATCAATAAATGCATGAGCAACAGAAAACGGTATTTTGTACATGTTAGTCTTGTAAGTAGTGTCTATCATCAACACATGTGGGTAGACACGTCGTAAAGTGTGAGATACGGAATGTGTAAAAAACTCCATCTACGGTATTTGTGGGTTCATCTATGTAGGGGTTGTAAATATATTTATGTTGTCGTAGCATAGAAAAAAAACCCCGATTCTGGTAGACTTTGGAATTTTTGCTTGAGCATTATATATGGTTCTTAGGCATGGATTTAGTCCCCTTAGTGTGCCTAGAATGTTTCGAGGCTAAATATTTTGCTCAGTCAATTGCTTTACCATAGAAAGCTCTTTTTCAGTGAGAGTCATTGCGTATGCATGCCCTTCGAGGTGTTCATCAGTTTCATGGTTATGAGTATCATCCACAACAACTATTATCCACCCATGTAATTCAAACTAACAATTTGTTTTTTTTGTGTCAGTCTTTCGAAGAGTAGGTTCTCCTTTATGTACTCCACCTCGATCATATTTCAACCATATTTTAACCACCTTTTCTTACGTATGGTAATAATGACATACCGATTTTCTCGACCTATGTTACCTGACCAATTAACTAATTTCTCACGAGATGAAAAAACCTAACAATTTTAAATATTATAATTAGTTATTAGTAAATAAATTAAAGTTGAAAATAATAGGATATAACCTGATTAGTGTCGTATAACCCTCTATTTCCAGAACCAACACCGTCGTTATCCTCCCTGCTATCGCCACCGCCATCGCCCCCGTCATCGCCGCCGTCATTCCCGTAGTAATTAACCACGTGCTGTTCTAAATAGTTATAACCGCCCTCACTGTAATAACCATAACCCTCGTCAGGGTATTTGTTGGATTCTGAGTCAAATAAATAGTTGTTATCCCAGATAGACATCGTTGACGTAAAATGTTTATAATAATAGGGTTTAAATTGTATTTGATATACAATTTATCGATAATTTGAGTTTAGAAATAACGATTTATATAATTTTTGATAAAGAATACTACATCGAATCAAATAATTAACAAGAATATCATATCATATCAAATAATTTAATAAATACAAAATTACATGAAACACGAGATATAATATGTCGTCTCAAATTATTTGTAAAAAGCACACGGGCCGTAAAGAGGGTAACGACCCGTATATGTAAATAATATATGGTCCATAATATGCCTAACGACCCGTAACTTAGTGTCACACCCACAAAATCCGCGTGCGAGGTTTTACCGCGAGGCGCGTGACAAACCAGGATCTCAGTCATTAGTTACTTAGAACGACACTATATGCACTTTTATAATAAGACCAATCAGAGTATAAACTTTAAAACATTGCGGAAGCGTTTTAAAAGTAATACAAGTACTTAAATGTAAACTGCGTAAAAACACGCGCCCAAATGATAGTATATAAGTAAACATTGAACACAACTAAAACCAATGTTTAAAACAGACATGCTTAGGCAGCTGCTAGATACGACCTGAGAAAAGCATCCTAAAATATCAACACGATGGTTGGTGAGTTCAAGAGTTTGTAATCAATATAAACAATAGCGTTAGTACAATTTAAACAAGTGCATTGAAATAGATAACAAGTCTCATTTCATTAGTAATAAACAATAGTGATTTTGCGATCGAAGCTAACTATGTTTGTTTGTTGCCTCCCACCATCACACTCCAGGTCGTGACGCTGTTAGTAATTTAGGATAATATTGCACCCGTTGATTGCCGTTCACACGGGTGGGGCTTGTCAGACCTAGTAGTACTACCCAAGATTTCCTGCTAGATTCTATAATTAACGATCCAAAAGTGTGAGGGCTTTCTATGGTATATCAAACTATGTCTTTACTAAAAACATGTTATAAAAACAACGCGTTTAAATAGTGTATGCTTTCTCCCCCAAAAAGAGAGTTAAATAAAAATGGGGCATTGAAATCACATGATGGACGTAAGAAAATACTTAAGGCTTAACTTGAAAGGAAAAGTGGATACACAACCCTCAAAGGTCACCTAGAACACATGAGTACATAAGTACGTGTACACAGAAATCATAATGAAACCCTAAGTGCTCTACAAACCAAAGAACTAAAGGTTTTAGAAAGACAAAACACACTTGACCCAGTTGACCCGTTGGTGACATTATAGGTGAAATTCCATTTAATTAAATATATCAATACATCACACATGATTATCATACAAGCTGCTAACATATGCCACTTCATTAACCACATGTACTAACTAGGTCATCATACAATTAGATTTCCATACAAGTCATGCGAATCTCAAATAATCATATAAATGTTCAATCATGATCAACCATAAACCAACAATAGTCCCAATCTACCCATATGACCCATTACCATGAATTCCCACAAATAGACCAAAATTCCAACTAACCCAATAAACATTCATACAACCTAACCAACGCATTCAACCATATTATAAATCATCCATGAACATACTAGCATGATCCTAATGTCCCAAACATGCTCAAATCATCATCTTCAAGACTTTGTGCAATTAAAATTTCCCTTTTGGGAAAGCACATCCCAAAATCTATCGAACACCCAATTCATTCATGAGTTCATTAACAATATACCAATTCAAGCTCATGTTAACATCTAGATAGGTTCAACAACATCCAATCATCATGATTCATCAATCTTCATGACCAAAAGATCTACTTTTGGTAACCTATGAACTACAACATTCATTCTTAGGTTTCTAGCATTAACGTCATCAATCTAATATCCATATATCATCACAAACCCATTAACAACATCAATTCATCATCAAATCACCATACTCATGCAATTAAAGTTACTATTATTAGTAACCTATGAACAACGCATCAAAATCATAGCTTTCTTGCATAATCGACGTAAACTAGCATCAATCTAACCTAACTAACATTACAACATTATCAAACAACAAAGAATTAATATTCAATTTCAGATTTTCGTCTCAGGGTTCGGCCAATATCAAAATACATGAAAAACATGTAAAACTCTAACCTTTAAATTTGTAATGGCTTGTATTTGATGATTCTAACTTGTTGCAACCCTTGAAATCAATCAAAATCAGTGTTTAATTGTTGTTCTAGGATGAAAATCGAAGAGTGTGTGTGGATGGAGATCAGCCGCAAATGGGGTAGGGGGATTAGGGTTTGGGTAAATTTTATTTTGTTTTAATTAATTAATCAATATTACCATTTTAACCCTTGTAATTTGTATTTTATAAAAACTAGGCCCTTTAAATCTTTTTAAAAGGTTTTTAACTAAAATAACAAACATATAAATTAATAATAATAATAATAATCATATACATATTCTTTATTTGTTTCAATATACACGAATTTAAATACATACGTTAACACGTTACGTGATAAAATTCACAATTAATATTTAAATCGCGTAAACACATAAGCATAATACAATATCACATTATCGATTAGATTATTAATAGTTTATCATTATTAATTATTTTTAAGTCACCAATGTTCAACGACAAGCAGTGTGTGCTCACGACACGTGTATGCAAGACCTAACAAAACTAACGGAGTTTGGTAACGGAAAATTACCGGATGTCACATTATCCCCATGTTGAAAGAATTTTCTTCCCGAAATTTGCGTTACATGGTGAGTGTTCCGTCACTGGTCTACTGAATTGACATAAAATAATAGAGTGAGTTTATGGTGAGTTGTCACACCATCCCCATGTTTAAAGAAATTTCGCCCTGAATTTTAATCAATACCTTCATCTGCTGGCATCGTCTCTTCGAATAGTTGAGGATACTTAAGCTTCATCTAGTCCTCACGTTCCCATGTCAAGTCCGGTCCACATCTCGAGTTCCAATGAACTTTGACCATGGATATATTTCTTTGCTTAAGTGTTTTCACCTCATGATCCATCAATTTGCACCTCTTCAAGCGGTACCATCATTGTTTCATTTGATAAGCACTTCTTCAAGTTTGAGACATGAAATACATCATGAATTCCACCAAGCGAATCAGGTAGGGCTAATTGATAGGCCACCAGACCTATTCTTTCTAGTAGCTCAAATGGTCCAACGTATCACGAGTTTAACTTTCCTCTTTTACCACATCGAATCATGCCTTTCCATGGTGAGACATCCAATAAAACTTTGTCGCCAACCTGGAACTCTAGGGGTTTCCATCGCTTATCTGTATAACTTTTCTGTCTGTCGCGTACTGCAGCCATACGGTTCCTTATTTGGACAATCTTCTCAGTGGTCTCGTGTACCAATTCAGGACCCGTTAACTAACTATCTCCAATTTCAGCCTAACAAACTGGTGATCTACATTTTTGTCCATACAAAGCTTTAAATGGTGCTGCATTTTTACTGGTGTGATAACTATTGCTGTAAGAAAATTCCACCAATGGTAGGTGAACTTCCCGGTTATTCCCAAAGTCAATCATACAAGCACATAACTTGTCCTCCAACATCTATATGGTACGTTCACTTTGACCATCTGTTTGCGGATGATAAGCAGTACTCATTTCTAATAACGTACCCAACGATTTCTGCAATGACTGCCAGAAGTGCGATGTAAAACAAGCATCACGGTTAGAAATAATTGAGACCGGTACACAATGTCTCGAAACTATTTCCTTCAGATAGAGTCAGGTTAACTTTTCCATCTTATCTGTTTCCTTTATCATCAAGAAATGAGTGGACTTTGTTAATCGGTCTACGATAACCTATATCGTGTCACAACCAGTATTAGTCCAAGGTAATTTAGTGATGAAATTCATAGAGATCTGTTCCTACTTCCACATGGGAATCTTAGGTTGTTGTAATAATCCAGATGGTTTCTGATATTCCATTTTCACCTTCGAGCAGGTCAGACAGTTGCTCAAATACATAGCTACATCCGCCTTCATGTTGGGCCACCAGTAGTGCACCTTCAGGTCATGATACATCTTGTCAAATCCAGGGTGTATGGAATATTTAGACTTGTACGCCTCACTCATAACCAAATCTCTTATATTTTCATAGACAGGAACCCAAAGTCTATCCATGAAATAACGAATCCCATCTGCTTTCACCTCAAGCTGTTTATCCATCCCACGTAACGACTCGGACCTAATGTTTTTGCTTTCAAAGCCTCTGTCTGTGCTTCCTTAATTTACTCAGGCAGTTGAGTGCTGATCGTAAGCTGTAAAGCTCATACTTGTCTAGGCTTAGAGGTTTCTTTCCAGCTTATGGCATCGACAACTACGTTTGCCTTCCCCGAATGATACTTGATAGTGCAATCATAATCGTTCAATAGTTCCACCCACCGTCGTCGTCTCATATTCAATTCCTTTTACTCAAAGATATGTTCAAGACTCTTGTGATCGGTGTAGATGGCGCATTTGGTACCATATAAGTAATGTCTCCAGATATTCAACACAAAGACCACTACACCCAATTTGAAGTCATGGGTGGTATAGTTCTTCTCATGAACCTTCAGTTGTCTCGAGGCGTAGGCTATCACCTTATCCCGCTACATCAATACACAACCCAGTCCTTGAATGGATGCATCCCAATACACCAAGAAATCATCTGTTCCTTCCTTGAATGCCAATATCGGTACGCTACAGTTTTTGTTTCAGCAACTGGAAGGCTGATTCTTGACTTTCTTCCCATTTAAACATAGTACCTTAATGTGTCAAGGCAGTGAGGGGTTGAGCAATTTTGGAAAATCCCTCAATGAAGCGTCGATAGTATCCTGCCAATCCAAGAAATTGATGTATCTCACTAGGAATCTTAGGAACCGCCCAATTCTTGATTGCTTCCACCTTTGCAGGATCTAAATGAATTCCCTTCTCATTCACAATATGACCCAGAAACTGCACCTCTCGTATCCAGAAGTTACATTTAAAAAATATGGCATATAGTTGATCCTTCTTTGGTAATTCTAAGATCAATCGTAGGTGCTCCTTATGTTCCTCCTTGGTCTTAGAATAGATCAATATGTCATCGATAAATACAATAACAAATTGATCAAGGTAGTGTTTGCACACGCGGTTCATGAGGTCCATGAATACTGCTGGTGCATCGGTCAACCCAAACGGCATGACCAAGAATTCATAATGGCCATAGCGAGTCCTGAATGCTATCTTTGAGATGTCTTCCTCTCGGACTCGTAACTGATGATAGCCAGATCTTAAATCAATCTTAGAGTAATAACTGGATCCCTGAAGTTGATCGAACAGATCATCAATACAAGGTAAGGGATACCAGTTCTTGACTGTGACCTTGTTCAACTCCCTATAGTCAATGCATATTTGAAAAGTGTCATCCTTCTTCTTAATAAAAAGAACAGGGGCTCCCCAAGGTGACGAGCTAGGTTAGATAAAACCCTTATCTAATAGCTATTGAAGTTGTGCCAACAACTCCTGTAATTCATTTGGTGCCAATCGATAAGGTGCTCTTGCAATCGGGGTTGCACAAGGAGTCAACTCAATCTAAAATTCCACTTGGCAATGGGGTGGTAATCCAGGCAGGTCCTCTGAAAACACCTCTGGAAAGTCACGTACCACTAGAATATCCTCCATCTTCCTTTCCGCTGCTTGTCAGTTACCAAGGCCAGTATAGCTAGTCGACCTTTACGTAGCATCTACTACGCCTTCATGATCGATATGATGCCTATCACAACAACAATCTTTTCACCCTTGACCGAGAGAATTTCACCATCCTCAAGAGGAATACATACGATCTTCTCATGACACACTACATCTGCCCGCTTTCCAGATAGCCAGTCCATTCCCATAATCACATCAAAGCTCTCAAGTGTAATGGGCATAAGATCTATGTCGAAAACAGTTCCGGCCAGTTCTATCTTACAATCCTGGTGAATGTGCGTGGTGTGAATTTGTTTACCATCGGCTAACTCTATGACATAGGGGTTATTCAAGGTAGAAGGTATATCTTTCGTAAGACTACTAAATTTAGTGGAAATAAAACTCCTATCGGCTCCAGTGTCAAGTAGAACAGAAGCAAAATGACCATTAACTAGAAATTTGCCAGTAACAGTAGTAGGGTCGTTTAGAGGCTCACCTGAACCCATAACGAAGGCTCTTCCCTTGGCTCCACCATTATTGCCACCATTGTTTCCGCCATTCCCCGCGTTGTTGTTGTTGTTTCCGTTATTTCCCATATCGTTGCCATTTTTCCTTAAGTTAGGGAAGTTTCTCTTGTAGTGCCCTTCTTTTCCACACTCGAAACAACCTTTTGGTATTTCTTAGGGTTGTTGTGGCTTCTTCATCAGTTCACCACGGCAATCCTTCACCGCGTGTCCAGCTTTCCCAAAACGCTGGCATTAAAAGTTGTCACGCCTGCCAGTGTGGTGGTAGTTGCATCGGCTACACTTGTGATACTTACCCATGTATCCCCCTTGCCCTTGGTTAGTGTGGTAGTCTGGTTAAAACCTCGGTTGTTGTAAAACGTCCTCGGTTGTTGTTGTTGTTGTTGGCTACCGGATGTTGAGCCCTTACTGTTAGAACCATCCCACTTGCTCTTGTGATCGCGTACACCCACAGCTGGTACACTAGTCATCGCGCCCTGCTTTAGCAGTTTACCTTGTTTCACCGCCTAGTCGGTTAACTTATGAGCCAACCGAATTGCTTGTTGAATAGTAGTAGGGTTGGAAGCAGTGACCATGCTCTTGATTTTAGGCACCAGACCACGCAGATATAACTCAATCCTTTTATGCATCGGGTTCACCATCCCAGGGCATAAGGTAGCCAACTCATGAGACCTGGTGGTGTAGGCCTCAATTTCAGAACCTTGCATCTTTAGTTGCCACAGCTCCATCTCCAGTTTTTACACCTCATCACGAGGGCAATACTCCTCGGTCATCATTGCCTTGAACTCATCCCATGGCAAATCGTTGGCCATAGCTTGACCCAACATTTGCATTTGGGCATTCCACCACGAAAGTGTCGCTCCCTCTGAAGTCCCGATCACGTACTTAACTTGATCAACTGGTGGATAGTTGCACTTGGCGAAGGCCGATTCAGTCTTGTCAAACCACGTAACTAGTCCGACCGCACCTTCAGCTCCACTATAGGTGTGGGGCTTGCAATACATGAAAGTTTTGTAAGTACAGGGTGGGGTCCTGTTTCAACAAACCAGAATTGTTTAGTTTGATGGTTTAAGCAAGGAATTTGAGTGGTTTTCAAATCACTTGTATCATTTAACTGCTGGCGGTGCAACGGGCACTTGAGCAGCATGCACAGCAGCCACTGCCGCCAGCACATGCTCATTAATTAAAGCAACTAATTCTGCGTGGGTCATATTAACCGCTGCCGCTCCACGCCCACGTCCAGCACCACGTCCAGCACCACGTCCAGCACCACATTCAGCACCACGTCCACGACCACGTCCTCTACCATCGGCTTCCATTTTTCACTTTACATTTACAAATATAAAAATGAGCAACATGTAACATATTCATCTCATTAAAGCATAATAAATAGTAAGAAGATAAAGAAGTTCATCAACCATAACACTTATAACCAAAATGATAACCAAAGATAAATAAATCGTAACCAGTTCACAAAATATTCCATCAATGTCAACATTTTCAGTTTTCTAGTTGGGTGGGAAACAACCTTTCCCAAATAGGTTTTCAAAAAAAAAAAAAACACTATGCAGTCAAAGTCAAATGAAAAGGAAGAATCAATCTAGAATATCAGATCCATCACTGTCTTCTTCCATCTTAGCAGGCTCTTCTTCTCCTGCTGGTGCTTCTTCAGGTTCTTCCTCGGGGTCTTCTTCTTCTGGTTCTGGTTCTGGTTCTGGTTCCACAACCACGTGCATCGCCACAAACTGTGCCTCCAAAGCAGCAAGTCTCTCCTCATGATCTTGTAGGGTGTTAACCTGAACGTCTGATTGTTGTGTCATCCAAGCTATTCTTTCAGTTAAGTGGCTTTGCTACTGATAGCACTGATATGGTAGACCTTTCACTTCAACTAGTTCCCTTATGGTGTCTCGCATCTATCATCGCAGTTCCCAGGCTTGTCCTGTTAGCCGTTGGGTACGTTGTTCTTTCATTTCCAATGCTGCTACCAGGGCTGCAATCACCTGCTCATTAGACTACATTATCCGAGGGAGGGAAGGTGTAGGCTGCCTAGTACTGCCCCTAGTCCTTGGCCTCGTGACAGGCACATTCCAATCTCGTGGAGGGTCGCATTCCATCAAGGCGAATGGTTGATCCCAGTTCATTTCCCCAAGAGGATAGTCAAGTCGTGGCCAATCAAGTGTCCGATTAGGTACAGGTAGAGAAGGAGGGGACTCGGATCGTGTAGGGGAATCTGAACCTACTTGTCTCTTACCTGTAGCGCGTGAAGATGATTCCATACTGCAAAGTATGCGATGTATATGCCAATGAGTATACAGTAGAGGAATAAGGAACAAGTAACTAACTAACTAACTATGTGCAGTTATAGACTAGTGTGTATGCAACCTAGTTCCCTATAACCAATGGCTCTGATACCAATCTGTCACACCCTTAAAATCTGTGTGCGGGGTTTTACCACGAGGCGCGTGACAAGCCAGGATCCTAGTCATTAGTTACTAAGAACGACACTATATGCACTTTTATAATAAGACCAATCAGATTATAAACTTTAAAATATTGCGGAAGCGTTTTTAAAGTAATACAAGTAGTTAAATGTAAACTGTGTAGAAACACGCGCCTAAATAATAGTATATAAGTAAATGTTGAACACAACTAAAACCAATGTTTAAAACAGACATGCTTGACACGTGCGTGCTCCAATGGGCAGCTGTTAGATATGACCTGAGAAAAGCATACTAAAATATCAACACGACGGTTGGTGAGTTCAAGAGTTTATTACCAACATAAACAATAGCGTTAGTACAATTTAAACAAGTGCATTGAAATAGATAGCAAGTTTAATTTCAATAGTAATAAACAATAGTGATTTCGCTATCTAAGCTGACTATGTTTGGTTGTTTCCCGCCACGACATACCAAGTCATGACACTGTTACTAGTTTAGGACAATATTGCACCCGTTGACTACCGGTCATACGGGTGGGGCTTGTCAGACCCAGTAGTACTACCCAAGATTTTCCGCTAGATTTCTTAATTAACGATCCGAAAGTGTGAGGGCTTTCTATGGTATATCACACGATGTCTTTACTAAACACATGTTATAAAAATAAAGCGTTTAAATAGTATATGCTTTCTCCCCCCAAAAGAGAGTTAAATAAAAATGGGGCATTGAACTCACATGATGCGCGTAAGAAATTACTTAAGGCTTAACTTGAAAGAAAGAGTGGATAGACAACCCTCAGAGGTCACCTAGAACACACGAGTACACAAGTACGTGCACATAGAAATTATAATGAAACCCTAAGTGCTCTACAAACCAAAGAACTCAAGGTTTTAGAAAGAAAAAACACACTTGACCCAGTTGACCTGTTGGTGACATTATAGGTGAAATTCCATTTAATCAAATATATCAATACATCACACATGATTATCATACAAGTTGATTACATATGCCACTTCATTAACCACATGTACTAACTAGGTCATCATACAATTAGATTTCCATACAAGTCATGCGAATCTCAAATAATCATCGAAAATGTTCAATCATGATCAACCATAAACCAATAATAGTCCCAATCTACCCATATGACCCATTACCATAAATTCCCACAAATAGACCAAAATTCCAACTAACCCAATAAACATTCATACAACCCAACCAACGCATTCAAAAATATTAGAAATTATCCATGAACATACTAGCATGATCCTAATGTCCCAAACATGCTCAAATCATCATCTTCAAGACTTTATGCAATTAAAATTTCCCTTTTGGGAAAGCACATCCCAAAATCTATCAAACACCCAATTCATTCATGAGTTCATTAACAATATACCAATTCAAGCTCATGTTAACATCTAGACATGTTCAACAACATCAAATCATCATGATTCATCAATCTTCATGACTAAAAGTTTTTACTTTTGGTAACCTATAAACTACAACATTCATTCTTAGGTTTCTAGCATTAACATCATCAATCTGACATCCATATATAATGACAAACCCATTAACAACATCAATTCATCATCAAATCACCATATTCATGCAATTAAAGTTACTATTATTAGTAACCTATGAACAACGCCTCAAAATCATAGTTATCTTGCATAATCGACGTAAACTAGCATTAATCTAACCTAACTAACATTACAACATCATCAAACAACAAAGAATTAACATTCAATTTAAAATTTTCGGCTCTAGGGTTTGGCCAACATCAAAATACATGAAAAACATGTATAACTCTAACCTTTAAACGTGTAATGGCTTGTATTTGATGATTCTAAATCGATCAAAATCAGTGTTTAATTGTTGTCCTAGTCTGAAAATCAAAGTGTGTGTGTATATATGGAGATCGGTCGCAAATGGGGTAAGGGGATTAGGTTTCGGTAAATTTTATTTTGTTTTAATTAATTAATCAATATTACCACTTTAACCCTTGTAATTTGTATTTTATAAAAACCAAGCCTTTTAAATCATTTAAAAAGGTTTTTAACTAAAATAAAAAACATATAAATTAATAATAATAATCATATGCATTATCTTTATTAGTTTCAAAACACACGAATTTAAATACACACCTTAACACTTTACGCGATAAAATTCACAATTAATATTCAAATCGCGTAAACACATAAGCATAATACAATAATCACATTATTGATTAGATTATTATTAGTTTATTATTGTTAATTATTTTTAAGTCACCAACGTTCAACGACAACCAGTGTATGCTCACGACACGTGTATGCAAGACCTAGCGGAACTAACTGAGTTTGGTAATGAAAAATTACCGGATGTCACACTTAGGATGGCCGTACATACCTTCATGGCCCGTAACTGTGTGAATGACTGATTTGATTGAGGCAGTTATCTACGATAAGCATTTGACCCGTGAAAGCCCTTACGGGTCGTATGCTGGGTGTCTGGATATCCAAGGGGACGTACCTTTATCAGACCGCTTCCTAAAATACACCTCTAACAAAACATTTCCTGTAAATTGATCTCTACCATTGATTAAAGAAGCTGATGATTGAGATTTCTTCTTATAATTTTTAGTTTTAGAAGTTTTTTATTTGAACTTTCTCAAATTTCAAAGCGTTCAAATAAAAATGGTTTTAGAGTGCTATTTTATGCATAGTTCTTTTTTTCTGACTTTTTTAAGTTTACTCTATTTTTTTTAAAATGTTTAAAACTTTATGCACGATATTACTTTTTTATTAAAATTAAATTATTAAAATGAGTGTGTTTTATCTTTAAAACTAGTATGATCTCACTATATAAAAAGATAATAACTTTTTATGTTTTTAAGCGCATATGCTTTTTTTTCCATCATTGTTTCTTTTTGTTAATTATTGTTTCTTTCTGAATATTATCATGTACGTTTTTCTAAAATGATAAATTCTAAAAAAAATAATAATAACAAAAATAACACATTGTGTTATCTTGAATATTATAAGTTTTAAAAATTATATTAGTGAATAACATTATTATGTATTTCTAATATTAAAATATAATGATAGATAACAAATTATACAGTCTATAAAACAAGTGGTAAAAATAACACAAAATGATCTAAAAAGTAACATAATGATAAATACATGTAACGAATAATAAAAGATATATGATATAATAACTAATATTTGACATAATAAAAATATTAAATACAATGAGGTGACGTTTTTAACACAAGTACCAAAATATCTTACCCTTTAAAACAATAAAAAGACACGTCTCAAGCTTATAATCTTTTTTATAATTTTTAGATAAATATCATTTTTATTATAATCCTTCCGTAAAAATAATATGTTTTATTGAAAATCATGAGTCATAAATGGTAAATTTACTATTAAAAGATTATTATATATATGGACAATCAAACAAATCAACAAAAACAAGGTTTTTTGTTTTTTACTTTTTAATGTTTTAACATGCTAATAATATATTGATTTGTGATATATTTTATATTTTATTATATTATAATATAATAATTCTCGAATATACCATTACAATGTTTTTTCTTCATTTATACTATGTTAGTTACACATTTTGTTTAAAACCTTGCAGAGTGATATATAATATTATTTGCTTTTTTTTTCTTTCAAATTTAAGCACTTTTTAACCTATAATTTTTTTCCACTAATAACTTTTAAAATAATAATATTTTATAAGACTTCAAATATATTATCATGATGTGATTAATTATATCTACGTTTCTGTATGAATTTATTCAAAACCTAGCTGGGATAGTATAATATTATTTTGAATTTTCTACAAATTCAATTTTATTATAAATTTTTAGGTTTCCTTTTTAAAAGGTTTTTAATATTTGCATAAGAAAGTTTCAAATATACCATTGTACCATGTTTAAATTTATCTATTTTGCTCTATAAATTTATTAAAAGTGTGCCAGATAAAAATGTGATTTTCTTTTATAATTGTGGGTATATAATATCTTATAAATTTCTTAATATACAGTTGTACAATTATTATTCTTTTAAGTTTCAACATAAATTTCATCCTAAACCGAGTTGTGTTAACACTTCAAAATTTTCTTAATTTATGTATTTTTAATTTGACGATAACCATAAAGAAGTTGTAAAAAAATTTATTGCTAGGGCTTATTTTTTTAGGAAAAATCAGCAAAGTGGTTATTTGACCAAATATTTTTACAAATATAACGGTTGACAATTACATTTATGAAATAATTCCATCAAGTAAATGAGTCCATATGGTCCGTTATCTCTAACTCATCGATATATAACCCCTAATATATCATTGTATCGCCGAGTTAGTGATACCAAATCACTATTGTATTGACAATTTAAAAATAAAAAAATGTAAAAAATATTTTTTAATTCCATATCTCCACGTGGAGATACAACCAAGGGCAGACTTATATTGTGTTGAGGGGTTACGGGTAGTGAAAAAAAAAGTATATTCGGTTTTATGTTAAAAAAAAGAATTTACGATTATACGTTACCCCTGGGAAAATATGACGTTACCCCTATTTTTTTTAAACTCAACACTTCATAAAAAGTTTTAAATTTTATAAAATATAATCTTACATTTTATAAAAAATATTACATTTTATAAAAACATAAATAACTAATAAGCATAAAATACCCAATAGTCCAATACAATATTAATTAAGAAGCCCAAAATAAAAATAAACCAAAAAAGATTAAACAACTTAAAAAACCTAACTAATTAACCAAAATATTTGTAATCCAATCAAACATAAAACTTAAAATAAAAAAACACCATCCTTCGCCCCATGCCCCTATCGACCCTTTGTCACTTCCCATAGGCCATAGCTATTCAGCCACCATCCACCACACTGACGATCACCCCACGTCCCCAACACCGCCGGCCGTTGGCCGACTACCACCAAACAACCATCTTCTGTGGCGGCCCTTGCCACTGCCCGCATGTGATCTTTCACCAATTTACCGCCCACTTCAAGGTAACATTTTTAGTTTTTTTTATCTATTACACTATGAAATCAGAGATTTAGGGTTTATATTGTTCAATTTCTAATATTTAAGAGTTATTTAAATGTTATTTTTTATAAATATTAATGGTTATTTGGTTCAATTTCTAATATTTAGGGTTTATGCAATTAGGTATATAAATTAGAAATTTGAATAATCAATTAGAGATTTGGTATTGAAATTAGGTATTTATATTGTGTTATTTCTAAATGTAATTTGTAATCTTATTGTGTTATTTGTTATAAAATTAGGGATTTGAAAGATGAAAAAATAAGTTTTTATTGATAATTAAAAAATTCAAGAGTGGGATATTGGTTTTAATAATAATGATGATATTGAGTCAATAACTTATTCGAGTTCAAATCCTTCGGGTTCAATTCTTCGATTCCAAATGGATTTGATTTGAATGAATATTCCTCCGGATCCCTTTACTAACATAAATATATGATAATTTTTTTACGTTACCCCTGAACTTTAATTCTAGATCCCCACTGGATACAACACACCAAGGGTATCACCCAATTGAGTTTTCAAATAGGCTTGAGTTATATAAACACTCATTTTTTATTAAAACACCCTAATCCATCTATCTCTTTCAATGTATCTATATGTATGTATAGAGAGAGATGGAGAGAAGAATAATAATTAGAGTGTAAAAATAAAAAATCCCTTTCAAATATAAAAAAAGTTACACAAACACCCCTTTATAGTTTTAGATTCTTTTTTATTTAACCTTAATAAAGTTAAGGTTTTCAAATTATTTATAATATCTAATTTATACTTTACATTTCTAAATGTTTATAAAAGAATAAAATTTAATAATCTTAACTTTTTAAATAAAATCTAAGTGTTTGATATATTATAATATGTTAAATACTTGAAAACAGTAAATTAACAATTTTAAATTCATATATATTTTTAAAAATAATTTGAAGTATTATTATAAATTAATATTATAGATAATTAAATAGAGTTTGGTTCAAATACAAAGTCAATATTATGTAAAAAGTGTGAGAAACAATCGGTGAGTGACATGTGACATATTTTTAAAAATAGAAGAAGTGGTATTTTAAGAAGTCTACTTTACTAAGATGAAGGTGGGGATATATATATCAACTTTTTCTGTACGACATCAATAGTAACTTCTCTATTGATCGATTCAAACGGTTGAAGATTCTTAGCTTACATCAATTCAATTGATGAAGATTCAAACGATCGAATTCAACTGTTGAAGATTGCTGAAATCTGTTTTTTCTGAAGGAGTTCATTGATTTATGTTGTTTCTGTTGAAGATCGTTGATTTCTCTTGAAGAACGTTGATTTCTGTTCGCCGATGTCGACGATTGAAGATCTGTTTTGTATGTATATCTATGAGGACGATTATATACTGTCAATTGAAATAGTATGTTATCCTTTCGCATCGTTATTATGTCTTTTGAATCATCATTGTGTCTATAGTGTTAGATTACTGTGAATTTTGTTATCGATTGACATCATCATTGTATCTTAGGTATCATCATTGTGTATTTTTATTCATCATTATGTCTTTTGTATCGTCATTGTGTCTGAATAAAACAGTCACTGTCTCTATACTGATAGATTACTGTAAACATTATCAATATGTTGTTGAACAAATTTTATAAATCTTAGGTGAGTCTATATGTGTTGTGTCTTTTTATGCTGTTGTGTTTCTTATATGATATTAATTGGACTGATTGTGTCTTTTATACTGTGTTTTTGTATGATATTAACTGATCTTATTGTGTCTTTTATGCTGTTGTGTATTTTTATGACATATTGTTTTTATTCATATAGATGCTGAAACTTACCCAGGTTTTAAAAGAGTATTAAAGATAAATAAGCTTTAAGCAGCTCAACAGTTGATTCTATGTCAATTCAAGAATAGTGATTATGTCATAAGATTCATTCTTTCATAAGATTCATTCTGTCATAAGATTCATTCTGTCATAAGATTCATTGTGTGCTATTTTCATTGTGTCATTATAGTCATTATGTCATAATAGTCATTGTGTTATAAGACTCATTGTAACATAAGACTCGTTGTGTCATATCTGAAGAGTTTTGTTTACGTTTGATTTTGACGAGAAAAACAAGTTATTAGATTATTATGAAGCATTATGCTCATATTTATTGTGTAATGTAAAGCAACATATAACAACAAATAACAACATGCCAACATATAGCAAACTATAACAACATGCCAACATGACACAATGAACCCCTGAACCATGACACAATGAACCTCCCTAAAGACACATTAGCAGTTTTTATTAACACGTACCAAGCACACATGTAGATTTGACACAATCATGCTCGGTTGAAACCCCCAATCATGACACAATGAACCCCCCAACCATGACACAATGAACCCCCCAACCATGACACAATGAACCCCCAACCATGACACAATGAACCTCTCCAAAGACACATTAGTAGTTTTCATTCACACCTACCAAGTACAAAGATAGATTTGACACAATCATACTTAGTTGAACCCCCCAATCATGATACAATACACAGTTATATTTGACACAATAATGCTTGATTAGGTTTTATCAGTTGGTGCTTGTTCTTCGATTGGAGTTATGCGAAGTGTTTCTGAGTTAACGCTTGTTGTTTTTGAAGTTGCGAAACGTTCAATGGACGGTGAAGAAGTTTTCGTCGGTAATGCTGGTTGATCGGAATCCATGGTTACAGTTGAGGTTTTCGTCGAAGATGAATTTCGTCTTTACGTTATGGAATTGAAACGAGATGATGGAAGGGATAATGACGATTTCTTGTCTCAAATTACCTTTTTGCCCCTCCACCTGTTAGAAGATTTCCACTTATTTACAAGTTTGGCATCGTGTTTTTTTGAACCATTAATCTATTTTAATAAGTTGATACAATGACTAGAATTACTTATCACCATTTTTAGTAAATATACTATTTGTAGCATATCCTCTCCCAATTAAAAAAGATAATTTAACCAGTTTAAATTTGAAAGTTTCTGGAAATAGCTAAGTATTTGCATTTAATGATTTTTAATTTTAAATATTTTTAAAATATAATTTATAACTACTTTTTTTGATAGCTTTCTTTTTTTTTCAAATATTAACTTTTTCACCTTTTAATTTTAGTTTCAGTTTTTAAAAATATCAACCACAAATAGCATTTATCAGAAACATTAGTTTTTTTCGTTTTAAGTCTTCTGGATTTTTTTTCATTAAATTATGTTTTTGTTTTTAGTTTAAATTAAAACTTAAAGTTTACGTCAAGTTACTCTTCAAAGAAAAAATATAAAAGAATACCAAGAAAAATCGACCATTAGGTCATCATTTAGATTTTGTAAATATTTGAAAATTTAGACCTTTTCAAAGTTAAATAAAAAAGAGTTGTTTGTCTCACTCTTTTTTACATTTAAAAATTCAATTGGGCGATACCGTTGTTGAATTGTATCTCCAAGTGGAGATATGAAATTAAAAATATTTTATTTTACATTTTTATTTTTAAATTGACGACACAATAGGGATTTGTTATCGTTGACTCAATGATACAATGATATATTAGGGATTATAATCGTTGAGTCAATAATAATGTACCATATGGTTTAATCTGATTGTTAGATTTATTTGATAAATGTAAAAGTTAATGGTTATATATATAAAACTTTTTGATCAAATGACTACTTTGATAATTTTTCTATTTTTATCTTGTAAGAAAAATGAAACTCATAGGGCTTACCTTTTATATATATATATATATATATATATATATATATATATATATATATATATATATATATATATATATATATATATATAGATTTAGATTTTATGTTAAATTCTTAAATTTAAGAAAATATAAAGTAGTGTTTGATATGAATGAATGAAAACTGAAATGAAATGGGTAATTTTCCTTGAAAGAAAAAAATCATGTTTATTAAAAAAATAGTAATGGAATGAGCCAATGTATAAGGAATGTGATTCCTGCCGTTTTAATGATTTTCATTTCTTATGGGTACTGTATTATTTCATTCTCTTAAGAAATGCAATTTAAATTTATTAACTCATGACTCGAACCATGTATCAATGACCTCACACATGTTTCCATCCAGAGCCTGCCCTATAGTATTGTGGACCCAAGCTAGAGCTTTGGGCCTCTCACAACTATAGGGCCTCCATTTTGACCCATACCTCAAAACCCCAAAGCCCAAAGTCAGAGATATGTTCCATATTTCATCGGTAATTGACGTTCATCATCATTCCACAGACCTCAAACAATCAAAAGCCCCCAAAATCGAAATCCCAATGAGCGATCGATCTTCAAGACTTTTAGGTTTCAATCTCCGACTCTCGAGATCATCAAGCGGCACTGCGGCACAGGGCTTCGACCCTTGGTTTTCAACAGCTTCAAGCCTTCAAGTATGGCTCAATTCGAGATTTCGAGTATTCACGGTCACAGTCACAGCCTCAATTCGAGATTTTGAGTAATCACAGATTCACAGCCTCCATTCGAGATTTCGAGTAATCACAGATTCACAGCCTCAATTCTACAGTCTCAATTCGACAGTCACATGCTCTTATTGATTCGACAGCCTCAATTGCCCGACTGCCCTAGTGCGGCAGTGCCGCGCAGCCGCAGGCCCGTAGTGGTCGCAGTGCCGCGCAGCCGAAGGCCCGCAGTGGTCGCAGTGCCCTCAGCCCTTCAATTCGACAGCCTCTGCACTCTTCAGTGAGTGAAGTCGAGATTTCGAGTATTCGACAGCCTCAATTCGTCGACCCCTTTTGCCCGATTTTTGATTTGTTTCTGATTTCAAATTGCTCCCTTCATCAGGTTATTTTTTTTCTTTTTTTGTTTCTTATTAATTTGCTCAATTGCTCCCTTCATCAGGTGATTCAGGTTTGTGATTTGTTTGAATTTTCCTAATTCAGTGAGATAGTGATTTGCTCTTGTGAAAGGGGAAGTGGTTTGTGATTTGTTTCAAATCACAGGCTTTGTCAAGCTGATTTGAGAAACCTCAAGTGAGGGCCTGATTCAGGTTGTGATTTGTTAAACTATTGATCTGCTCCCTCAGGTTAGTTTTTAATTTTTTTTGTTTGTTAATCAAGTGCTTTATTGATTTGTTTTTGAATTGGTTATTTGGTTAATTGTTTTGCATCTGAATTGATTATTAGTTTTTTGTTTTTAGATTAGTTTATTTCATTATCTTATCGCTTGAATCTGATTTTGATTAGTAATTAGTTTACACTACATACTATAACTAGGAATTATAACTTGGTTCATTGGTTGCTTACTTGCTTAGAAGTTAGAAAGGAGGAGGGTTTATATAAATATTTTTTTGAGGGCCTCGTATTTTTTGTTCGCTTTGGGCCTCCAAAAACGTTAAGCCGACTCTGTTTCCATCCATGACCCGACCCACCACCACCAACCATCAACGCCGCAGCCGCCGCCGCCACCACCACGACCATCTAGCACCATCACCACCACAATCATCACCACAACCAACAAACCAACCACCACGAACCACCATCACCAGCACCAACCACCATCGCCAATAAACCAACCACCAACCACTAACACCGCCACCACCACCACCCCCACCATCGCCGCCATCGCCACCGTCAGAACCACCGCCACGTCCAACACCACCACCACCATCACCAACCACCACTATTAACACCGTCGCCACCGCCACAACAACCATGACCAACCACCACCACAACCAGCACCACCACGAGTGACCACAACCACCACCAATTACCACCACCACTACCAACCATCACCGTCAACAACACCAACAACAACAACCACCACCACCACCAACTATCACCATCAACACCAAGAACAACAACAATAACTATCACCATCAATACCAACACCAACAACAATAACAACCACCACCAACCACACCATCAATGCCGCCACCACCACCACCATAAACATCACCACCAACCAACCACCACCATCACCACAAACACCACCATCAACAACCACCACCACCACCACCAACCACCAACCACCGCCACCACCACCAATCACAACCACCATCACCCTCCACTATTACGACCACTTCCAACCACCACCACATTCGATTTCTTTGTCTTTTTATGCCTACTCAACAACATTAAAGTATTTTATTCCCACAAGGTAACAAAATATAACAATAGAATGATAACGATGCATTTTATTCCATTATCCATTTCAATACGTTGTCCATTTCATTACAGCATTCATTCCATTATCCCATATCAAACATGCATTATATGAATCCTTATTGAAACCATATAATTAATTCCAACGCTAACTAACTTTGAATTTATACTTTTTATTTCTTATTTTATTATATACATTTCCTTGGAACATTGTACGCGTGGAAACTTACTAGCATATTATAAAGATGTATCTAGTGATTTATTTTTTTCTATTTATACACACATCTATCCTAAATGAATAATACGTTAGAAACCTTGAGAGCATGATAAATTGAAATAAGAAATGAATTATTTTTTCTATGTTTCACCGTTTCTTTAATTTAACCATTATTTACCAACCTTTCTTTATGAAGTATAACAATGCACACAATGCATATAGATAAATTATTTACCAATACCATATGAAGATGTATGGACACGTCTGCCTGCTTACATGGACTCATATCAACCAACGAAAATAAAGGTCTCATGGAAAGGGCTTCTACAAGGAAGCCGATTATGATAAATGTCACACCCCAGATCGGGTATCCATTACACGTGTGAGCCGGATCGGTTGGTATCGTGTAATGAGTCTCATTTTACTAGAGAACAACCAAAGAAGTCTTTTAGAATGCTCTTGCAAATTATCAAGTTCCTCGGATGATTTTCTATTTTTAGTTGTCTTAAACATTTTATTTTTCAAATTTAGGCAATCAATTTGTATGGTAGATAAAACAATCAAATCCTCTATCAGGGAGGTATTTCAACATTCAGGGTTAAATCCAATATATCCATATATTTATCATATAAGGAATTACAAAATCCTTAATAATTTGTATTGGTTTAAGAATTTAAACTTATAATGGATAAAATTTAGCCAAGAGCATCAAGTTTGACCATCTAATCTTCATAAGTTCTTGTGTGTGTTCCCACAATTCCAGGTTTAGCAGCATAAACCTTATTTGAAATTAATACGTTTTAAAATGAAAAATCAACATAAAGCTAGTGAATTATATTACCAAACATTTTTAATTATTAAAATAACTTATTTATAGCTGTCCCATTCATTGAGAAGGCTAGTACCAGGTAACTGTTATACACTGAATTCATTCAATTCATATATATTGAAATGACTTTAGGCACATTATGACATACTACTCCGTCACTACTAATATTGTGTTATGATTGCTTAATCCCTTGCTTAATAAAATTAATATAGTCACATGTTGGTTTTCTAACAATGTAAACGTTTATAGATAGAAATTTCATAAACATGCGTCACATCATCTTATAAACATTGTGCATGTAGATATAGCATGCAAATTAAGATTAGGAAACATATTCACCTTAATAGTTGGCTAGAATCACAATTTATAATAGAAGGGGGTTTTCGATTTTAAAGAGAGAAGGGTTGTATACTCCGATAACCCACCTTCACCGTCGCCATCGGGTTTGTGCATAGGGTTGTCGTCCTTGCTCAATTTATCAAGCCTTAGGTGGTGATAGATTGGTAGACATGGTGTACTCGCATCACTACTGATTGGGCATGGTGTGGTTGCGCCCTGCCACGATGTTATTATGGCTGGCGACGTAGTAGTTGTTGTATTTACTATTTCTCTAACCATGTTTTCATCAAATCTGCTTCCTATTTGCATAGTAGCCTCCATTCATTTGGCGGCGATGATTTGTTGGTCGTTGGTAATATGGTGTTATCATTTTACTTGTTAAAACTGCTCATGATGTGAGAATGCTTTTGACTTTCGCTTCTTATAAATTTTTT
This sequence comes from Flaveria linearis, assembly GCA_024085815.1. Classification (NCBI taxonomy): domain Eukaryota; kingdom Viridiplantae; phylum Streptophyta; class Magnoliopsida; order Asterales; family Asteraceae; genus Flaveria; species Flaveria linearis. Next base: position 30,222,915 of record CM044014.1, read on the forward strand.
ATGTTTGATATCGATGATGGTGGTTATGTTGGGTATATCAAGGTGAACTTGCATCGTATAAAACTTTTTTAGGTTTTAATTCATTGATGAAGTTTTTTGTTGGTTTAAACCTTACATCTGCTACCTGTTTCGATTACGATTGAATAATTTGAGATGCTCTTGGTCGTGCACTTATATGTTTTTTCATCCTTGTACATTTAGGTCTAGATTTGAGATGCACTAGTTTGTTGATGATGATGGCTTTGAGCTCATCCAAGACGTGGTTGTGTGGTTATAATGTTTGCTCAATGATGTTGAAAATGTAGATGATAATGCACTGGTGCTTATCTTACATGTGGTTAAGTTTTTTTTTTTCCAGGTAATGCCATACTTGTATGTTTTTTCGGTGCGATAAGGTAATCTTTTTCAAAAGAGTCATGGGGATCGCACGTTGTTGGTTTGTGTGAGATTAAAGTTTGTGTGAGAACAAAAAAAAATTGTTGTCTTGGCGTGACAATCATGTGTTGATGGTTTGCAGCCAGAGGCGGTGATCAAATTTGATCCAAAGCATTATTCTCTTTAAGGTGGAATGTACAATTTGTCTGGTTTAATGTATATGGTCGGTATACCGTGATTAAGAGAGTCAGTTACATTATACATCAGTTTAGATTATCTTATATATTAGTTGAGCAATGTAAGGAATAATTGATTTATGAATTTGTTTGGTTTAATGCCTATAATATTTCTCACGCGGGTTTTTTTTTCCTGCTACTTTCAAGCAAATCTGAAATGAGATCGTGCTTTATTAGTTTGTGGCTAGTTAAAAATTGAATGGCTGTGATGATTCTAGTAAGAAAATACCGTTGTCTTAACGTGACAATCATGTATCCTAGTTAGCAGCCACAATGAGAGAATGGACCTAAGCCAATGTTTGTTCTATCTAGATTTGAAATGACAATTCTTAAGGTTTAATGTATATGTACCGGTAATTATTAGATAAAGTCATGTCAACTATTACGTTTTGTTTGTGATTTTGAAAACTCACACAACATGCGAGATTGAATACTCATAGTTATATTTAAATATAATGTTTTCAAATGAATTAAAATCATTTTTGTTATTTAAATAGTTGTTGTCCTAACTTATAAAAATGATAAAAAAACATAATTAGGTGACCTGTATAACAATTTTGATATATATATATATATATATATATATATATATATATATATATATATATATATATATATATATATATATATATATATATATATATATATATATATATATATGAATTTTACAACGAAAGTTCACCAGAACTTAACATTCCACATAAATATCCATTATATTTTAGCAATAATAACGCTAAATTTAAATAAATTGTTGATACTACGAGAGAAAGGACAATAGACAAAATGTAGTTGTTTGATTCTGGTAACCAAGTTCATGACCAAAATATTTGTGGTACACTTTAATCTTATAGATTTAAGACCTATCGATTAAATACGTAAATTTTCAATAATATAAAAGGATTTCATACAATCATTCATCAAGTTGTCTTTTGTTTAGTAAAAGTCAATGTTACATTATAATTCACTTGCTATATTGTTTTCTTTAAAAGGCTTTTTATATTTTGCCTTGGAGGATGCTAGAAGTCACAAGTTTTTGTTTTTGGGACACCTTTCTTACCACTATGCCACATAACAACCCGATTCACTTAAGTACATATATGCCAATCTAAGCTTACTTCTCTTGGCTCTCAGCAAGGCCTGCCGTAAGGCTAAGGGGAGAACCGCAAGTCCTACTAGTCGGATAGAATTTAACTTATATCAAAGTTGAACACATACTTGTTAAATGAATTTTTTTTATGTATTTCAATCATTACAATAACTTTTCAATTTAGTGATTGTATTTTTTGCTTTCATTATAGGATTCAACATGTTATATTACTCATCAATTTTCTTTTGTATATAAACGTGATTTAATATGTAATTCAATGACGTTTAAAGTGGTTCTCCTAGTTGAGTTATATACTAATGATATCCATTGCCTAGCTTCATGTCATATGTAAGAAGTAAGACACATATAAAGAGAGATAGCTATGTATTAATGTTTTATTTATCAATGGAGACACCCCTATCATCTTTGAGGTATTTAGAATTAGAATTTCATAAGTAATTCGTTAGTGGTTCTATTATATTGACCAACTACTTATGCAAGTGGTATTGTGTAACATTCCTAATTTATCTTCTACCAAAAGATAAGAGCTCGAAAGGTCATGACATGTGCATAAAAGAGAGAGGCATATCCCCGATCATTGGTGTACCTAGTCTTTACGAGCGAGGTCGTCCGAACAAAATTTTTTTTTCTAATGGTATATATACGATAGATTTGGTCTAAATTAATATAAATTATATAAAAGTATTCCTTCACTTCAAATACCTTTTATTTGTTTTATTGGATTTTACACTTAAATTAGTTAATGTTTAAGTTGAACATGTTTCATTTAAATTACTAAATCTAAGATAATCTTTAAATTATGACAGATTAAAAGTCTATGATTGAAGGATGTAATGAGAACTTGTAAGGAAAATGAAAGTCTAAGGGGCTGTTTGATAAAACTGACTGGATAAGATCTGACTGAGTCAGAAGCTGACCCAGTAAGAAGTTCTGACTGAATCTGCATCTGACTGAAACTTGGTTGTTTGATTATGTATCTGACTGACTCTGCTGAATGAAAAAATAACTGCTATATACACTTCTGTTAAATTTCTCTGTTAAATTTCTCTGTTATTATTATTATTATTATTATTATTATTATTATTATTATTATTATTATTATTATTATTACTATTATTACTATTATTACTATTATTACTATTATTACTATTATTATTATTATTATTATTATTATTATTATTATTATTATTATTATTATTATTATTATATTATTATTATTATTATTATTATTATTATTATTATTATATTATTATTATTATTATTATTATTATTATTATTATTATTATTATTATTATTATTATTATTATTATTATTATTATTATTATTATTATTATTATTATTATTATTATTATTAACACACACACACACAACCACATACACACATCTCCTCTTCCTCTCTTCTTCCCCACATCAACCATCACCAACCCGCCATCATCGTCCGGCAACACCTTCATCATCATCATCACCGAACCCCCATCATCGTCCGGCAACACCATCGACCATCATCATCACCGCGACCTTCATCATCACCGCGACCTTCATCATCATCATCACCGAACCCCCATATCTGAGCAAATCAACAAACCATCACCGGCAACACCGCAACCATCATCATCTTCATCCAATCATCTCTGTCGACTGAATCGATCATTATCATCTTCAATCGATCACCACCAAAACCCCAATCGATTGATCGATCACCACAGCATCAATCGATTGATCACCAAAAACCCCAATCGATTGACCGATGGAGGGAAGCCGACCGAGAGCTTGGGGGAGGGGACGACCGAGAGCGTGGGGGAGGGGATGACCGCAGGGGAGGAACCGGTGACCCAAGAGCGCAGCGGAAGGGGCTGATCGGGTGGGTGGGGTGGGTCAGAAGGGAAGAAAAGGATGACTCGGTCAGTCCTTCAGTCCGGGTCAGAACTACCGGTCAGACGAATCAAACGCACTGACTGGCTGACCGGGTCAGCCAGTCAGTGGTCAGACGTTGGGTCAGGGGCATCAAACAGGACCTAACATGGATTTATGTGGATTATGTGGCCTATTAAGTAAATAAAATCGACTAGTTGATATCCGGATCGCGCGTTGCGTGAAATTAATTTTCGTTCAGATTGTACATGTACTAACGTTCAAGACTTGGAAAGAAATACAAACACAAAGCTAGTACCTATGCTTTAAACAAAAAAGCCAGCAAAATATAGTAGCTTCTCAGACGATGATACTATCATCATCATCGAACGTACGAAAATCACAAACAGCCAACAGGTTCTTAGATGACAGCCTCATTGTCATCAAACAAAAAAACTATGCTCGAAACATTCAAAAGAAAACCCAAAATAACAGAAATGACAACAGACTGAGTAACTTGGGTTCTCAGATGAGGCATTCTCATCATCACAAAACCAAACAGGATTTAGATCTGAAAATTTCATAACAAATCCCTGAGAAACAGGTTAATCAGATTCAATCTGTTCTCAGGTGAGGAATTCCTCATCATCATCGAACAAAGCAACAAAACCCCAACAGAACAGATATAACAGGTTTCTGAGGTGAAGAAATCCTCATCTTTACCAAATAAAATTTGTGTTTCAGATTTAAAACATTGATAAACGAACCAAACCAACTATTGATCACCTTCGTTTATTCATATATAAGAGAAGAATGATCAACAGATTTGGTCATTTCATCACAATCAAGTCCACCACCATCAAAAGACCCACCATCAAGAGCACCACGGTGAAGACCCCCACCATCAACACCACTACCGCGAAGACCCCCACTGTCAACACCACCACAGTCAAGACCCCCACCGCCAACACCATCATCGTCAAGACCCTCACCATTAACACCGCTAATGTGAAGGCCACCACCGGGAAATGGTTGATGCATGTTGTATATTGGGAAAGAAGGAGGTGCCCGGAGTGCAAACCCACCGCCACCATGGCTAACCTTTTTGGGTATCGCTGATAGTGGTGGCGAGAACTAACGACGGGGTTGTAGCAGCGGTGATGGGTCACAGCGGAGGTAACAGGGTTGCGGTCATCGTGCGACGGAGGTACCGGTGCCACTGATCATGAGATCAAGAATATCACCCCCTCCATAAACCCTAACCCCCCCACGCGCGGCCGCCGCCTTTGGTTCGGCCGGCAACAAGACCACCGTTCGGCCGGCAACAAGACCACCGTCACAACCGTATGACGGAGAAGAGGCGGAGCGGCAGTAGAGGTCCAACAACCCCCAACACACTCACACCGCCATCACCTAACATCTGCTCAAGTTTAAAGACAAAGCACGGTACTAGCTCGTGGAGGAAGGGAAATACTGAAACTACCCCAATTATTGTTCATTGAAAGGAGGGACAAAAATGAAAAACCTCAAAATTCATGTGACCAAATAAACACACTCCACAAACCCACTATTCATTCAACTTGGTTTTTAAATATTATATAATATTGTTCATTGAAAGGAGTGACAAAAATGAAAAACCTTAAAACTCATGTGACCAAATAAACACACTCCACAAACCCACTATTCATTCAACTTGGTTAATATTATATAATGTCCATTGCTCTAAAATATAAAAGTTGTCAATTGACTTTTGCAAGGAATTAAAGGCCCACGTAGGAAATTAAATCCATCAAGTGCTCAAACTTGTTACAGATTGGACACACGAGGAAGTTAGTTAATAAAAGAACCATAATTCTTATTCTTTAAGAAGGAGGCAAGTCGACAGATTAATGGGGAGAGAGGGAGACGCATAGGAAGAAAAAAAAGGAAACAAAGCATTTTTTATAACTTTGGAGCTTTTGAGTACATTTAGAGAGTAATCTTAAAACATAGAACAAGATCGGGGAGCATCGATTGAAGCATTCAAGCATTGAATATCACTTGGTTCCGTCTCATTTTCGATTATCTTCCTTTGTTTCATTGTTTCTCTTATTAATGTTTCTAAAGTTTGCAAGTTTATTATTGTTCTTGATGTTTCTCAATGTTTTGAGTAGCTAACTTTTTAATAATACCTAGGTTTGGTTGAAGACTAGTATGTTTTAATTAAATATTTGGTTTTGATTTCGTATATTTGTTTATTAATCTTAGAATTTGATTTTTTTCTCAATTAAATATGGACATGTTTATTGTTTTATGCTTGAAAGTTATGGTCATGCTCGTGTATGCTTGATCTTGATTGTTTGTGTGATATCAAGATTAGGTTTTACATGTTAAAATTAATTACTTGTTTTTTTAATTTTAAACTTTAATTAGAGATAATCTTGGGAGTTTTGACTGTGATTTTGATTCTATTTTTTAGTGTGCTATCTTATCTAAAATTTAGGGTGATAGATATTACTTAAAACCTTATACCCATTGCTTGTTAGGATTAGATTTTGCAAGAGTGTGTTTTACCTTTCATTCATGGAGTTAGTGTTTTAGGATATTTAACTGAACTTAATTAAGGTTATCCTTTGTCTTAGGGTTGTAGAATACAATCTTAACGATATTGTGGTAAAAAAACCTATGGGTGATCTTTCATTAGACATTTTAATAAACATATCTTGTGCTTCACACGTGTCTTTAGTTTTCTTAGGACGTAGCAACATAAATAGCTAATCCTATATATGTATTTTTAGAGATAGTCATACGAGTAATTACCTTCATGTAAGGCCCTGTTCCCGGAACACTCACAACTGGCCATTCATCGCTCTTAAAACATATAATTTCATTAATTTTAATAAACATTGCAGCGGAATCACTGGAATAACTTTTCATTTCAATATAAATGCTTTTGCAAGTTAATACAACATTCATTACAAAACATCGTTGTTCGTATTACAGTGCAAAAACATTATACAAAAGAATGTCATCCAAAAATGGGCCGAGTAGCCGCCCCGTGCCATCCTCAGCAAGTTTACCTGCCAACTAAAAACACATAAAAAGTTAGTGTTGCCGACTGAGTTCTAGTTTTAATAAAACATACTTTTCTTTCGATTTAAAACACTCTACTTTCTTTCAATTCATACTATACTTTCTAATGTGATCACACATCATACGTACACATAGATAACATCATTATCTTCATCATTCGTTCATAAACTATCGTTCATTCGACTTACATCATTCATTATCTTTTACTTCTATCTACATCCTGTCAATGTTCACCCTCTTCATGGCATGCAGCCATGATTACTGAGGTCGAGTGGCAAGGATCCCGTTTCGTACTTTGTTATTACATTTCGTCCGATCATTACTTTCATTCGTTCATTCTTTAACTTCCGTTCATTCATCGTACTTTCTTGTCATTCTTACTCTTTCATCATTACCTCTTTTCTTTCCATCATGTTGGACCAAAAGAACCAATGAGCCAAGATCAGGAAAACCTCTAAGTCCCACATGACATCACAACAACTGCTGAAGACCTTCATCAGCAGTTTGACAAAGTCTGAAGAATCAACAGCTGAAGTTTAAAGATCTGAAGTACAACAGCTGAAGATCCCAAAGTACTGAAGATAAGCACTGAAGTCTGAAGTACTGATAAACACAAGTACTGAAGACTTCAAGTACTGAAGACAAGTGCTGAAGATCAAAGTCTGAAGAACTGAAGAACTAAAGATCAACTGCTGATGCACAAAGTCTGAAGACAACGACTGAAGACATCAGCTGATGACAACTACTGAAGTCATCAGCTGATGAATCACCTGAAGATCAAAGTCTGAAGACCAAAGTGCTGAAGCTTCAGAGTTTGTCACAACAGCTGAAGAAGTCTTCTTCAGTTGTTGTGATGGTTTATTTTCTTTTCTTTTCAGTAGTTTTATGTTTTTCATTTCAGTAGTTTGTATAACAGCTGAAGAGTTTGTTCTTCAGCTGTTATAGTTCAGTAGTTGTAAACGACTGAAGAATTTGTTCTTCAGTCGTTGCAGCTTGTCAGTAGTTTCCTTTTCAGTACTTGTAATCGATAGAACACTTAGGAATTTTGTCAGCTGTTATGACATCTTCAGTAGTTGTGTTCTATCAGTAGTTAGTTAAATAACTGTTTAATGTCAGTGGAATCTGACAACAGTATGGGTCTTTTGCCTATAAAAGGGCAGTGACCTGATTGTATTCCAGGCCGAAACATGTGAAATAAACAGAATATTATTCCTTTTATGCAGAATTATTCTCTCTCTACATTTACTTTACATGCAATATTCCTTATGTTCTTGCATTAATTGCTAATTATCATGCTAAATCCGCTGTGAACACAATCTAATTGATCAAACTAGAGGCTGAGATCCTGTCACATCACCCATAAACCTTACCCTTCTGTTTCGTGGTACTGGACCTAGGCCTATCATAGACCTTCTATAACGGTGCACCGCACCTCTTGACCACAGTACCTAAGGTAAAGTTTAGGTGTACTATTACCATATGCAATACCTTTCTGTTCCTGGTACTGGACCTAGGCCTATCAAGACCTATAACGATGCCTCGCACCTCTTGGCCACAGTATCTAAGGTATGCAGCAATAGTTCTATACAAATGGTCAATCACAAAGAAATAACCCGATGTGCATCCTCCCGGGGTAGCGAACCCGCACACCGTTGGGCTAACACCTTTCAATGGCGTATCCCTTCCGAGTCTGTTGCGACAGCAGGGTCGCTCACCTCATACTTTTGCTTGCAAGCCATTCTTACTCTCATTCTTTATTAATGCATGCATTGTTTCATTACGTTCCTCTTTTCATCATCTTTCACTTTTCGTTACATAATACTGTTCATTCATTCATTAACGTAACACGTAAAGCCACGGGAAAGCTAAATATACGTCATAATAAGGAACATCATCATACACAGATAGCATCATCATACAGGGCAACATCATACATACGTGACATACATCATGCATAAACATGCAATATCATCATCATCATACCCAACATAACTTCTAAGACCTCAACGGTCATCTTACATGTACTTTCGGGAACTTCCACGTCAAAACTTACATCTGCACTTTCCCTCGAAAGTCAGTAATTAATCTATGCTTTTCCTCGGGTACAACAGCCCTATTTGGGCGTATGGACACCCTTCAGTCGCATGGCCTCCACACGACTGAACATCATGTGAATGGACCAGTGCAGATGAACACCAATGTGGATGAACACCCAATCGTGCGACTAGGCCTCATGCGGATGGACACCCAAGCGAATGAACACTATGCGAATGGACCTTATGCGGATGGACACTATGCGAATGAGTACTTATGTGAATGGGACCTCAGTCGCATGACTCCCCATGCCACTGGACCCCCAGTTGTGCGACTGAACCTCAGTCGTGCGAATGAACTCCAATCGCACTTCAATCGCCCGAATGGCCTCCAGTCGGTCGCCTAGCCCTAGCTGATGTAGAATGAAGTTCATCCCGAACCCAATCTGCCATTTTCGACCTACATGCTCATCCAAACCCATTCTAAGCCCAAATCAACCATCCTAAACCTTACAAATGCATACTACAACACCATTCAAGCACACACAAGCTCGAAAACAAACTCCAAACGCATCACACGCAAACACACCCAAATGGGTCGAACACACACACATACAAAAACGGGTTTACTATGTGTTCCAACCCCAAATCAGTTGAAAACATGTAAAATAGGGGTCCTAGAACTCATACAAACTACAAGAAGAAGAAGAGCTTCGTTTTGACCCGCTACACGATGATTTTGCTCTCTTGAATCCACTCGAACCAACCCTTTCTCTTCTCTTCTCCCTTTTCTCTCTTCTTTCTCTCTTCTTGGATGAAATATGGGCGTGGGGAGAGGGTAAGGGCTGCCCTCTCCCTTCAAAAATCTCCATTTACCCAACTTTCTCTCGTTGGCGAGTTTGGTCCCCCGACTTTGGACTTTATTTCTTTTTCTTCTTTCGTCGGCTTCAAAGAAAGTAACCGGGTGTTACAAGTCCACCCCCTTATTTAGGTTTCATCCCCGAAACCTGTTATTCCTCGAACAAATGTGGGTAATGCTATCGCATCTCTTCTTCAGTCTCCTACGTAGACTCAGATCCCTTTCTGTGCTTATACTGTACACGCACAAGAGGAACCACTTTATTTCTCAGCCTTTTCTATTTTCGATCGATGATTGCCACTGGTTGCTCCACATAATTGAGTCGTTCGTCTACTTTGATATCCTCCAGTGGAACAATGATATCTTCATCTACCAAGCACCTCCTTAAATGAGATACGTGGAATGTCGGGTGAATTCCATTTAACTCCCCTGGTAACTCCAATCTATAGGCCACCTCTCCTACTCGAGCAATGATTCGGAAAGGGCCTATATACCTCAGGCTCAAATTGCCCCGCTTTCGAAAACGAGTGATGCCCTTCCAAGGTGAGACCTTCAACATAACCCGGTCACCCACCTGGAACTCAATCGGTATGCGTCATTTATCAGCATATGACTTCTGTCTATCTTTGGCTGCCTTCATAAAGGCTTTGATCTTTTCAAGCTTTTCAGTCGTAGCCTCAATCACCTCAACGCTCCATAACTCTTTATGACCAATATCACCCTAACAGACGGGTGTTCTGCATCTCCTATCGTATAGCATCTCATAAGGTGGCATACCAATACTGGCATGATAACTGTTGTTGTATGAGAACTCATCTAACGGTAAGTGGTCATCCCAACTTCCCCTAAAATCAATGAATCATGCCCGGAGCATATCCTCCAATGTCTTGATGGTCCTTTCTGACTGACCATCAGTCTAGGGATGACAAGTCATGCTAATGTGTAACCTCGTCCCCATCGCGTCATGGAATTTCTTTCAAAATTTGGATGTGAGCCGGGTGTCACGATCAGACACAATAGACACCGGCACACCATGACGAGTTACAATTTCCTTGATGAACAGATCAGCCAACCTCTCAGACGAAAATGTCTCGCGGATCGGTAGGAAGTGAGCACTATTCGTCAAGCGGTCAACAATCACCCATATAGTATCATACCTTTTCGGAGTACGCGGCAGCTTCGTAATGAAATCCATGACTTCCATTCCGGTATGTCCAAAGGTTGGATCTTCCCATACGGCTTTTGATGCTCGGCCTTCACTTGCAAGCAAGTAAGGCACTTACTCACATACTCCACTACGTCACGCTTCATACCCGGCCACCAATAATCTTTATTCATGTCTTGGTACATCTTTGCAGCACCGGGATGAATAGAGTATCGAGTCTTATGAGCTTCATCCATAATCTTCACCCGTAGATCCCTAAAACTAGGAACCCATATTCGTCCAAACCGGGTTCTAACACCAAATGTGTTTTTACCCAACTACGCGACCAGACCTCTCATTCTTTCAGAGTTAAGACGATCTTCTTTTAATGCCTCATCTTGAAACTCTTTAACTTGCTTCATCACATCAGAGGTCATAATCAACTGGTACGCCTTCACTCGAATCGGCTCGGGTCTTTCCTTTCGGCTAAGAGCATCCGCCACCACGTTGGCTTTGCCCGGATGGTAATGGATCTCACAATCATAATCCTTTATGAGCTCCAACCATCTTCTCTGCCTCATGTTCAAGTCCTTCTTCTCGAAAAAGTACTTCAAGCTCTTGTGGTCAGTGAAAATGGTGCACTTCGTTCCGTAGAGATAGTGCCTCCAAATCTTTAGTGCAAAGACCACAACTGCTAGCTCCAAGTCATGAGTAGGATAGTTAACCTCATGAACCTTCAATTTTCGGGATGCATAGGCTATAACTTTTCCTCTCTGCATTAACACATACCCCAACCCCGAGTAGGAAGCATCAGAATAAACCACCAGATCTTTACTTCCATCGGGTAATAATAATACCGGAGCTTCAGTCAACCTCGCCTTCAATTCCTCAAATGCCTTCTCCTGAGCTTGACCCCACACAAACTTTACGTCTTTCCGGGGCAACATGGTTAGTGGAGAAGCGATCTTGGAAAAGTCTTGAATAAACCTTTGGTAGTAGCCCGCCAAACCCAAGAAACTACGGATCTCGGATGGCGTCTTTGGAGACTTCCATTGCATCACCGCTTCCACCTTTGCCGTATCCACCATAATCCCCTCCGGATTCACCACGTGACCCAAGAATTGAGCTTCACGCAACCAAAACGCGCATTTGGAGAACTTGGCGTACAACTTCTCACTTCTCAACGTCTCCAACACTTCTCGAATGTGACCGGCATGCTTGATCTCGCTCTTCGAATAAATCAGGATATCATCAATAAAAACAATCACTGATTTATCCAGCATCGGCCTACACACCCGGTTCATCAGATCCATAAAAGCAGCTGGCGCGTTGGTCAAACCAAAAGACATAACGAGGAACTCATAATGACCATAACGCGTGCGAAAAGCCGTTTTTGGAATATCCTGCTCCTTCACCTTCAACTGATGGTAGCCAGATCGAAGGTCAATCCTTGAAATCCAACTGGCACCTTGAAGCTGGTTGAACAAATCATCTATCCTCGGTAACGGGTACCGATTCTTCACCGTCAACTTGTTCAGCTCACGGTAGTCTATACACATCCTCATACTACCATCTTTCTTCTTTACAAATAAGACCGGAGCACCCCAAGGAGAGATACTCGGTCTAATGAACCCCTTATCAAGCAGCTCTTGCAACTGCTCCATCAGCTCTTTCATCTCTGTCGGAGCCAACTGATACAGTGCCTTGGCAACGAGTTGGGCACCCGATATCAGATCAATCTGAAACTCGATCTCTCGGTCAGGTGGCACTCCTAATAAGTCTTCGGGAAACATATCTGGAAAGTCACACACCACCGGTACATCAGATAGTTGTGGTGTCGGCGCATCCACATCCTTTACATAGGCCAAGTAGGCACTACATCCACGCCTCATGCACCTTCCCGCCACCGCCATTGAGATTACTTTCGGGATCATCGTGACCCGATCCCCATAAACAGTTACCGAACTCCCGTCAGGTGCTATCAAACGAATCATCTTCTTACGACACACAATATTCGCCTCGAAGTCCGCCAACCAATCCATCCCAAGAACCAAATCGAAACCACCTAGGATCATCACAAACGGTCTAACAGGAAACTTATGACCTTCTAATTCCACATCACAGTTCTCTATCATCTCGGAAATTCTGGTAAACTTACCTGTGGCAGTTTCTACATCAAAGGGCGTGTCAACATGTCTACTACTAACAGGCAGTTTAGCACAGAAAGCAGCAGGAAATAAAACTTTTACTGGCACCCGAATCAAATAACACAGAAGCTAAAGTTTGGTTCACTAGACACGTACCGGACACAACATCAGGGTTCATCCTAGCTTCCTCTTGTGTCATAGTGAATGCCCTGGCGCTCGCCCTCGGTCCTTCACTTCCCGTCTTCTTCACTTCGGAACCCTCCGCCCTAGGCTTCTTACAATCCTTACTTACGTGGCCCTCCATGCCACAGTTAAAGCACCGGACCGTATGACAGTCCCTGGCTATATGCCCCGGCTTCCTACATTTGAAGCACACGTTCAACCCCAGCCTACATTCCCCACTATGCTCTCTCCCACATCTACCGTTCTTCTTCACACCCGCACCTGATGTGACCACACGGCGGTCATCCACCTGTGCCTTCTTGTTACCCGTCGAGGCATCACCCCGACCAAACCTCTTCCCACTCCAGTTTCGATCACCACCACCCAGTTTCGATCACCATCACCCTTCCTGCTAACATCAGCTACCACCACAACAGCCCTCTCATCATATAACCTCCCTACTAAATCCACCACCGACCTAAACGTGCTCAGTCGGGCAGCGATCATATGCCTGCGAATATCCGTTGGAAAACCCTGAATGTATCTCTTAATCTTCCGTGACAGAGGCGTCACCTGATCTTGCACCAGACGCGCCATCTCATTGAACTTTGTGGTGTACTGCTGATGCATCACCTGAATGTATCTCTTAATCTTCCGTGATAGAGGCAAACCCTGAATGTATCTCTTAATCTTCCGTGATAGAGGCGTCACCTGATCTTGCACCAGACATGCCTCCAGTTGTAGGAACTCCCTCTCAACCTTGTCCATTTCCCGGTAAGGACAGAACTCCTCAATAACCAACTTATTCTACTCCGACCATCTCATTCTCCCAATCACCCAACCCTCGGCTTGGACTATATTGTCCCACCAACACAAAGCCGAGTCCATAAAAGAGTGGGCAGCAAACTTTAATTTTTGATCCTCCCGGCACTCGCTGATGTTCAAAACAGCTTCCATTTCTCTCACCCACCGGTGAGCAGCAGTAGCAGTGTCGTTAGCATCAAAAGTAGGGGGCTTGTATCGTTGAAACGTGTAAGATCCAAGAACACCATGTTTGATGAAATCAATTAGATATGAACACTCAAAGGGTAGGAGATGTATAATAATTGAGTAAACAAAGGGAAATTTATTGTAGAAACAGGAGAAACTAGAAGAAAGAAGGAATTGCATTAATCAAAATACAACCTCCATGGATGACATCTCCATGGAGGCTGCACACACATCAAGCTCACCAAATGATTACATTGTAAAAGTTACAAATGAGAAGGGGGCTATCCTATCTATTTATAGTACATAACCCAAAACCCTAGGATGATGATAGCAAAACTAAATATTACATCATAAATGAAATGAAATAATAAAGTAGTTTCTATTTCTATAACTTAGGTCTTGAGTCTTCTCATTTTTTGAACTTGATCCCGGTAGGCATTTGCAAGGAAATCTTTATCTTCTGCTCCCCCTCAAAAGATGCTTTGCATTTCTTTTATGATCAAATTAGAATATATTTCATCTTTCCAAATCTTTGTCGTTTTGGTAAAAACACAACCCAACAAACTCCCCCTATTTGGTAAGATGAAATCAAATCCATGAAGATGCAATAGCATATGATGGAATCATGGAGATCATGTTCCTTTCACTTGTAACACTCTCTGTAGTAGGTTCTCGTTTTACAGATTATCTTCAAAGCAAGCATCAAACTATTCCAAGACTTTAATCAAACCTTTCACACTTTTATGTAACTCCCCCTAAGATGTAGCATCCACTTTCTTTTGATTCTTACCCAAGGAACCCAAAGAGTCTTCTATTCCCAACCCCCAAGGAATGTAAGAGCATAGGGTGTCTTTTCATTGTAAAGGGTAACCCAACCTCTACAATAAATGACATCTTCAAATAGTAATCAAAGCTTGAGCAAACCCAAGGAACAATCATCAACATGCTTAGAAGTGTTAATCTTTGAAGTGATCCCACCAACCCACTCAAAATCATAGAAAATGAATTAAATTGAGAAACCATTGATTTTGAGTATTACCACCGGTTGTTTTATGAAGGCACAGTCTCCTCCTCAATTGGTTCTTTTTGTGCACCCGCTAGAACAAAATTGACTCATGCCTTTATTCGTTGTTTTCCCTTTGTTTCTGCTGCTAGCTACTAGAGGTAGATTGACAAGCATCTGCTGAAGGATGCAAAACAGATGAGAGTAACCACCCCTTTTACTGCTCTTGACTTTCTTCTGGTCTAACTCAGCATAGGATACTAATACAAGCAAAATCATCCCAAACTCTATATAATAGGACAATGTACTCAACAAGAAAGATACCCAATAATAAGAGAATACCAATTCTAACTTCAAATAAAAATCAGGCTCTGGCTTCTGCTGAAGTACTAAACACAGTTGAGATAATTTGAAACCTTTTCTGATGATGTTTCGAAGCATCAGATCTAGGTCTCTGTTAATTTGACACGGTTTGTCAGTGTCTGCTGATGATCAGAAACACAACTGCTGATGGGAAAAATTTGTGAAACTGCTCATGAATAACATATCCCAACTGCTGATGTGAAAACATCCAACTACTGATGTTTGAAAGTCTCAAGAGCTGATGAGCAATTTTTATAACTACTGGAGAACAAATGTTCCTAAGTACTGAAGAACAAGTGTTCATAAGTACTGAAGAACAATTGTTTGCAAGTACTGAAGAACAAAACATTTACAAGTACTAAAGAATAAATGTTCACAAGTACTGAGGAACAATTGTTTACAAGTACTGAAGAACAAACATTCACAAGTACTGAAGAACAATTGTTTGCAAGTACTGAAGAACAAACTTTCACAGGTACTGAAGAACAATTGTTTACAAGTACTGAAGAACAAATGTTCACAAGTACTGAAGAACAATTGTTTACAAGTACTAAAGAACAAACGTTCACAAGCACTAAAGAACAATTGTTTACAAGTACTGAAGAACAAACGTTCACAAGTACTGAAGAACAATTGTTTACAAGTACTGAAGAACAAATGTTCACAAGTACTGAAGAACAATTGTTTACAAGTACTGAAGAACAAACATCTCCATAACTACTGATGAGAAAGCTGACAAGTGCTGAAGAACAAAATCCTTCTAACTGTTAATGAGCAAAATGAATAACCACTGAAGATCAAAGTTCCCAACTACTGATGAATAAAAAAAATCTCAACTACCAATGAGAAAACTTCTTTGGACATTTCATCGAACAGTTGGAGTGCACACTTTGAACAACAA
The DNA here is from genome assembly GCA_024085815.1 of Flaveria linearis. Classification (NCBI taxonomy): domain Eukaryota; kingdom Viridiplantae; phylum Streptophyta; class Magnoliopsida; order Asterales; family Asteraceae; genus Flaveria; species Flaveria linearis. The sequence continues at coordinate 30,239,159 of CM044014.1, forward strand.
ATATATGAAACTTGAAAATTCAAGTTGCCCAAACGCACAATCAGCAAGAAAAAGAAGGTGTAGAATCAGATTTGCACCAGCATATTCAGTTCATCAGTACAAGAAACCCATCAAATTTGAGCTATAAATTTTACCTGGGTTCATCTTGTGTGGTCTGAGCTCATACAGAATATAAGTCATAAGCACCACAGACCCATGAACAATTCACCAAAATTTGTAACTAAGTTTTGATAAGAAGGGAAGTATCAAAACTCAATGAATTTCTTCACAGGCAAAAGCTCCGTAGTAGCAGCAAAATGTATCTCCAAATTGATTTAACAAACAGGAAAAGAGCATAGGAGAATTGTCGATTATGAGATCGATTAATTCAGAGCCTAGCTCTGATACCAATTGTAAGATCCAAGAACACCATGTTTGATGAAATCAATTAGATATGAACAATCATTAATCAAAATATAACCTCCATGGATGACATCTCCATAGAGGCTGCACACACATCAAGCTCACCAAATGATTACATTGTAAAAGTTACCAATGAGAAGGGGGCTATCCTATCTATTTATAGTACATAACCCAAAACCCTAGGATGATGATATCAAAACTAAATATTACATCATAAATGAAATGAAATAATAAAGTAGTTTCTATTTCTATAACTTGGGTCTTGAGTCTTCTCATTTTATGAACTTGATCCCGGTGGGCGTTTGCAAGGAAATCTTTATCTTCTGCTCCCCCTCAGAAGATGCTTTGCATTTCTTTTATGATCAAATTAGAATATATTTCATCTTTCCAAATCTTTGTCGTTTTGGTAAAAACACAACCCAACAAAACGCCCCATAGTTACAGCCTCGTGCCGCCTACGGCGCATGCTCCTCTTCTTCCTCTTCTTCATCATCAGAAAGAACCGTTTCAGGCTCCGGTTGCTCCGTCCTCCCGAGGAACTGTTCCTCTCTTTCCGTTCTCCTTCCCGTACAACCTTAATCACTTCAGTCACCACAGACGGTAAGATTGTCTGCATGACTTGATGAACCTCCTCCACTACAGCCTCCTTTATCGAGGCTCTCAGATTGACACTCTCATCACCGCCTTCCGGATGAGGGGCCTCAGGTTCTTCACGAAGCACCTTTTCCACCTAGGTCTTCCTCTTTTGTCTCGTGGTTCAGTACCAGGACCACCACGACCTCCACCCCTTGAAACTTTAGAAGATCTACCACCGGCCATCCTCTTACACACACTGAAAGATTCAAACACCAACACGATCATTCAAGGGAACAACTCAGTTTATGTCAAGTATAGTAAGTCCCTAATTGCAGTGGCCAGTTGTGATTAGCCACTCACTTTACTCTTCATACCCCAAGCATTACCTGTCTTGACTACATCAGTATTTAAATCTACATACAACACATAATCACATACCATGCGCACATAATACCGGTTAACATTATGAAAATACCTGATGGCACGCAACTACTCAGATTGGCATCCCTTCCCTTTCCGTCCCATTCTCAGTTTAAGTTAAGGTTTATTTTGAAAATTTACCCATCTCACTTAAACTTTAGCTCTGATACCAACTTGTAAGGCCCCGTTCCCGGGACGCTCACAGCTGGCCATTCATCGCTCTTAAAACATATAATTTCATTAACTTTAATAAACATTACAACGGAATCAATGGAATAACTTTTCAATTCAATATAAATGCTTTTGCAAGTTAATACTACATTCATTACAAAACATCATTGTTCGTATTACAGTGCAAAAACATTATACAAAGGAATGCCATCCAAAATGAGCCGAGTAGCCGCCCCGTGCCATCCTCAGCAACTTTACCTGCCAATTAAAAACACATAAAAAATCAGTGTTGCCGACTGAGTTCTAGTTTTAATAAAACATACTTTTCTTTCGATTTAAAACACTCTTTACTTTCTTTCAATTCATACTATACTTTATAATGTGATCACACATCATACGTACACATAGATAACATCATTATCTTCATCATTCGTTCATTAACTATCGTTCATTCGACTTACATCATTCATTATCTTTTACTTCTATCTAGATCCTGTTAAGCTTTACCCTTTTCATGGCATGCAGCCATGATTACTGAGGTCGAGTGGCAAGGATCCTGTTTTGTACTTTGTTATTACATTTCGTCCGATCATTACTTTCATTCGTTCATTCTTTAACTTCCGTTCATTCATCGTACTTTCTTGTCATTCTTACTCTTTCATCATTACCTCTTTTCTTTCCATCATCCATAAACCTTACCCTTCTGTTTCATGGTACTGGACCTAGGTCTATCATAGACCTTCTATAATGGTGCACTGCACCTCTTGACCACAGTACCTAAGGTAAAGTTTAGGTGTACTATTACCATATGCAATACCTTTCTGCTCTTGGTACTGGACCTAGGCCTATCAAGACCTTCTATAACGGTGCCTCGCACCTCTTGGCTACAATACCTAAGGTATGCAGCAATAGTTCTATATAAATGGTCAGTCACAAAGAAAGACTCCGATGTGCATCCTCCCGGGGTAGCGAACCTGCACACCGTTGGGGTAATACCTTTCAATGGCGTGTCTCTTCCGAGTCTGTTGCGACAGCAAGGTCGCTCACCTCATACTTTTGCTTGCAAGCCTTTCTTACTCTCATTCTTTATTAATGCATGCATTCTTTCATTACGTTCCTCTTTTCATCATCTTTCACTTTACGTTACATAATACTGTTCATTCATTCATTAGCGTAACACGTAAAGTCACGTGAAAGATAAACATACGTCATAATAAGGAACATCATCATAATCAGATAGCATCATCATACAGGGCAACATCATACATACGTAACATACATCATGCATAAATATGCAACATCATCATCATCATGCCTAACATAACTTCTAAGACCTCAACGGTCATCTTACTTGTACTTTCGAGAACTTCCACGTCAAAACTTATATCTGCACTTTCCCCCGAAAGTCAGTAATTAATCTATGTTTTTCCTCAGGTACAACAGCCCTATTTGGGTGTATGGGCACTCTTCAGTTGCATGGCCTCCATACGACTGAACATCATGCGAATGGACCAGTGCGGATGAAGACCAATGCGGAGGAACACCTAATCGTGCGAATGGGCCTCATGCGGATGGACACCCAAGCGAATGAACACTATGGTAATGGACCTTATGCGGATGGACACTATGCAAATGAGTACTTATGCGAATGGGACCTCAGTCGCATGAATCCCCATGCGACTGGACGCCCAGTCGTGCGACTGGACACCCAGTCGTGCGAATAAACTCTAATCGCAGTTCAATCGGCCAAATGGCCTCCAGTCGGTCGCCTAGCCCTAGCTGATGCAGAATGAAGTTCATCCCGAACCCAATCTGCCATTTTCGACCTTTAAGCTCATCCAAACCCATTCTAAGCCCAAATCAACCATCCTAAACCTTAGGAATGCATACTACAACACCATTCAAGCACTCACAAGTTCGGAAACAAACTCCAAACGCATCACACGCAAACACACCCAAATGGGTCAAACACACACATACAAAAACGGGTTTACTATGTGTTCCAGTCCCAAATCAGTTGACGTCACTACATGTTAGTTGGATTTCTATAAATGTAGTTATTTCAAATATTGATTGTATTCAAGTTTCCAAGTTTGATTTTTTATGTTGTTTATTTCTTTCTTTGTATTTTATTTGAATTGTTTATTTCGTTTATTAATAATTACTTAAAATAATCTAATTAATTAGGCTAGAATTTAATAGAGGTTTAGTAACTAAAGCCGCCAAACGTGTGTCTAGTGTTTAATATCCGGACTTACCTAAATTTTACTATATCACAACCGGTACACTTGCCATTTTTGTGAAGTTTAGTTGGAAATATCCTTTTAAAACTAATTTGTGAAAATCGTTTTTGCAATAAATTGATATATATATATATACACACACACACACACACATATATATACATAGATATATATACATATATATATACATAGATATATATATATATACATATATATACATAGATATATAAATAATGATCTCAAAAAATAAGGTTAAAGTTTACTTAAATATAGTTTAAACAATTAAAAAATTAAATCAATTATAAATTATATGATTGGATAGTGGTGGTTTTCACGATTTTCAATTATAAACATGGTTTTTATTTGATCCCTCGTCTACATATAAATATATATAAATATATATAAATATATATATATATATATATATATATATATATATATATATATATATATATATATATATATATATATTCACACATCAACGATCAAATCCCCAGTTAGACCTAATGAAATTCTGACACCGACCATCATACAGTTTTAAGACTGACTAAAAGGTAATGTAGACACTGACCAGAAGAAATTTTAAAACCGACACCCATAAATATTAACAAACACTTTTCAATTAGTTGGATGATTAAGTTCAACTTGAAAAACATTTTTTTGATAACTCTAAGTCTCAGTTAATTTAATCCATAACTGATTTAACTATTCACTTTAAAATTATTTAGCTAGACCCAATTGACCAATTAATAACTAATATGAAATTTTACCCTAATAAAATATGGAAAAAAATATTGCATTTATCTTATTAATTGATAATTTGATAAATTTATTTTAAATTGTTGACCGTTAGATTTATAGATTAGATTATCTGATTTATTACTGGAATAATTTCTTATATATTTGATTATTTGAATGTTATTATGAGTGTTAGATAGAGGTGTAGACAAGTCTTGTCGAGCCTGAGATCGTCTATGCATTTGGTGGAATCGTTTTGCCTTAAGAGAACTCGAGGGCAAGCTTGGCTTGTAGAGCTTTATTTCTAAGACTCAAGCTCGACTAGTAAGAAAATTTCCAACTCAAGCCCGGCTTAGGCTCCCTTGTTATTATCTAATACTTTTATTATAGTTTCATATATAATAAACAAAATTTACATAAACATATATTTAAAGGATTAAATAAATGAAAAAACTTGTTTAGACTCGCGAGACGGCTCGAATTTAATATGTGAATCACCGGCTTGAGTTCATTTATTATATTAGCCGTAAAATATGCTCGAGCTTGAAAAACTTGTTGTAAAATTGAAGGTGATTTGAAAAACTTGTTGTAAAATTCAAAGTCAATGCATCAAGAAACGAGGTGTTTGAAGTTCATACATGGCATATGTTGCTGACATGGTGACGAATCTAGCAAAGTTAATCGCCTCCTTTAGAAGATTCCATATCGCCTGTATTGCAATGTTATGAATCGTATGTCGGGAGTTGGCCAAAAGCCTAAAAATCGCCTATTTAAAGGTTTTTGACTATCAAACCTGGAAGAGATCGCATTCCAGATGATCAAGAAGTGGTTTTTGGAGTATGTAGATAACGATTAATGGTCTAATTAAAGACATACACATCCATGATAATGATCTTGCATCATAGTCAATTTTTACTTATGTTTTTGGGTTGGTTTATTTTATGTTTTCTATAGAATTAGATTATGCTCATGATTGAGTTTGTTTTAATTCAGTATAAGTAGCTAGTTCTTTGTTTATCATTTAGGTTAATCTGAATTTTAATGTTCTTAATTGATTGATTAACTTTGGTTATGAGCATGTATTGATATTAGTAAAATCTTGTTTTGTATCGCAATCAACATTTAATTATGTTTCTTGATCGGTTTGTTTTCTATTTTCTCTTGAGATTATGTTCTTGATTGAGTTTCTTTTGTTTTTCATTATGAGCGGTTTGTTTTTTGTTTATTAAAGTAAATTCTAATGTTCTTGATTGAGTGATTGACTTTGGTTTATGAGCATTTATTGATTTTAATAAAATCTTTTTTTAAGTCGCTTGTGGTGTGTTTGTATGACTATTTATGCTCGCCATGTTTCCAATCTATGTAGTCATGTTTGATATTAGTGGGTACTATACTTCGTGCTTGAATATAATTATTATTAGATTATGGCTTTGTTAGTTTGCAATCTAAGACTTGAAACTTTAATAGGTAACAAAAGACGTGCATTCAAACACTCGAATCTCCAGGTCCGAAGGGATCCAATGCCCAAAAACAAATTTGGCATGTAGTTAGTTTATAGATGTCCTGCAGAATTTAAAACCTAGCTTATAAAAACTTTCTAGAAACTTTCCTATTGATTTTTTAAGGATTGTAGGCTATGCTAACATAAGGCATGTTAGGTAAATGCGATGGAACATTATCACACATACACACAAAAGTAGTAAAAGCATCATAAGAGTTAACATGATTTGGTCAATTTGAAATATGTTCATGAGTTGCAACTAGGGTTTCTTTTTATTAGCTCGGTACAAAGATTACATATAACCTCCTGGTTCATGCAAAGAAGGCTGTTAGAGAGAGAAAAATGTATTTCTAGAGAGAGAAAGATGAAAGGTAAGGACTTTTATGTAAGAAGTGCTAGATCTATGTCATTAGGGTATTTTAACACTGTTTTGATGGTTAAAGTTGACACATTTATGTATGTTTATGTAGATCTCGGTTGATACTTCTAGGGCTAGGGTTTTCATTGAGTTCTTCTTGTTAAGGTGCGTTCTAGATCCCTACTTTTATGTGTTTTCATGTATTTTGGGGCTAGTATGCATATTAAGAATGATTTATTAAAGATTAAATGATTTATAATACCGAAGTTATCATTTTAATGATTTAAGGAAAGTTGATAGATGAACAATGGGTTTTATGAAATTTGATGGTATGCATGAAAATATGTTAAGTACAAAAGTTAATGTGGGTGAATCATCAGCACCCACTTTACTTGAAAGTCATCTACATCTGTATCTTATGCACTAAGTGTACAAATGCGAGTGTGTATAGTTTACTCACATTAGTTTATGTGAATGGATATGTTTATTGTTGTCCGCATTTGACCTCAAATGCGGGCATGTTTATGTTACCATATTTGTTATAGTTTCCTTTTACTCAGAAAGTTTCCAAGTGTACTATACGATGAACAAGTAGTTCACCCTCACTAGTCAGCCTTGTTACCCGTAGAAAGTTCTCAAGTAAAACTAATACGGATGAATATATAGTCCACCCGCATTTGTTGGATTGTTGTCCGCATTTGTACCACCCGTATGATTAGCTTATTAAGCCTAAGCTACCAAATGCGGATGAAAATTTAGATCATCCGTATTAGTCCAACCGCATTAGTCCACTTTACCCGCAATAAACTCTGTCACTATTACCCGTATTCTTTGTCTCCCGCATTAGCTCATCCCTGTTACCCGTATTTGTTTGATTGTACCCTGGTGATATAGTTTGAGTGTGTTATTTATTCTTATTATGATGATGTATGGTATAGAAATGTAAGTTAAGTAGTGTTGATGAACTACTCTTACTGTAAAGAATCTTATATATGTATTATCTATGGAAAGTTGATGATGATTTGCTATATAATATAGTAAAATGTATAACCATGGTTAAGACAAAGTATGAATGATTAGTTACTGTTATGGTAAAGATGTAAAGAAAGAAAGAATGAAAGATAATAATAATTAAAGAAAGTAAATAGGCTGGATGTACAAAAAGTCTTGCAAGCACGAATAGGAGTTCGCATTTATTGAATTCTCACCCTAGAGAATCCTTGCCTTGTGCATTGTTACTTTGATAGGATCCTTGCCTTGTGCACCGCTTACTCGATAGGAGTTGTATCTTGTATGCACTTGATAGGAGTTGTATCTTGTATGCACTTGATAGGAGTTGTATCTTATATGCACTCGATAGGAGTTGTATCTTATATGCACTCAACGTACAAGAGTTGTACCTCTGTTTCAGCGTGTCATATGTGCACTTACTTAGAGAATTATTGCCTTGTGCATTGTACTCTGATAGGGGTTATACCTTGTGCATACTCACTATGATAGGAGCTTAGTACTTGTACTAGCTCAAAGCTAAAGTGAAAAGATAAAGTAAGTGAAAAGTATGAAAGTATGGACAGATGTTAATGGTGCAAAACTATAATGTTTTGAGAAAGTAAAGTGAAAGGTTTTCATATAACTAATATGCCATGAGTTATTTTAAGTTTTAAAACTAAAATTCACAGTGACGCTGACTTTTGTATGCATATTAACCTGACAGGTAAATGATGATGAAATAAAGAATGAAAACTTAGCATAGATATGAAGTTATCTGGATGCATACAAGACTGGCATTCTGATAGTCAATAGTTTGATAGATAGGTCATTGATAATTGTAATGGATGACAGACAATGACCCTTGTAATGATGTTTTAATTCCGCTGCTATATTAATGAATGCATTAAGTTTAAGAATTATATACTTATGATGTTTAAAACCCAACTATGAGGTCGCCTGGAAACAGGGCCTTACATTACACTACTTGACACACACACACAAATATAATATTAAGGTTAAGAAGTTAGTGAACAAGAAACTCAGACATAGGTCCACGCCTAAAGCCTTTATAAACCTAACAATCTCCCACTCAAAGGCAAGGCGATAAATTCCCGTCCACCATCTAAGCACAAGTAGCCCAGTTATAAAGTACCTCCATTAATTTTTAAACAAGTCTTCTAAACCTCTAGTTCCTAAAAACAAGCTAAGACTTTGTTATCAAATCTCTTAGTTGCAACAACTCCTCACCATCAAGTACTAGAAGGGCTAGTTGAAGTTCTCATAAGCTCCAACTTAGTCGTGGCTAATTTCACCAATGACCCATCCTATGTCTCAGACAATTTCGGCACTCTACTAGATCTAGAGATACACCAAGGACCACCAACACTCTCCAAACAATCAATAGGTGATATTTTTTTCGTCTTACTATTTAACCTAAAGGATCTTTGTAATTGTACCCAGAACACGCATATCCTGTGTTACCACTCTCGTTAAATCCCCTAAATGGCTTAGACTTGCGAACTTTTCCACTTAACATCCTTATGGCTCCATACTTCGCATCTACAAAGTAAACTTTTTAGCACTAGATTTAGCAAACCAAATTTTGTCGTGCTTAAGCGGGATAATCATACATCCCCAATATATAACTCAACCATATATAATGACCCGTGTTTTAATTCATGTGTGATTACTAAATTACTAGTGGCAACCTCTATTTACCACCATCAAATCTTACTTTCAGTACTTGTTGATCCAGCTGACCAATAAAAATTAGTTTCATTTACAGACCTGAAGTCACCCTGAAATTCTTTAGGTTCTATTTAGTTTCCAATAAAGTGGCCAGATTAATATCCCTAATAATTGCTACCTCAAGTGTCTTATCATTCGCCAAACGTATCTTCCTTAAATCTCCTTGTTTCAAATTCACTATCATTTCCCTATTGTCTATGGAATCAAATGAAGCCCTTAAATCCATGACTTAATAGTTTATCTTATTTTTCATACTTAGTTTGAATGCATCCTCATTAGAAACTTTGTCAGTACTAGTATTTAATTCTTTCTTATTTGGACACTGATTCTTAACGTGCCCCACCTTATTGCAACTCCAACACCTCCCATTCTTTCTAGGCTTATATGAACTTTTTCCCTGATTCCCATTGTTCATGTAATTTCCCCAATCTTACCTACATTTAACAAACCACTTAACGTTTGAAGATTCACTTAGGTTCCACCTTTTGACATCTCTACCTAGAATAAGATCATGATATTTAAAAACTAAAACTGATAGTTCTCATGAAACTTGAAATTGTAGTCATAGTTCCAAACTAACTTTCAAGCAGAGATGAAAAAGTAGTAGAGCCAGAGCATAAATCTTAAACTTAATTTCAACAGACACAAACTTGACTCCAACAGATATAGCAAGGTTTTAGTACACTACAAGAAAAAAAGTTTTTTGTGTCTAAGTTTTTTGCGGCGATATCAATTTCGTCGCAAAAAAGACACTAAACAACAAAAAATACTTTTTTGACTTTTATAAACGAAGATGCCCCAATTCCCACATGTGAGTTTTATGTCTTCCAATCGTTATGCACACCCATCAGCAAGGGGGTTGATAAAAAAATGGATGGTGTGCTTTGGGAAAAACTAAATTGGTTTGTCCTTAACAACAACTCCGAGATCGAACAATATAAGGAGTAAGTACCGCAAGTAACATTATTTATAGTGAATTTGTTATCTTTTACATAGTTATTATTAACGCAAGTAACATTATTTATAGTGAATTTGTTACTCAAATGTCACATGGGACCGACTTGGAAGCAAATTTTCCTAACTAGTTTAAACAGAAGATAAACTTATTTGTATGTAAAACAGATTATGCAAACAGATAATGTCATAATCATTCTAATTTTCTCTTATTTCATATAGATCAACCGTTGGCGAGTAAATAATGAATCTAGTGTTAGTCCTCAGTTATTTGCTTTGGCAAATGAACCACGACATGCAAACTCTTACACCGCATGTATAGTTAACAGTGTGAGGTTTGTGGTTCATATCCGAGACTTACGCCGTACAACTCAAAACAGCAGCATCTTAACAACTGGGCAGGACGGAACAACGTATATGGTTTGTTGGAAGAGATTCTGGAGCTAGGTTATCTAGATCATTGTAAGGTTGTGATGTTTCGATGTAAATGGTTTAAAACTAATAACAACATACTTTGTGTCATTAAGAATAACATAACCAGTATTTCTACTCAAACTTAATAGTTTACAAATGACCAATACATTCTTGCAACCCAAGCTGATCAAGTCTTTTATCTTGACGAACCGTCTAAAGCCAGACAAAGAGTTCAATCAAATAGACATTGGAAGGTGGTCCAAGAGGTGAATCATCAGAAGATTTGGGACCAAGATATTATCATGGAAAATATCGAAGCAGATTTAATACATGGCAACACTTCATCTGACCTTTTATTGTCAGCTGACTTGGATAATCTGACTTATGATGGTTTGAGTAAAGATGAAACAACAGAAGTATGGTTTGAGTAAGATGAAACAACAGAAGTCGATGTTTCTCTTGACCATGTCGATGTAGAGGACGAGGCATACGAAGATATGGATGATGGTGAAGACAACGATGCAGACAATGCAATTGATGTTTTTGATGATTCAGATGATGATTTAGACGAATCTAATAATGATTGTGGAGTAGATTCTTATCACACCGATGAATCCGATTGATTTTAATTTTTAATTTAAATCAAATCATGTATTACGTTTGAATTATTATGTTTATAAAATTGTTTTTTCAATTGTGTGTGTTTAGCAAATGACTTAAAATATTATAAGCAAATATTAATGCTATTTGTGGTATATTTGTATACTTATATAATCTTTTTATAGGTGACAGACGTGGCACGAGGTCACGGTGGTGATATCTATGGTCGTGGTCCATCTGGTGGTGGTCCTCCCGATGGTGATCGATCATGGCAGCTGCCACGACAGTGCGAGGTTAGTGATGACTCATGCAGCGGCAGTGGTAGCAGGAGTGGTAATACTATTATCTTTTAAAATGAAAATATATAATTAACATAGAATTTAGAATGTAAGTTAGTGATTTGTGTTGCATTTTAAACTTGTTGTTATATTTTTTGAATTTTGATTTACTTGTGTTTTTTTTATTCTCTTGAATTTGCAGGACAAGGCAAGCGTGGGAAGACCACACTTCAGGCTATGCGCAAGAGAAATCCTCAAGAAAATTTGCTCACAATTGAATTTGAGCAATGTACGCATGACCCCTACAAACCTATAGGTTCCAATCAGACGACATTTGATTCACAGGTTGACACTCTCATTGATAAAGTTTCTCAAAACTATAAGAGCTGGAGAAAGATATCTGCAGAGTTGAAGGCGACTATCTAGTCTGACTTAAAGGTTAAGTATTTGATAATTCAATTCAATGTTTAAATATATATATAGACTAAGATATTTGTTTTCAATATTTTCAGATGTATTTTGATATGAATCCCGTGAAGATCTGAGGGAAGGTATTGAGAAATATGCTGCAAACCGGTATAAAGATCACAAATATCGATTCAAGCAAAAGCATTTTAGCAAAAAAGGTGGGGATGACAGGGTTGATATTTCTATTGTTGTACCACCTGACATGCAAGAATCTGAGTGAAAAGGCTATGTGGATTATTACACTTCTCCTGAAGTCAATGCTCGGTCTGAAACCAACAAATCCAACAAACGGAAGCAGGCGATCAAGGGACATGGCGGTCGGACATCTCTAGCGCAGTATCGTTATATGTTTATGAGTTGTTTTAATATAATGTGTTTATAAATGTTTTATGTGTTTACAGTGAGAATAGGTTTCTAATGAACCTGGTAGTGCTATATTAGCATATAGCCGCTTTTATACAAACTCAAGCGGTAATTTCTATCAACCTGAACCCGTTGCATACTATGTAAGTAATGTACACATCTTAAATATTATAAAAATGAAGTAATATATAACATCCTCATATATATATAACATTGGTTATTGTTTTTGTAAACGAAATAGGAGCAAATGGTTGCAATTCAACAACAACACCCTGAATTATCAGAGAAGCAGATCATGCGACAGGTCTTGGGGGAGCGGCACGGGTGGGAACGTGGTATCGGACCAATACCAAGCGTGCCTTCAAAACCCCCACCTCTACTTCATAGAACGGATAATCGGATGTTCTCACAGGCTGAGGTTGAGGAGATGATAGCAGCGAAACTAGCAAGTAAGCAAGAACACTGGCAGTCTCAGATATTGACTAATATGATGGTACAAATAAAGAGTCAAATCTAAATCTAAGTCCAGAGCGCTTTGAAGAGAAGTGATCATTCTCAACAAAGTGATGAAGAAGATGATGAAGGTGGGTTGTCATAGGATTATGATTTAGTGTTTTTATGAATATTTTGAAACATTTTGGAACAAATTTTATGTGACTTGTTAAATCTAGACAATAGTTAGTTTTTATGTTATATTTATAATTGGGATTAGTTTGATTATTCTGATGATATTTAGTGACTTTGAACAACTGTTTTGGTACCCACGAATACCTGGGTGGATTGCTGCAAATACAACAAAATATTTAAAAAAAGCAGGCTTTTTTGTGGTGATATATCGCCGCAAAAAAGTTTTTGATCAAAAAATTTGCGGCGAGAAATTGTCGCAAAAGTGGTTCCAGGGCAAAAAAATTGCGGCGAAAAGTCGCCGCGAAAAAAATTAAAGAATTATTAATATATGAGATCTCTTTGGAAGAGGTCTCTCTGTCTTTCAAGATAGAGGAAACACTAGTCACCACCTACCCCTCCCAAACCCTACTCTCTCACTACAACAAAGTAACCCTATCGCGACCAGACCTATTGTGACGACAGCATGTCCTCGCTCACCCTATCGCGACGCCATGTCGTCGCTATAGGGTTGACTATGGTTTTAGCTACCAGAACTCTATAGCGACGAGATGTTGTCGCCATAGGTGTTTTTTTTCCTTTCCCTTCCTCTAAAATAAATAGGCGGTACAAATACCCGCCTTTTCTAAGAACTCTATCGCGACGACATGTCGTCGCTATAGGTAAATTATTTATTTTTCCATTTTTTCCCTCTAAAAAAAGTGGAGGGGAAAAACCCCGCCTTTTTGTGAAAGTCGTCGCCACAAGGTCTGGAATTTTTTTAGAAAAATAAAAATTTTAACAACAAAATACATTGTGGACTTTTTTATATTTATTATAATTATATTTATAAAAATAATACTTATAAAATAATAATTATATTTATTATAATCATAAGTCGTAATAATATATTTTTTATAAAAATAATAATATTAACAATAATACATTGTAGACTTTTTTTATATTTATTATACTTATTAAAGTAATACTTAGAAAATAATAATTATATTTATTATAATTATAAGTCGTAATAATATATTTTTTATAAAAATAATAATATTAACAATAATACATTGTGGACTTTTTTTATATTTATTATACATATAAAAATAATACTTATAAAATAATAATTATATTTATTATAATTATAAGTCATAATAATATATATTTTATAAAAATAATAATATTAACAATAATAAATTGTGGACTTTTTTATATATTTATTAATAATACTTATAAAATAACAACAACAACAACGACAACAACTACAACAACAACAACAACAACACTAACATCAACACCAACACTAACATCAACACCAACAGCAACAACAACACCAACACCACCACCAACAACAACACCAACACTAACATCAACACCAACAGCAACAACAACAACAACACCAACAACAACAACAACAACAATAACAACAACACCACCACCAACAACAACAACAACATCATCATCATCATCAACACGCACAACAACAACAAAAATAACAACGACAACAACAACAACAACACTAACATCAACAACAACAGCAACAACAACAACAACACCAACAACAACAAGAACATCATCAACAACAACAATAACAACATCAACATCAACAGAAACAACAACAACAACAACAACAGCAACAACAACACCAACATCAACAACAATAACATCAACAGCAACAGCAACACAACAACAACAACAACAACAACAACAACAACACAAACAACAACAACATCAACAACACCAACAACACCAACAACACCACCAACAAAAACAACACCAACAACACCACCACCACCACCACCACCACCAACAACCACCAGAACAACAACAACAACACACAACAACAACAATAGCAACAACCACCAGAACAACAACAACAACAACAACAACAACACCAACAACAACAACAACACCACAACAACAACAACACCAACAACAACAACAACAACAACAACAATAAGAACAACAACAACAACAACAACAACAACAATAATAATAATAATTAATTGCTTGACCTATCGCGACGATAAAAATATTAACAATAATACATTGTGGACATTTTTTTATATTTATTATAATTATATTTATAAAAATAATACTTATAAAATAAAAATTAATTGTTTGACCTATCGCGACGATAAAAATATTAACAATAATACATTGTGGACTTTTTTTTATATTTATTATAATTATATTTATAAAAATAATACTTATAAAATAAAAATTAATTGCTTGACCTATCGCGACGATAAAAATATTAACAATAATACATTGTGGACTTTTTTTATATTTATTATAGTTATATTTATAAAAATAATACTTTTAAAATAAAAATTAATTGCTTGACCTATAGCGACGACATGTCGTCGCTATAGGGTCTTATTACCTATTGCGACGACATGTTGTCGTCACAGGGTTGGCGCAGATATATCTTCTGCACCCGCGCGCAGCTTTACCTATACCCACAATCTTTCACCAAAATCGCACCAAATCGCGATTTGGAGACTCAATCGGCCACCACCACCCCTTGTTTCACCAAAATCGCACCAAATCGCACCACCACCACCACCATCTTCACCCAATCGCGATCTTCACTCAATCGGCACCACCACCGCGAGCGGCCACCAAATCGGGCACCACCACCGCGAGCGGGTTAGTTCGGTGCTTAAAGGGTTAGTTTGAAGTTAAAATGTTGTTTTCATGGGTTAGGTAGGCTACTATACCTCCTTATCTTTGCTTCGGTTGTTGTTTGAAGTCTTAGATTTGCCAATTGTTCACTAATTGAAATATTTGTCAGCTTGTGCACATGGGTACTGAGTCGTGTGTTTTTAGTAGAAAGTGTCTAATTCTAATAGGTTGATCTTCACTTGTCCCATGTTTTTGTTGGATTGTTGCTTTTGTATAATTGTGACCTTCATAGTAGGACGGTGCATAGGACACTAAAATGTTGGATTTTGTTGGAAGTGCTCTAGTACTAAGGACCACAGCTTCCAACCTTTCCAAATGTGATAGATTGACATTGTTTCAATCTTCCTACCAAAGGTTAAGGTCTATTGTTGATGATTAGTATGGTTAAGGGGATCAACCTAGACATAATTAGAAGTTCTCTGTGATGTTATTTCTTTTTGTGGAAGGAGTGGGTTCAGGCTTGACAAGAATCTTATTTCTAATTAGGATTAACATAAAGTCAACACATATACTGGTGAATGTTGCTGCTTTAGTTTTGCTGTCAAAACTAAAGTAGATGCATGTATATTCTTTTTATGGTCAGATTTGTTTACCACTTGAAAGTATATCAAGAGGCACACATACTGGTGAATGTTGTGGCTTTAGTTTTGCTGTCAAAAACTAAAGCATCAACATTCTAGACGTTTTGTTTTGGTTGATCTAGAGTTGTTTTGTTTGTTGATTGTGGCAATGATGATACTGAATGTAGTTGTAGTTTTGTGTGAATGTAGTTGTATATTGAGATTGTTTTGTTAGAATGATAATGTTATATGTTAAGATATAAAGTTTATTTGAGATTGTTTTGTTAGAATGATAATGTTATAGGTTAAGATATAAAGTTTATTTGGATTGTTTTGTTAAATGATAATTTTATAGGTTCATATATGAAGTTTATTTGTTTTGATAGAATGATAATGTATGTGTATGAAACAGTTATGACAATCGATAAAAGCTGGATTAAAATAAAAAATCGAACATCTCCGGTTTTTTTAGAAGGCCTTAAAAACTTTATGGAGAATGTTAAGAACTTTGTCGACAGTGATGGCAAAACAAAATGCCCGTGTAAAGATTGTGTGAATGCTTTTCGTCATGATTTAAATACTATTAATGCTCACATAAATGATCGTGGCTTTGCTCAACATTATACGAAATAGGTTTATCATGGTGAGGTCTCTAGTTCTTCTGATGCTGTAAAACAATTTACTACAATAACACGTACTCCTCCATCAAGCAATATATCAAATAATGAGATGTTTGATGCAATCGAAGATGTTATCGCAGAGAATGCAGAAAATATAGATGAGGATGGATATACTTTAGACTCGGAATTTGATGAACTCTATAATGAGGTCAACACTGAGTTATACTCCGGTTGTAATTGGATGTCTTCTTTAAACTTTCTAGCCAAACTGATGCATATAAAAGTAATCAACAAATGGACAAATAGTTCGTTTGATCAACTTTTAGAGTTTTTAAAGGTTGTATTCCCGAAAGAAAATCACATTCCATCTTCACACTATGAGGCGAAGAAGAAGCTGAAAAAGATTGGGTTAGGATATGAATCCGTCCATGCTTGCATCAATGATTGTGCTTTGTTTTGGAAAGAGAATGAAGAATTGCAAAACTGTCCGGTTTGTAATGAGAGCAGATGGGTTGATAAAAACACAAAAGGAAAAAAAATAGCACAAAAGTATTGCGGTATTTTCCATTAACTCCTCGGCTTAAACGAAGGTATAGTTCTAGACTCACAGCAAAGGATATCATTTGGCATCACACTGGACGCTCAACGGATGGTATTATGGAGGATGTTCATCATCACGAAAGGGATCTGTAATTAGAAAGAATAACGTTGTTGTTATCGATGTCAGCCGTGAATGGTTTCGTGATCAGCCTTTCATTTTAGCAACACAAGCTCAACAAGTGTTTTATCTTGAAGATCCTTCTAAAGCCACCAACAATTGGAGGGTTGTGGAGGATGTTCATCATCGAAAGCTTTGGGATCATCCTAGTATTAGTGTTGCTAATGAGATAGATGTATTGCACGACAATGAGTCGTCTGATTATAACTTAGTAGTCAATAACAATTTTGAAATTGGTGAATCAAGTGCACGAGTTATTAACGATGAGAGAGATGCACATGATAATTATGATTTAGTCGTAGACTTAAGTTGGTTGCCTGTTGCTTCACTTGTTCATGATGAAGAATTTATTAATGATGAAGAAGAAGATGAAGATGCATATCTCTCAGATGAGGAAGAAGATGAAGATGTATTAGATATTAATGATAGTATGGACGAGAGCGATGATAATCTTGTAAACGAAGATGAAAATTTTTATAGTGATAACTCAGATTGATTGTATGTATTAAGAACACTTTATTTTATTTCTTATGAAAATGTTACATTTTATTCTATTTCTTATTAAAGTGACACATGATTTTGTTGCAGGTTATGTCTTCATCCATAGCAGGATCACATGGTGGTGACGGCGGGGATAGGGATCCCCACGGGCATGCATATACTCTTCCTTCCAGTTGCCAATCATGTAACTTAATGTTTTAAATTTTAATATATTTTAAATGTTACTAACCTTTTGATTTTTTATATTAATATAGCGTCAGCTAAGAAAAGACGATCAAAAGGAAGGAATTTAAATTTATATGAGAAATGGGCTGCAAACAACAACCAACCACTGCCCGTGGAATTTGATCATACAGGAAAACAATTTAAAGCTGTGGGAGAAAATAATCAATTATTTGTTAGAGCATTATCCAATCATGTTGCCACTGCTCCTTTTCATTATCCCTCTTGGGAAAAAGTCCCTGATACGTTTAAGATATCATTGTTTAATTTTCTGGAGGCGAGTATTATGTAGTCTTTTATTTGTAATTTAGTAATCATAACTTTTATATGTTTCTAACTATTCTGTTTTGCAGGAATATTTTAATTTAGAAGCTTATCGTGGTTCAGAACATTGGCATGGAATCCAACTTGGTATCCATATGGATTGCCAGCAAGCATTTCGAGATAGAAAATATAATATGAAACAACATTTTTTAAATCATGGAGGCTATGATAATATTGAGAAAGTTTTAAATAATCCACCTGAAGGTCAAAGTCGGGAGTCATGGGAGCGGGTGGTTGAGTTTTTCTCAAGTGAAGAACATAAACGCCTTTCTGAAAAGGCGTAGAGAATAGGGCAAAACAACTGTATCCAAGTCTGCATGGTAGTCGATCATATGCTCAAAGATGATATCTTCAGGTAAAAAAACATATATTATTTAATTATGTATTATTAATTCTTTTCTGTTATTATGAATATTGTTTTTAATAGGAGCAACAAACCGGGACCCCAAGTTACATCGAGACATGGAGGAGGTCGCATTACAGAGAAGGGTCAGGATGGGTCAACCAAAGGGCAGAAGAAGATTGGGTAAGTTTAATATGTTAAGAATGTTATTATCATAGTATTTAATATATTATGTTTGGTGATCTTGAAAGTTGGGAATTTTACGTTATATTTAGTTATGTTTATATCTTGAAAGTTGGGAATTTTATGTTGCGAATTTTATGTTATATTTAGTTATGATTTTGGATGGTTTTTTTTCATTTGTTACAGTTATGCTGTCAAAATTTCATAAAAATCTTAATAACTTTTCATTTTGATTCTTTAAAATTGCAGGCAAAAATTGAAAATCAATACGCCCAAATGCAAATGGAGGCGGGAGAGTCGCCCGTTAATGAGATGCAATGTTTAGAGCTTGCATTAGGAGAAAGGCGTGATCATACGAGAGGTATTGGACGAAAAGTAAAAAATCTCTCTCGTTATGAACAATCAAGTGGATCATCACATCCAAATGAAGAAATGGAAGCATTAAGGCAACAAATGCGAGAAATGCAAAAAAAGATGGCTGAATTTGAAAGAAGAAAATATAATCCCAACAACAACGAAGATGATGAAGATGACGACAATTAGGAAGTTAATTTGTTAGGTTTCTAAAAACTTAAGACATGTTTAGTTTGGTACTTTTGTCTTGTTTGGTATGTACTTAATTAGAATTGTTTGATCTACGTTTAAGTATTGATAATGTTTAGGTTTTATTTCTGCGTATCTGATTTGGGTAATTATTCAGGTAAAAAACTGGAAAAAATCAAAATTTAAATAATAAATTTTTAAACAGATACCCAATGGTGACGACTTGATAAAATTAAAAAATAATTATATTAATTTAATATTTTATTATTTAATAAATCAAGACACCTATAGCGACGACATGTCGTCGCCATAGGGTCAATTTAAAATTTATATTTTAATTTTAAAAATTGAGGGAAAATTTATCGCGACCATACTATCACGACGACATGTCGTCGTTATAGGTGGCAATGGCGACAAGGTCTACGCCGACGACAGTTTTTGACCTATGGCGACGGAACTACGGCTACTACCCCTATCGCGACGACATGTCGTCGCCATAGGCTATGGCGACGACAACAGACACCTATGGCGACGACTTTTGTCGTCACGATAGGGTAAAATCTTGTAGTGTCTGTGGGACATACTAGGTATGTTTGTTTGTGTTGTTTAATTTTTAATATAAAAAGAATATTATAAAAAACATTTGCGGCAAAGATTTCGTCACAAAAAACCTTTTTCAAAGTTTTTTCTTTTTTTAAATGGTGGGCCCCACAATCTTTTCATCGCAATAATCGTCGCAATAAACCTTTTGCGACCAGTTATTTATGGCGATAATATAACGATGAAAATAGCGTCGCAAAAACATATTGCGACGAAAATAGTACTTTTTGCGACGATATTTGTCGCCGCAAAAAGTGTTATTTCTTGTAGTGGTACTAGTAGCTTTCGCACTCCCTAGAAACGATACTTAGTTCTTATCTAGCTATATCATTATACGATAGATGCATTTGCATGTTATGTGTAATTGGTTTTAATATTTATTATTTTATAAAATTTAACGCTTGTTATTGGAGTAGCCTTTACTCATCGACCAAGCCACCATATATTTCTAAATGTTCGTCCCATTTTAACATTATATTGAACATGTTGGTGTTCATGCCTACGTCTCTGTTAAGTTAAGAGTGCCTAACTTGTTCTCTCCTCGATAAGTTACCTCTTGTTTGCCGTATATATTAGAAATAATCATCTTAGTAGGACTTTTTACCGTGTCAAAATCAATGAATAAACACCTAGTAAAGGCTTACTTTAAGTATTCTTCCTCCAACTCCTCTTACTTTAATAAAAGCATGTGATACTTTAAGACCTGTGGTGCTAAAAAGGATATGATGCATTATTTTGTTAAAGTTAGTCTTTAGATTAAAGTGAAAAACAATTCGAGAACATTTTAACTTAACATAAGGCGTATATGATTGACCTGTACAACATGTTTAATGTAGACTTGTGTTAGTATCTACTTAGAACCTAGCTTATGACAAAAAAGGAGGTGTTATATAATGCTTGATAGTTCTCATTTTTCATATTCCCCAACATTGTATTATACACAACTTATATTGTATCAAAACCCATTATAAACATAAATCAAAACTAGTAAGTCGGAGACAACATTTTAAAGGTTATGCGCATTATTGTAATATGGTTAGATGAACCGATCTAATAAAAATGAAATCAAACTCTTTTAACGTCGTTTATAAATAATATAGTAAAACTCATATAAAGTTATGGAGAATACAACTTTTATTAAATGGCATATATTCGTTTATATGAAGTATATTAAAGATATTAGAATTATTGCTATTATTTTTTTATAGAAACAGTTTTATTTAATTTAAATGACAAGTCAAATGATACCTATATATAAATTTAAATAAGTTATAATCAACCCAATTGTATACATCCTTACGAAATACTTTTATTATACATATATTCGACTGGATTTTAATACGCCAATCATTTGCTTATTTTTATATTGTTTTGTTCCTTTCATGCTTACCTAAACCGATGAAAACTTGTACACTAAAAGATGAATATTAACAGAAGTATATAATAATTGTAAAGAAGTACAAGATGACAATGCATGTTACCAATAAATTAGTTCCATCGGAAACAAAATCAATTGTTTGTATTATAGTTTTGATTTGATCACCTAACACAAGAAGACAACATTTGCATCATTTCCTCCTCAAAATTGAACTTTGAAGGAACTTATCTTCCACCATTTACATACAACTTCCATATATAGGTGGTTTGTGACAATACAATGAACGAAGATCCACATCATGGTTGCAACAAGGACACCAACCGATTTGATTGTAAAATTAGGAGTCTTTTATAGGGATCTAGAAGGGATGAATATATATTTAGATAATAACTAATATTTTATGATTAGGTATGGTTGACTTTACACGGTATTGTATGGTATGGTATTGTCCGATTTGAAATGGTACTGTATATTATGGTACGACATAATATCATACGATATGTTTTTTCTTTGTTTTTGAGAAATTTTTTTTTGAAATCTTCGTTGTTTAGAGCTAAATAGTAAATGATTTAGAAATAAATTAAAGACTAACATAAAAACGTAAGGATTAATGGTGTTTCAGGTGGATATTAGGTGGATATTAACAAACACACCTTACCTTTGCTCCTGGTCTTGATGTTCACCAAAAAGTTTTTCTTGTCTACATTTTCTCACTAAGCAAGATAGTGGTCCAGTTTACAAATTCTCCCTATTAGGGTAGTAATCATCCCCATCAACGTGTCATTAAGATGTGTAGCAATCACACCCGCAATGCCACACTATTAGGGTAGTGATTACCCCTTCAACTTCTCACGATTATCTTTCGCCCTTATAACTTTTCACTAAATCAGTAGTGATCACCTCTTCAACGTTTCACTAACTTGTGTAATGATCACTCTTACACCTTTCTTCTAATCTTAGTAAGATTCTACCTCATTAAGTATGAGTGATTGAATAAGATATTATGATGAACTTATTAAACATTCTTTCTTTTGCTTTCTTGAATCTTGAGGATAAGACTAGATTAATATAATCACTCAAGGATATGAAAATATGTTTTGCTTTTGGAGATCTAAGAGGTTAATCATCATATATATTAGGGAGATATATGCTTAAATACCCAAGAGGAAAGGAAATTAGAAAAGTGAAAAAAAGCGGTTCGATCCATGCTTGAGATTCTTCTTGTTGATTGTCTTCATCTTAGCAAACGAGAGGTGTATTTTATAAACATATATATTTAGAGTTAGATTTAACCTATTTAGATTTTCAACAATATCAAGATAAATATTTTATAATGTGTATGTACTCACTAATTGTTAACTTCACAAAGAAGTCAATAGATTAGAGACTTGACGAAGGTTGATGGAGTTTAAACTCTTTTCCTCTCTTATTGTTTTTAGCCAAGAATTAGGGAGACCGAGATTGCCGCCTTGACCTATGGTAGACCTTTGCCCTCTTCCGTGGAAGGCGAGGTTGGGCAGAATTTGACAAGTGAGACGTTGATAGATTGTGATTTAGACCCTCCTCTAACGAGTGTAATTACAATTCTGCAGGGAACCCAGAAACGACGGATCGTCTTTTGCTTATGGTGTTTGGAAGGAGGTGTAATTAGTAAGTCATCTAAAACTAGTCAAGATTAATTAATATTAATTTTGGATGCTGAAAGAGATTGATTCAACTTGTCTCTTTTCATTGATTGAATTGACATTATATAGAACAAGATCGATGCTAACTAAATCTCCTATATTGGAGGAGATATCTATACAATCAATGACCAAATCAATTCTAGATATACATATACTATTACACCCCCGCAGATGAAACGTCGGGAGGATTGATGTTGAGACTGGAACGAAGTCATCAAATAATACTCGTGAAAGGCCCTTTGTGAAGATATCGGCAATCTGGTGGCGAGACGGAACATGTAGCACTCGAATGTGGCCGCGTTGAACCTGCTCACGAACAAAGTGGATGTCGAGCTCAATATGTTTAGTGCGCTGATGCTGTACAGGGTTACCCGAGAGGTAGACAGCATTGACATTATCGTAGTACACCAAGGTGGCATAAGAGAGAGGATGATGAAGCTCGAGCAGAAGATTATGTAACAAACAAATATCTGCAACCACATTTGCCACGCCTCGATATTCGGCCTCCGCACTGGACCGGGAAATGGTTGGCTGACGTTTCGACGACCAGGAAATAAGATTGTCACCCAAATAAACATAGTAACCGGACGTAGACCGACGGGTGTCAGGGCAGCCAGCCCAATCCGCATCAGTGTATGCAAGTAGGTGTAAGTCGGGAGCCGGTCCCAGATGAAGACCAAAGTCGGGCGTGCCCTGAAGATAACGTGTGATGCGCTTCAAAGCGTTCCAATGAGCCACCGTGGGGCATGCATGTGCATGCATATCTGCTGAACAGCATAAGAGATGTCTGGTCGAGTAAAAGTAAGATACTGTAGGGTGCCCGCAAGACTCCGGTAGGTGGACGGATCGTCGTGTAGAGGTCCTAAATTAGCTGATAACTTGGACTACGTATCAACCGGTGTAGCGACCGGTTTGCAGGAGTCCATAGACGCCTGATGAAGGATGTCTTTAACATACGCCTGCTGAGATAAGAACATATTATTGCCTTCCCTTATGACCTATATGCCCAAAAAATATGAAAGTGATCCCAAGTCTTTCATAACAAATTCACTGGACAAAGTGTGTGACAACCGTTTGCGTAGGGCCTCGGTGGAAGTGGTCAGGATAATGTCGTCCGCATAGATGAGAAGATAAGCAATGTCTTGACCATGATGGTAAATAAATAGAGAGTTGTCAGACTTGCTTTGACGGAACCCCTGCAGAGTAACAAAGTCGGTGAACCGCTGGTACCAGGCTCTGGGAGCCTGTTTCAGGCCGTATAGGGACTTCCGTAGGAGACAGACATGATCTGGAAAGTCCCGGTAACGAAACCCCATAGGTTGGTGCATATAAACTGTTTCCTCCAGGTTGCCATGCAGAAAAGCATTGGTAACATCTAACTGGTGAATCTGCCAAGATCTGGACAATTCAAGAGACAGCACCAGACGGATAGTGGTTGGTTTGAAAACCAGGCTAAAGGTTTCGCCACAGTCAACGCCCGTTTGGTGGTTACGACCATCACAAACCAAACGAGCTTTGTAACGCTCCAAACTGTCGTCCGACCTGAATTTATGTTTAAATAACCAGAGGCTACGTATAATGTTCATGTCAGGTGTCCGGGGTACAAGCTCCCAGGTCTTATTTTTAATAAGTGCACTAAATTCAGTCGACATGGCATTGTACCATTCTGGAGAGGACAAGGCAACCTGTGGATTCTTGGGAACGGGGACAGTAGTGGAAGTATGGAGATTAAAGACCGTTTTGGGTTTGACAATGCCGCTCATAGAGCGAATGTGTATGGTGCGGGTGGGGAGAGGTGGGTTTGGCGTAGGCTGGGCAGGGGTAGGAGTAGTGGGAGTGGGATCCAGGGAGTGGATGGTCGGTGAAGGGGGAGGGGGCTGGGCCGAAATTATGTCCGGAGAGTGGGCCATAGGGAGGGGTGAGGTTTGGGTGAGGTTTGGGCCGGGGGAGGTGGGTGTTGGACTGTCGGATTGGGGAGGTGAGGGATGTGGCGGTTGAGATGTGGGGTTTGGGCCGGTAGGTGTGGGGGGTGAGTTAGAAGTAGAGGCGTCGGGAGGTGAGGTAGAGATGTGGAATTCCGTAGGTGATCCCAGACGAGAGGGTTAATGGTCGGCTTTAGAAACTCATAAGATAGAGGTTTAATGGGAGATTGGATGTGGTATGGAAAGATAGATTCTTCAAAGTGGACGTGTCTCGAGATAATGAGTTGGCGAGTAGTAAGGTCGAGACACTTGTAACGATGATGGTTCGAAGGATATCCAAGAAAAACGCAAGGGTGAGAGCGGGGGTTGAGTTTATGTATAGTGGTGGAAGGGGCGAGGGGGTAACAAAGGCACCCAAAAACACGAAGGTGTTCGTATTGAGGAGTGCAGTGGTGGAGCAAGGTGGTAGGTGATTTAAAATGGTGGGTTTTGCTGGGTAAAATGTTTAGTAGATATGTGGCGGTTTCAAGTGCATGATGCCACATATTAGCGGGTAGAGACGCTTGGGCGAGAAGGGTACGGATCATGTTATTGATGGTGCGTATTTACGTTCCGCTTTGCCATTTTGCGAAGAAGTGTACGGACAAGAAAAGCGGAATTGCATGCCATTATGATTACAAAAATTGTAGAAATTTTGGTTTGCATATTCTTTGTCATTGTCACATTGAAATTGTTTGATTTTATGTTCAAATTGCGTGTGAATTAAATTGTGGAGGGTGGTAAAGGTGTGAAACACTTGGGATTTGTTAGCGATGGGAAAAGTCCACAAAAAATTAGTAAAGTCATCCAAGAAGAGAACAAAATATTTGTGACCACCCGTACTAAGTAGGGGTGATGTCCATAAGTCACTGTGAACAATGTCAAAGGCAGAATGAGTACAATTAACAGAATCATAAAATGGCAATTTAACGCTTTTTCCAAAAATGCAAGATTGACAAATTGTTTTATTAAACTTTCCAAAGTCAACAAAAAAGACAATTTCAAAGACTTCAATAAGTGTCGCCAGGGTGACCCAAACGTTGATGCCAACGATCTTGAGACACAGCAGCAAAGGCAGATGGTTGTGTAGAGGGTAGCGGGAGAGGAGAGGTGAGGGGATAGAGGTCGCCCGTGCTATTGCATCGTAGGATAGGAGCCCGAGTTTTGAGATCCTTCACAAGAAAACCAAAAGGGTCAAATTCAACAGAAACTAAGTTATCAGTGGTAAGACGACGAACAGAGATAAGATTTTTGATTATGTGTGGGGCAAAGAGGACATTGTTGAGTTTAAGGGGTGGAAAGGGAGGCGGAAGAACCTGGTTGCCTTGAGCCAAACAGGGATAGTCATGCCATTACCAACAATAATATTTTTATTAGTGCATTTATTAAAATTAGACGGGGAGTATATACCTTGTTCATTGGCGGAGTGGGAAGTAGCTCCTGTATCTATAACGCCATGATCCGATTGATTGAGAGACAAAGAGTACAACGCCTGCTCGATGTCGGTGGGTGAGTAGCTTGTGTGATGGGCCTGATCTGGTCGGGGCCCAATATTCTGTGAGAGGAGGGAGCAGTGGGTCGGGATGGGTATGTGCAGGGGGGTTGGGCCGAGTTGTTGGTGTTTAGAAGGCTGGCCCACTGAGAGGCAGTCCAGTTACTCGGGAACACGATGTAAGGATGGGTGGGGTATTGTGGTGGGTTATGGTTTCGGGTGTGGCCTCGTACTGGGAAAGAGCGATCGCGGCCACGACCCCGACCACCGCGGGAACGTCCACGACCCCTGTCAGAAGGTGTGTAACCTTGGGTCTGTGAAGAGGTGTTTGAGGGAGTAGTGGTGGCGGCAAGAGCGGTGGCTGCGGCTTGGGAGCCCCGTGTGGCCTGACGCTTTTTCTTTTGTTCTTCCATGTTGAGACGGGATCGAACATCATTGAAGTCCGGGAGGGGATCACGGTTCTGAAGAACAGTGGAGATGCTGTCATATTGTTCGGTTAAGCCGGTGAGAACTTTGATAACCAACATCCGGTCGTCGACCGGCGAGCCAAGGCTTTGTAATTGTTCGGCCAGATGTTTGGCATGTTGACAGTAATTTGCCATGTTGGAGAAGTTCTTAAGGGAGAGGTTAGCGAACTCTTGACCAAGGAAGATGGCTCTAGTATTTTTGTTATTGTTGAACTCGCTTTCAATCGCACGCCATGCATCGTAAGCGGTCTGTCCCAGTGTCAGAATAATATGTAGGAGGGGTGCGGAGATGGTGGCGTAAATCCAGTGGAGCACAACGGCATCCAGTTGACGCCACAATGCTTCGGCAGCACGAGCATCGGCGTCGGCGCGGGCAGCAGCCGTCGGATCAGAAGGTGAGGATGCAGAAGCTTTGGCAGGGGGTGGTGGGGAAGATAGGTGATCGAGCACCTCGTAGATTTGACAATGAACCGTGAATAGGGTTTTCCAGGTAGTATAGTGGGTTGAATCTTTTTCTAAAAGGATGGGAATGTGGGTTTTGATGTTAGAGACAGTAAGAGCAGGGTGAATTTTAGAGGCCATGGTAGAAGAATTGGAAAAAGAAGAAGAAGAGAAGCCGAGGAGAAGTAGCGGCGGGTAGGGTTGAAAAGGGAGAGGATCGATGGAGACTTGATACCATGAAAGAGATTGATTCAATTTGTCTCTTTTCATTGATTGAATTGACATTATATAGAACAAGATCGATGCTAACTAAATCTCCTATATTGGAGGAGATATCTATACAATCAATGACCAAATCAATTCTAGATATACAATATACTATTAGATGTAAGTGTATGGTTAGGATCTAGTTTAGCATACTTGTGTATAGATCAAGAATCAATGAACATGAGGAGACCACTTCCTTTTTTTTTTCCTTGCCCCCTATATTGGATGCTCGTAATCCAGCAAATTTCATTCACAGACGAAGGCAATGAGTATTCAGATAATTATTATTCTTATTACAATATAGGTCGATGAGCCGCTTAATTTGTGATCCAAATTACTGTCAATCACTGTACATCTTTTGAGGCACAACGCACAAGTCATGGTATAAAAAAACTTTTGCTTGTAAAAAAACTTTAAATGATATCCTTATAGTTAAATGTTTTATTATTTTATTATTGCCTTATAGTTAAATATGTTGCATTAGTATAAAAACTTTATTTAGAGTCAATCAAACAATTTGAAGTAGTTTAAGATAAAAGCATTGTAAATAATAATTTAAGCCAATAATTGTAAATAATAACTTTTTTCTTAAATTATTATTTACCAATGTCATTCACAGTGAATGTTATTTCAAAATTAACTGCTTTAAATGATATCATTTAGAGCGGTTTACTTCAATACCGTTTACAGTGATATTTTTATTCTAACGGTTTTGTATTATCTTTGATGATTTGAATTATCTTTTTACATCGTTGTATTTGAATTATTTAAAATGATTTTTTACAGCACAGAAATAAAAAGTAGTTAATAGTTATTAAGCACAAGTATTTATAGCGTAGAATCCACAATATGACACGCCTTACTAATAAAAAAATAGTTTTTCTTTACTAAAAATAACTAATGACATTAAAAACTTTAAAAAGACTAGCTTGATGCTGCAGTGGCATCTAAGCTCAACACTACCAAAAAAATGATAAAATAAATTGTTAAATTGTAGCCTCATTGACTTCCTCTATGGGAGATTGTGACTTCAAGTCCTATCGGTAATATATATATATATATATATACACACACACACACATATATATATACATATATATACACACACATATATATATATACATATATATACACACACACACATATATATACATATATATATATAGATATATAAGGTAAGATTCATTTGTTAACCCTTGTTTATTGCGATAACCCGTTAACCCTAATGTAGCGAACACTTGCACCACTGTAACTAACATTTACAACGCGTTACACCACTGATGTAACGATTTTCCCTCCATTTTAAAAAAACTCCACTATTTTTTATAACATTTTTAACTTTTTTGTATGACGTTATTTTTAAACAAATTACACCATTAAATAGATCGTTTTAATATCTTTAATTTGAGTATAGACTTGCTATATTTTTTTAAAAAATTTTAACGTTCGTTTTGGACCACTAGTTTTACCACTATAACTCTAAGTTGTAATGGTGACGTGGCTTGCTGTGGACCACTAATTGGGTTAATAGGCTATCGCAATAAACAAGGGTTAACATTTGATCCATTCCCTATATATGTATGTATGTATGTATGTATGTATGTATGTATGTATGTATGTATGTATGTATGTATGTATGTATGTATGTATGTATGTATGTATGTATGTATGTATGTATGTATGTATGTATGTATGTATGTATGTATGTATGTATGTATGTATGTATGTATGTATGTATGTATGTAGTGTATGTATGTATGTGTGTATGTATGTGTGTGTGTGTGTATGTATGTGTGTGTGTATGTATGTGTGTGTGTATGTATGTGTGTGTGTATGTATGTGTGTGTGTATGTATGTGTGTGTGTATGTATGTGTGTGTGTATGTATGTGTGTGTTTATGTATGTGTGTGTGTATGTATGTGTGTGTATGTATGTGTATGTGTGTATGTGTGTGTATGTATGTGTGTGTGTATGTATGTGTGTGTATGTATGTGTGTGTATGTGTGTGTGTGTGTATGTGTGTGTGTATGTATGTGTGTGTGTATGTATGTGTGTGTGTGTATGTATGTGTGTGTGTGTATGTATGTGTGTGTGTATGTATGTGTGTGTGTATGTATGTGTGTGTATATATGTGTGTATATGTATGTATGTGTGCATGTATGTATGTATGTATGCATGCATGTATGTATGTATGCATGTATGTATGTATGTATGTATGTATGTATGTATGTATGTATGTATGTATGTATGTATGTATGTATGTATGTATGTATGTATGTATGTATGTATGTATGTATGTGCAGGATCGGTTTGGGTCACTCAACCAATGGTTTTTCTCTCAAACTCACCTTAAACAATACTCAGAAAGAGTCTAACAAGAGTTGATCACAATATAACAAGTAACAAATGATAATGAACACAGCAGTTAAATTTTCAAGGTACTTTTATATATTGATTCTCAACTCAAAGGATTACAAAGACTCTTACAAGCTCAAGCTCACTTGCCCAATCTCTCTCTCCTTAATGAGTTACAAAGAGAATACATATATACTACCTACAGCCGGATATACTTTGATACCAGCTGGAAACCTCTAACCAAACATCTATACTACAAGACTATAGGTTAAGGTATCTCAGACATTTTATCTAAGATTTGGTAGTCAGAACATGTCCCTGACTTACCTTTTGTCACCAACTAAAGTTGGTAACATGTACTATCATAAAAAGATGAACAGTAGAAAAAAGTGTGGTCACAACATGGCTCTTTAGGAAGAAGCCATGCTGTATCAGAGGTCTGCAGCGGATTGTCAGAGACCGTACTTATGTCTACTGGTCATAGCAATGTCTTCCAAAGTATAAATTGCTTCGGATGAATAACTTCTTCCGAAGCCACTTATACTTCGGAAGACTGCTTCTTCCGAGGCTTGGAGTCTTCTTTGTCTTTGGAAGTAGACTTTGTATTCAGCTCTTTCTTCAGACTTTGTCTTCAGACTTTGTCTTCAGATCTTTTCTTCAGACTTTGTCTTCAGATCTTTCCTTCAGACTTTGTCTTCAGCTCTTTCTTCAGACTTTGTCTTCAGAAATGTTCTTCAGAATTTGTCTTCGGAAGTGTTCATCAGACTTTGTCTTCGGAAGATAGTCTTCAGCTGTTGACTTCAGCTGTTGTCTTCAGACTTCGGAAGATCTCATACTTAGCTTCGGAAGCCTTTGAATGTAGCATCAAAATTGACTATGTGAAGTGGTTTTGGTTACACCAGCCTTATAATGATCCAACAAACTCCCCCTAGGCTGATGCTACTAAAACTTCACTTCTCTCTTCTTCTCAAAACTTTCAACACCAAGGAGAGTAGATATTTATCTGTGTCCTTGTTCTTCCCTGATGTGGTGCTGAGAAGTTTGTACGAATCCTTGGTAGACAGAACATCCAGTCTGTCACCTTGGATTATGTGTACCCTTTCTTGTGGCCCTCTGAAAAGAGTTAGTTGATGGGAACTATAGTCATATTCCCATCTAATTATAGGATCCAAGTCCGGACCCTCCACCATCTGTAGAAAGGCTGCGCCTTTGGTGGAAGATCTTTCCTTTTCTTCCTGTCTTCTTAACTTCAACTCTTCATTGATCTTTGCCCTTGCAGTTAGCTCAGCCAAGTGAATACTGCTGAGATGATTCCTAATGACAGCAGCAATCTCAGAGTTAGAGGGATTGGAGAATGGTTTCTCTGCCAGCTCAGCAATGTCAAATCTGCTAAGATGCAGTAGAGAAGTGGCATTGAGCCGGTTGATTTCACCATTCTCTCTTTCCACAACAAAGTTGTGAGAAGATTCATCGAACCTCCACTGGATTATACCTTTCCTAGTCCAGGAGACTGACTAGGAATCCTGTCCTCCTTCCTTGTATCCAGTAGAGTCGCCAGTTTCCTTCTAATTCTCTCCTCTTCAGCATTTAAGGAATCAGAGTTGAGACCTAGAAGTCTTGCAGCCTGGCCCAAAGTTCCTCTAGGCAAATCAAGGAATTGATCTAATGTGAGGGAACTTGAAGAGTCATCAACATAGGTGAGGTTGATGAGATCTTTCTCACAAGAGATGTTGCTCTGGGTTGTGCAGTTGTTGAGCTTCGTCTTGATTTCCTTAAACTTTTCAAGAGAGAGATGTTGAGAAGGCTGAGGGGATGATCTTGGTTTTTGTTAGGTAGGTTTGGGTTTAGTGGTTCTGGGTTGTGTTTTGGGTTTAAGGATGGGAAGTTTAGGTGGTTGTGGTGATTAAGTAGGTATGGGTAGAGTTGTAGGTTCAGGGGCGAAGGTTTCATCTACGGGCTCAGTTTTGATAGGAAATGGGATTGGTTCTTCTGGTGTAGGTTGTGGTTGAGTGGTTGGGGTGAAGATCATTCCCTGTCCCCTTCTGTACATCTCCTTCCTTTTTCCCATACAGATGTCAGCCTTTATTTCGCTGACAATCCGTTGGAGTGTCCTTTCGGACATAGGTCCCACCTGCCTGCCAGAGAAGCCGTGAGTCCGGAGATAGTATTTCATCCAGGCTTTGTCACTGGACTTCTTGGTGGCAGTGACCCTCTCTACCTCTTCCCTCTGCTTCTTCTCCTTCATCTTCTCCCTTGCAGCCTTCTTCCTCTCTTTCTCCATTTGATCCTGCTCTTTGTTATGGAGCAACAGGATCATATCATCATCATGTGGAGAAAGTTCAGGAAGACTGAATCCTCTTGAGAGTAGGAACTTAATCCTAGCTTCTCTCAGCTGCAAGGCGGCTTTTCTTTGTTCTTCTTCTTCCTCTCCAAGGCCGACCTGGCTTCTTCTTCTTGTCTTAGCCTGGTTGTCCTCTCTAAAGTCACCAACTCCTCTAGTGGTAGCAGGAGTACTTCCTCATTGGCAGCTCCTAAGTTGATGAGCTGATCAATGAGTGTTGTCCTTCTCTTGTTGTTGATTTCCTCCTGATTGGCTGCAGCCGCCTTTGAACTAGCAGCTAGCAGCTTCTCAGCAGGAAATCTACCTTTCTTCTTTAGCTTCTCAATCTTTTCCTCTTCCTGAAGCTCTTCCTCTTCCTGAAGCTCTTCCGCAGTCATTTTCCTTTTGCCTTTGTCTTTAGCAGAGCTTGACTGTGGCGGTTCTTGGATAGATGGTTCTGATTGAGAGAGAGGGTCAGCTGGTGTTTGGGATGGAGGTAGATCAGAGATGTCCTCCTTGCTCAACTCAGATGTTATTTCAGCAATAACATCTGTGATGATCAGCTCCTCGGACATTTGGAACAATCCTTCCGCAGCTTCCATCTCAGCTTCGGAAGACTTGTCTTGTTCTCTTCAGCTTCAACTTTAGCTTCGGAAGTTTCAGCCTTTGCTTCGGAAGTTTCAGCCTTAGCTTCAGAAGAAGATACTGATGCAAGTTCTGTCCTAACTGTTTCAGTTGCTGGGCCATCAGTCCCCATTTCCCCTTCGAAGTTAATCTTAGGTTCCATGTGGACCTTAGGTTTACCAACTTTTTCCACAGTGGTAGAAGGTGCAGTCAGTCTTTGAAGTTCTTCAGCCCCAAAGTATATCAGTGTGGTGTCAGGGCTGGGCTGTTCTAAGGAGGTTCTCAATACAAACTTTGTGAAAAGTCTGTAGAGATCATGAAGCATCTATGAGTCAATCTTAGAATTGATTGAGATGACTCAGGTAGGGTAATGATTTGTGAAGTAGCAGACTGGATCAGTGGTTCCTCCAGTGTTTGTCTCTGATCTTTCTCCCCTTTTTTGGTAGCATCATCTTGAGAGCTAGATGAGCTAGAGGAAGAAGTCAATGAGATTTGGATTGGTACATGCCTAACAGACCTCTCCGTCTGTGTCTTAGCTAGTTTAGCCTTGAGATTGTCAATCTCAAGTTGCTGAGTGGCTGTCCTATTCTCTAAGATCTTAACCTGAGATTCAAGGTTTGAGACCTTAGAGATGAGGTACTGAAGAGTGAGTTGCATACTTCCCTCATCTTCATATCAAGAATCATGAGGAGATGAGATAACATACCTAGTATGTTCAGTCTCACCACCAGATGTGGCTTCTTGGCACCCTGGATACCTTTGCTCAAAGTCATCTCTTTCAGAGATGTCAATGGGCAAAGTTGTCGTAGACTCAGTCTGATTGATGTTACCACTGTCCTGAGAGCTCAATGAGAGACTCTGAGTAGTGGCAGCTGAGCCTACATGAGTCCCCTTCACATCAGTGGGACTCACCTCAGTTGGCTTCTAATGAGGGCTAGAGATAAGGGACCTCTCCTGGCTCTGTTGATCTGTGAGAGGGTGTCGAAGATCAACTTCATGGCCGCGGAGAGATGTTATCTCTTCATCAGTTCGGATTAAAAGGTCAGTGAAGGATATAGAGGTTAAACCTACTGACCCGGGACCTAGATCAATGTCTACAGGCATTGAGTCTCTTATGGGGCTGTCCCTTGTTGGCTGCACAGGGGAGTGTAAAGACTCACCCTGTGGGCTAAAGGCTTGAGGTTCAGGCTCTTTGGTTTGAGACTGAGGAGGCTCAAAACCCAAATTGAGGTCAAAGGAGAAGGTTGGTGTGACCTCAGACTGAGTGGGAGCCCATGATTTCACTTTAGCCCTTTTGGTTTGAACTGGAGGAGCTTGTTCAATCAGAGTAGATTGAACAAGGGTTCGTTTGGGGCGTCTATGATATGTAATTTTAATGGGTGGAGAAGGTATTGGGACATTTGTGGTGGGGGTTGCTGGTGTGGGTTCATCACCTGTGGGGTCAACAGGGATGTCACCAGGAGCTATGCGCTCAATCATCTGTGGAGGTAAAGGTGTATACCGTCCAGTAAAGTTGATGGACACCTTCTTCAAAGTTTTGAAGATGGTAGGCCGTACTTGAGGAACAGTTAGAGCAGCTGCACAGACAAGCTTGCTCTGTTCCAACTCGCAGTTGATGATGTGTTGAATGTATCGGGGATACATGAAGAATGTGTTCCTTTGAAGATTCCCAATTAAGTTGGTCAACACAAACCTTGAGTAGTTAGCCTCTCACTATCCTGTGAACTAGACATCCTAGTTCGTATGGGATTTGATCCCATCCCCCAGACTTGTTGGATAGGCAGTGCAGAACAATGTGAAGCAGATACTTCCAATGATATGAGAAGTTGAACTTATAAACGGTTGACCTGCACACATCTCCACCATATCCCATGAGGATGTAGGTGCCATCCAAGTCTTCTTTGGTAAACTCAGTAGGAGCTCCATCATCGTGAAGCTCGAGATGCTCCCTGATGAGTTGTTCACTAATGATCAACTCCTGGCCACAAATGCGGGTTCTCAGGACGCGAACCCCATTTAGGATTTCAACTTGACCGTTACTCCAGAATTCAGTCATGTGGTTGGAGTAAACGGTAGGGTTAACAGTAAGCGCCGTGAGGTAGGTTGATTCAGAAAGAAAGGTGATGATTTAAGTGAAGTCAGCATCTCTTAATGAATCAAGTAATGCGACCTGGTTGTGCTGAGGGTTTAGCGCCATTGTAAGAAGAAGTAGGCTTGAATTTGGGTGAGTTTCAGGATTGACAGTGAAGGAGATGTTTAGGGCAGTAAATCGGTAAAAGAAGATGAAATTGAACAGTCTGGATTATTTAAATGGGAAGATTGCGGTAATGGTAGTAGGGCGGTTATGAAATGACAGTGGGGGTAAGGGATAAATTTAAGGGATAAATTTAATAATCAGTCATCATCAACAAAATCTTTACCTTTTATAGAGTGGGCCCAAAGATATCTGTTACACAGTAAAAGCTCTTTTTCCGAGTATAAATATTTCCAAAGGTAATTTGTCTTCCGAAGCCAATTCTTTCTTCCGAAGCAAAATATTGCTTCTGAAGGTAAGAACTGCTTTCCGAATAAAGAGTTTTATAAGCTTCGGAAGTAGATTTGATATGAAATCAATCGCTTCTTCCGAGACTAAATATTCTTCCGAGAAGAAAATTTCCATGGAGGAATTTGACTTCGGAAAATATTAAAGAATATCTTCCGAGAGTTAATTCCTCTTCGGAAGAAATTTGCACTTGGAATATTTCGAGGAGATCTTTTGCAACGGGGCTTAAATTTATTGACACAAGACTTAACACATTAAAAACTTTTCAAAAGAGGTTGTTTAATCAATGTTTATCATCTCAATAGCTGATATGAGATGTTTAAATCTTTGTTCATCAAAAGCTTTTGTGAACAAATCAGCGTATTGTTCATTTGAGTCAACTTTGATTAACTTTATCAGATTTTTTCTCATGAATATCTCTAATGAAATGATACCTGATATCATTGTGCTTTGTCTTGGAGTGCTTCACTGGATTTTCAGTAATGGAGATAGCACTGTTGAAGTCAATATGGATAGGTCATGAAGTTGAATCCATAGTCCAACATCTGATTTTGAATCCATAGCAGTTGAGCACAGCAGCTAGTAGCAGCAATGTATTCAGCTTCAGCAGTTGATGTAGAGACACATGATTGTTTCTTGCATTGCCATGAGATAATCCTTCCACCAAGAAATTGACATCCTCCTGATGTTGATTTCTTCTCAATATTGCAGCCACCATAGTCACTGTCAGAGTATCCATAGAGATTGAAATCACTATTTCTTGGATACTAGAGACCTAGTTTAGGTGCTCCTTTGAGGTATCTGAGGATTCTCTTTGCAG
Organism: Flaveria linearis; assembly: GCA_024085815.1. Classification (NCBI taxonomy): domain Eukaryota; kingdom Viridiplantae; phylum Streptophyta; class Magnoliopsida; order Asterales; family Asteraceae; genus Flaveria; species Flaveria linearis. The sequence goes on from CM044014.1 coordinate 30,275,644, forward strand.
CAGCTAGGTGAGACACCTTTGGAGCAGCCTGATATCTTGCACAAATGCATGTGGCAAACATGATATCAGGTCTACTAGCAGTGAGATACATCAGAGAACCAATAATTGCTCTATACTGATGTTGATCAGTATCCTCCCCCTCAAGGTCAGGGCAAAGATTATGGTTTCTGGGTATGGGTGTCTTGGCTGGCTTACAGTCCTTCATCTCAAATCTTTCTAAGATGTCATTGACATACTTGGATTGATTGATGAAGAATCCTTCCTTCAATTGCTTCACCTGAATTCCTAGGAAAAAGTCCATTTTCCCATGGCACTCATCTCAAATTTCTGCTTCAAAAATGTCTTCTCCAGTCTTCCTGATGAAGAGAGTCTTATCAATGGTACCTCTGGTGTAGCCATTCTTTAGGAGAAACTGAGACAATGTCTCATACCACAGCCTAGGTGCTTGGTGCAGCCCATATAGAGATTTGTCCAGTTTGCACACATAGTTGGGGTGCTATGGGTCTTCAAATCCTGGAGGTTGGCATACATAGATTTCCCTATCTATATCCCATATAGAAAAGCACACTTGACATCAAGTTGGTAGATAGTGAAGTTCTTGGATGCAGCATAAGCAAGGAAGATCCTAACTGCCTCAAGTCTTGCAACTGGTGCAAAGACATCAGTATAATCGATTCCTTCCTCTTGGGTGTATCCTTAAACTACTATCTTGCCTTGTTCTTGATAATCAAGCCTCTATCATCTTTCTTGTTTCTGAATACCCATTTAGTGCCTATGGGTACTTGACCAGAAGGTAGTGGGTATAGATTCTAGACCTTTTGTCTTCTGAATTGAAGGAGCTCCTCCTGCATCGATTCAACCCAACTACTATCTTTCAAGGCATCTTCCACCTCTTGGGTTCCATCTGAGATAAGAAGCATGAGTACAAGCAGACATTCCCATGATGAGTTTGCCCTCTTGTTCTCACACCTTCAGAGACATTCCCTATGATGTTTTTAGTTGGATGCGTGTTGTGAATCCTAAGACGAGGAATCACTTCCAGTTGCAGAGATAGGTCCAGGTTGGACATATTCTGATCAGAAACTGGATCACTCTGTCCAGCTACTGTTTCAAAGTCATTTAATAAGGACTGATTGAATGACTGAGAAACATCATCAATGGTTGGCCGTGAAGTAGTATTAACAGTTGCCTGTTCCTTCAGAATACTACTTCTTTCAACCTGGTGTTATAATGGATCACCTGAAGAGCTTTAAGGTTCATCAAGTGATTCACTTGTTGAAGCTTCATTATTCCTTGAGATAGTTACACTATCAGATCTGTGAATGGTTGAAGCTTGTTGTCTTTAAGCTCTTGGAGAATTTGGAAGAGGTCTGGGTAGCTCAAACACTTGATTAGCATCATCATCAGCATTACCTTGAGCATCTGTTCCATCTGAAACATTCTCACAAGATGGTTTAGAATAGTTTGGAAACAATTCTAAGTCAAAGATATAATCAGGTCCATTCCCCCTAACACAAGGAGTGTGCTCATTTACAACTATATTGGATGACTCCTCAAATTGTTGATTCTTAATGTTGTATACTCTATAAGCTTTGGAGCTAGAAGAGTATCCAACAAAGATAGCATCATCTGACTTCTTAGCAAACTTTGCTAAGTTGTCTTTTGTGTTAAGTATGGTACACCTGCAGCCAAAGGACCTTAGAAAGCCAATGAACGATGGCCTCTTGTTCCATAACTCATAAGGGGTTTTTTCCATGAGGCTTAACTACAAGAACCCTGTTTTGCACATAGCATGCAGTGCTAACTGCCTCTGCCCAGAATGTTAGAGGTAGTTTTGAAACTAACATGGTTCGAGCAGCCTCAATAAGTGTCCTGTTCCTCCTCTCAGCAACACCATTTTGTTAAGGAGTTCTGGGAGCACTATATTGTCTGGAAATCCCTTTTGAGTCACAGAATGAGTCAAGAACAAAGTTCTTAAACTCAGTCCCTTGATCACTTCTAATGATCTTAACGTTGTGATCAATTTGAATTTCTATTTTAAGAATAAAAGATTTTAACGTTTCAGCAGTTTCATCTTTACTTCTTAAAAAGAATACCCATGTAAATCTTATAAAATCATGAATAATCACAAAGCAGTATGATTTCATTCCAATGCTCATTATACTTGTGGGACCAAAGAGATCCATGTGCAATAAGTGTAATGGAGTAGTGATAGAATTAACACATTTGGACTTATGAGATGTCCTGTGTTGTTTCCCTTTCAGGCATGCAACACAATTATCTTTGCAGAAAAATTCCTTTTTAGGCAAACCATGTACCAAGTTATTTTAGCCAATTTATTCATTATCTTAAATTTTACATGACACATATGTTTATGCCATAGTGTTGACTCATCACTATCAGCTTTGGAAAGAAAGCATGATACTTCACCCATAGGAGAAGCATTGTTCATATTTAGCTTGTACATATCCCCTTTCCTGGGAGATCTAAGAAGCACCAATTTTGAGGATAATGCACTCATGTTCTGTGAAAAGCATTTGATGCTTCTGATCACAGAACTGAGAAACACATAACAGATTCTATTCAAGCTGTTTGACAAAGTGAACTTTGTCAATGTTTATTCTGCCATTGGATATATTTCCTCTGCCTGAAATATATCCTCCGGTCTCACCTTCAAATTGGACAGGCCCTCCATCATAGTTCTGGAATTGTTGAAGGATAGATCTGTTCCCTGTCATGTGCCTGGAGCATCCACTATCTATAATCCAGACATTGTTGTTCTTGTCAAATGGATGTCCCTGCACATAAGATGAGATGGTTAGTTTTGTTTGGAAGCCCAAGCCTTGCTGGTCTTGGGCTCTTCCAAAGATAATGACATAATTGAACCAAAGATATGCATTGGGGTTCAATAGAGGTCGTTGAAGAAGAGGTTTGGGCTGCAACATCTTCCTTGATCTTCCAGTCCATCCTTTGGTTGATCTTGGAGGATGAGCTTGTTGAAGCTTTTGCAGAATGGTCTTCTTCCGAAGCTTCTTTCTTTTCGGAAGAAGCCTTCACCACCTGTTTCTTCCGAAGAAGTCTTCTTCTGGGATGGTTTCAAGGGAGCTTTCTTGTTCTTCCGAACCTTAGATGCTTTGGCTTCCGAAGCCATTTTCCCTTCGGAAGAAATACTTTCTTCCGAAAGCAACTTGGCTTCCGAGACCAACTTTCCCTTTTTTATGACTTGGACCGTTTGAAATGGTCCAAATGTGAAACCTTCCCTGACTCCTTCTTTTCTAACATTATTTGCATAATATGTACTTGCTGGATTGTAATAACAATCTTTAGCCATGTGGTTGTGCAAACCACACATTATGCATGCAATGTTAGTCTTTTGGGAATTTGCAGGTTACTGTTTCTTTGATTTCGTCTCTTCATCAGCAACTTTCCTTTTCAACTTTGATCCTTTGGTAGGACAGGAGTGCTGGTAACTCCTTTCCTGAATCAGAAGTACCTACCACTTAGAATCCAGTAGAGATGAATACACCCTTTTGCTTTGGGTCAATCTTCAGCTTGGACTCTGCAACCTTCTTGGCAGTCCTTCTAGCAGCTTTAGCTCTGCTTCTTCTTGCCTTGGTGGTTAGGATTTGGTCTTCACAAGTGGAGATGAGTGTATCTTCCTGTTTCTCCCCTGTGGTGGCCACTATTTTTGCCTCATCCTTTAATTCTAATGAAGAAGGGTCAGCAGTTGAAACCTCTTGCTCCTCAGTACCACATCTAGGTAGTCTAATAGACTCATAAGAGTATGGTGGGGCTATTTCATTGGTTCCCAACCCTTCTTTGTTTTGATAAAACATTTTGGAATGAGAGGATGATGCAAGAATAGCTTGGAAGTTTTGCTCAGCAATAGCTTGCTTCCTGGCCTGAGCCTCAGCAGTGACCAACTGGGCTTGAACTTCAGATAGTTTGGATATCAGATCTTTAATTTAAGTCATGTAGTTGGTCTTTTCATGTTTTAAAAGAGACACAGTTTTCTCTAACTCCTCAATTTCTTTTGATAGTCAGATTCAGCTCTTTTAAAATCAGATTTTAAGATATTTAAAGACTCAACATCAGATCTGATTTCCATATTGTAATCCTTATAGAGTTTAACTTTAGCAATACAGGCAGCAGTACAAAGATGTTCATATACCTGATCATCATCTGTTCCGGCCATGAGTGCTTGAGCGGGAGTCACATGCTGTACCATGAAGCTCCAGTCAACTTCTTGAGCTATTGCAGCTGTTTTAATTGACTTTTCTTCATGCTTTGAAGCTAAGGGATGTGTGGAGGCCTGTGGGGTTCCCGGGTTGTTCTTGGGAGCCTTGCATTCCCTAGCAAAGTGACCAAGTTGGTTGCAGTTATAACACTTTGCTTTGGTCTTGTCAAACCAAAACATGCCGTTGACAGGGTTTTAAGGGAATTGCCTTCCAGTTCTCTTGAAGAACTT